>JAHREE010000367.1:5188034-5217628 GCA_033628505.1 Tringa tobata | reverse complement strand
CGCATAAAACAGAACAATCCATACGCCTCTTCCTTCTCACAAATCCACTAGAAAGATCCATACTGAAAGCCTCCCTATTTTAATGGCTTCATCTTTTAGCCTGACACATACATGCACATCTTTCATGGGATGCCAGTGTGGATCATCATAATGTGATTTTACTTCTAGCCAGCATTTCTGAGCATGGGAACCAGCACAATTTGCACTTGGCACAAAAATAAATGGGGTCATTTACACATCAGAGCTATTTTTACTGGATTTCTGATGATAGCTAAGTGATTCCGCTGAAACATGTAGCTAATTTATAGGACAAACACCTATGTTATTGTTCTGTAGACCTTCAAAATTGCTTACTAACATTGGAAGGTCAAACAGACAAGGCCAGACCATTATTCATAGGTACTAACTAGACATTGCTTTCCACTTCTTACCACAGAAAAAGATAAAAACTATTAGCAACACTTTTTGAAACATGGCGGGTTTTTTCACTGNAATTGCTTACTAACATTGGAAGGTCAAACAGACAAGGCCAGACCATTATTCATAGGTACTAACTAGACATTGCTTTCCACTTCTTACCACAGAAAAAGATAAAAACTATTAGCAACACTTTTTGAAACATGGCGGGTTTTTTCACTGGGACAGGGAGAATGTCATTAATCAATATATAAACTACTTTGTAGAAGTGTCATAGCAGCAAAAGATCCTGGAATATTTCTTATTTGCATCCTTGTATGAGTTTCTTCGGTACTTAAGAAGTTACACTTAAAGGTCTTAATCTCCAAATTGCATCTTGCATCAGGGAGGGAAAAATTCATTTTCAGCCAAGCCATAGCATGTGTCTGCTGTTACACTTTTAAAATTCAATAAATAAATACACAGGTGTATCACATTTTTACTCAGATTTCTGATAGTAAAAATGAAGTTCTTGATATATCTGGAGAATATTCATTTAGCAGGACTTGGTCCACATGTGTTTAAGTGCTTAGTCATAATACTTTCCTTATTTTCCTTATACACCAAACGGTACACTACTTAGAGAGCAAAATACTCACCTTGCTAGTGAGATTCGTGCTCGCTGACCTCCGCTCAGAATGATTCCACCTTCGCCCAGCACTGTATAGTCTTTGTCTGGAAACTTCGAAATGTCCTGTTAACAAAATTTTTTTTAAGAATCACACATGTATTTTCCATATCCAAGAAACTCAAGGTACAGACTGGATTGAAGCATAGTGTACAAGGATGTACAGACAGATTAGACAGAAGGTGTGAAAAAAAAGAAGTCCCACAGAGGTTTATTTCTTTCATTTGTTTATACAATCAGAAACGGTGACAAAGGAAAACATATCATTCTATTTCAGAGAGCAATCATGAGCTGCAAGATCTGAAAAACAAATACTTGTCTTAATTGCTAGATCTCCATAAAAGCAATGAACGTACCTTCATACAATAACCAAGATGTTAACTGTTCCTGTTTTCTGTCAAATAACAATGACAAATGCACTTGTCACTGAAGATAAAGAAAGCAAGTAGCAAACTCTGGACCTGAGCTCTTCAAAACCCAGAGAAATTTATACTTCAGGCAGATTCATTAAATAAGACTTGCACAAAATTCCTGGCCAGGAATGCCAGGAATGCTCAAGGTTTGCAAAAGGTTTGGGAGGCAAGTTCCTCTGCTTGGGCTCTAGGTTGCAACTCATGGTGATGCTAAAAATGAATCTTTAGCGAGTGATAAAACCAGAAAATACCATTTCACTCTCATGTGAGACAGAGGAAGTAGAAAAGAATATTCTTGTGCCTCACTGAAGCGGTTAGAAATTTTCTTGAGAGGAGTAACAGGGAAAATGAAGGTCCATGCAAACCACAATAATTCTTGGAAGTAGAGACATGGAGAATGGCTTGTGTGCCTGAAGGCTGTTTAGTTTTTCTACCTTTATGGTTGCTCTAACAAGAAATATTAATTCTGCCTTTAAGCCTTACCTGGCCTATGTCCTTAAGCCAATGCAGTGACACCACTATCATAGAATCAATGAATGAATCATAGAATGGTTTGGGTTGGAACGGACCTTAAAGATCATCGAGTTCCACCCACCTGCCATGGGCAGGGACACCTCCCACTAGAGCAGGTTGCTCAAAGCCCCATCCAGCCTGGTCTTGAATGCTTCCAGGGATGGGGCATTCACAGCTTCTCTGGGCAACCTGTTCCAGTGTCTCACCACCCTCACAGTAAAGAATTTCTTTCTAATACCTAGTCTAAATCTCTCCTCTTTCAGTTTAAAACCATTAACCCTTGCTCTGTCGCTACACTCCCTGATAAAGAGTCCCTCCCTATCTCTCCTATAGGCTTCTATCACTGTAGTGGTGGTAGTTTTAGGAGACTTTTCTCAGAAATGCGGGCTGGATGACCCTCCTGTGCCCCAGGAGGCCTGGGTTTCCAGAGGGTACTCCAGGCAGTTTGCCACCCACTGAGCTGTATGCCCCAAGTGTCCCAGAAGCTCCCAGTGCCTGCACTCCCTGCTCTGCAGTACCAGACTGCTGCTCTCACTGCCTGTGCCTGTGCTCCTGCTCCCAAAGCAGGAGCTCCTGCACTTCCAGGGCAATACCACCTATGATTCTTAGTTAAGCTGCTCTCTAGAAGTTCTCATTTCATACAAAGTCAAGTACAATCCAATTTTGGTCACCCCTGCAGTGATTTTTATGGCTAATCACTCTCTGCTGGGCAGCCCTTTGGCACTCCAAGCCTCCAAGGTTTTGCAGAATAAATAAATAAATAAAAATCCTTCCAGAAAAAATGTTTCCTTCTTCCTCCCGTGTAAATTGCACTGACCTCAGGAACAGAGTGAACAATGCCGTTCAGCCCTGGATCAGTGACAGATGAAAGGTCCAGCCACTCAAGGACTACAAATTGACTGCCTGGTCTGTCAGGAAATGGGAGATTCTCCCAACTCTTTAATTTGATAATAGCGTTTACTTCCTGACTTAGAGGATTCTGGCCTTAAAATCAAGATGCTTTTATGTATGGAAAAGCTATTGCAGGTGATTTTTAAATTCTTCTCATGTTAACTAGTTATTTCCCTCTTGTAAAAGGAGAACTACAAAAGCTAATCCCCAGTACTAATGTAGCTGTACAGGTATTGGCAGAAAGAGGGATGTGAACTACAGTGCCAGCAACATATTTAAAGGAAGATTTTCTGAATGTGACAAAATCATCTTCCTATAGGTCATGAGGTATTTCAAGAGAACACATGAAATTCTGGCATAAAAGCTTTTCAGGAATTTATTTGAGACAACCTGCTCAGATCACTTGGGGTTTCACTATGCATGTAGGAGTCATGTTATTCATCTGCAGCTATGGTATTTACCCAGTATCTTCACCTGAACATTGGGATTTGCATAGTTAAGTATCTAGACATCTGAGCTGACTTCAACTGTCTCCTGTTTCTACCAGTACTGCTGCCTCTAATGGTGCTGGTGCCATTGCACTTACCCGATTCTACTTCTTCCAAAAACATACAGGTGAAGAACTGGGCCCCATGTGTCTTCCCCTGCAAACAGGGTAAAATCCTAGCCCTACTGAAATTAATTCCAGGGCTCCCATTGTTTTAAATGGTGGGATTTCGTCAGATATGTTTCTTTGCAGGTATGTCAACATGGAATTTTAATCAAACTTTTAATGAGTTCCCCTTCTGCTCTCTTCTACCCTTCACCTCAGGATAATATATGGCATGGAACAGACAAAGAACTTTTCAGGCTGTAATTATAATAATTAAAAAATGTTTAGTAATTTCTTTCAAAGGCGTAAACAGAGTGATGAAGTCCAATAGACACACAATGCTATTTGTTGGAACATGCATCACCTATTGTAAAAAAGTACACAGGGCTGGTCCAAATACATCCTTGCTGTCATTTTATGCAGGAAGTGAAATCAAGCCAGGGACAAACCTAATATAATGTTGCTAAACCACACAAAACCACACAATATTAATGAAGTAGCCACTGGATTTTCTTTTACATATCTATTTCTAAATACTTAAATTGAGAAACCTGTTGATAACTATTCAGAGAAGAAGCCCCCCACAGTTCCCACAGACACTAATTACTTTTGTGGGTGATTCTAATCTCATAATGTAGGTGCTAACAAATCTCAAGCTGCACACCCAAGGAGGAAGCACCCCTTCTAATATCTGTTTGCATTTTTAACAGTGTAAATGTCATATTCATCTACCTCAGCAGCAAACGGATGACTCTCATAGAACAGAGTAGAATAGATTCACAGAATAGGTGAATAGGGAATATGGTCTCGTTAAAATAAAAGGAAACTTCAGAATGGACTTCACACTCCAAGTCTTTTCTGTATATATCCAAGGCTACTCAAACTATTCAAGCAGTACTAATGATAGAACATGCGTATTTTACTTATGAGACCCCTCTTTCTTCCTTAAATATGGCCTTAATGATGTGGTTTTGGATCTTACCTCTTCTGCCTTCCCTCCAAAGAGAGAAAATCGTCCATCGATGGAACAGAGCAGCGTTTTTTACTCTCTCCCTTTCACCTTTGCTAACCCTTTCCTCTATTTCACTTCCTTTTTTTCTACAGCCTCAGTTCCTTTACCATCTCTATCCCCTTCCTTTTCTTCATTGCCATTAACATTCTCCACATTTACTTTCCCAGTTCCCACAAAATCCCCCCATTCATATGGCAATCTGGTCTAATGAGAGGTGTCCCTGTCCATGGCAGCATGGTTGGAACTTGATGACCTTTAAGGTCCCTTCCAACCCAAACCATTCTATGATTCTAACCAGTTTGAAGATTCTTATTTTCCTGGGCCATAAGGCAGAAAAAAAGATCTCTTTAAAGTATTTCGAATCCGAAATTACTTTTTTAAAATGTATTTATTTAGGTAACTCTCCTGTCTCTGCCTATTATTCCTGAAGGCAAAGCTTTTGTTACATTTCAGCTGAGCCATTTATGAAGGGTTCCCTATCCAAAAGCATAAGCCTTGTTTTCGCAAGAGTTTGTGATCTTGACAGAGTTTCAGGCTCATGCAAAACTCACACGAATGCTGGCAAAACTCGCTTTCTCTGTGGTGAAACATTCCCGTGGAACAGATTTTTGAAACATGAAGTAGTTGGTATGCTGCATGTGGTTAGGTTAAATGCAGGGTAAGAGAATTAAATACGATTCCAGAAGTGACACAGAAGATAGGACAACGTCCAAGGTAATCAGTCCAGAGCCCTGTACCTAAGACAGGGAACGGGGTGGGGAGAGCTGTCTTGACTGAAACAGGTTTTTAACTAAACTGTATCAACACAGAACACTGCAGATAAACATATTTGTTTGATCACTGATAAACTTTTCAAAGTCAGTTCATTTGGGAGTTTGAGACTATTTTTTTTCCCTCTAATCGAGATGCTCCCCCACTATACAGAAACTGCCAGTCTATTTACTTCCACTTCCCCCAGGGAACTCACTGAATCAGCAGCTTCACACCTGGCCTGCCCATGATTTTGGGCCACAGACAGGAATCTCAGTTAGAGGAGTCTGTTCACGCCAGTGGATCATACCAGGGCAAGGTGGAAAAAGTATAAAGGTAGCCAGCTTTTGGGCCCATGTGTGTGAGGTTGTAGTGGGAGATTTGACATATTATGTGGACTTTCTACCTGGAAGAGGCATTTATGCTATGTTAGCTGTTTACGTTAGGATGAGATGAACTTCACCTTGACATGCCTGTTGCTCTCCCTGCTATGAAGGCAGGGTAAGGAACTTGCTCTCATGTAGTTTACACTGTAGACACATACCTGATGAGGTAACCAAGCTACCTCTTACTATTCTCTTGTAGAGAATTACCTACTTACAAAGCACTCAGTTCCAGACTTGAATCCTTATTGTTCCTCTTTTCCACACGCTTTGAAATCTGCCCATATCCCTTGACAAACAGGCACAAAAATAGGGCACAAAGTATTTCACTCACTGATATAATAACCTCTCAGCTCCTACTGATCTAGTTATCTGTTAAAAAAAAAAAAACCCAGATCAACCAACCAAACAACATACAAACAACCCAAAAACAGCACAGCTAAGAGGGGCTGGAGCAGTAGAGTGGGATGCAAGGATATGCGCTTCTGTTTCAGGGCATCCTTGACATTGCAGTGCACTCGTCACCCAGGGACAGAAGTCATCCTTTTCAAGGAGATGTTGAACACGCAGGAACACAAACCAGGGCCTGGTACATTGACTGTCTCTTTCTCTAGTTATTCTCTCCATAATCTAAATTCTTAGATGAAAGTGAATCTCTTGCAGTCCCTGTAAAACCAGCTCAAAAAACCACAGGATCTCACCACAGATTTCTTTAGTACTATTACATGATTTGGTTTTGCATGGAAACACTTCCTCTACTTGCATGCCATGTTAAACATTACACTTATGAGCAGCTGGTGGTTCTCAAATCAGAGCATGTGTTTACTTTAAGAGTGGTAATCTCTTAAAGGTAGTTTGCCATGATGTGTTTATGGCCTCTTAGGTAACTATTGAAGGATCAAATGAACTAACTAGGTGGAAAAATAGCTCTCTTACCTTGCAAAAAGGTAAAAACGGAAGTCATGGCAGTATGGTTTCAAAACTAATGAATTACCGCACCCCTTCAAATGGGATATGATGCTTGTTTATTTTTTAACAAGAATAACTATAACGGGCCTGCTTCTGCAGTCTTGACTGGAAGAACGCATTCTCTTAGGATGATTTTGTTCAATGTCAGCAGCAGTTAAGACATGAACACTCCTGTTTCAACTGTCCAAATGTTTTACTTTTTTAACTTAGCAAGTGCTAAGTTAACCAAACAAAAATCCCATACCTTGTGTATAGGCTATTAATACTGATTTTTCAACCTAAAAGTCTGAAAAACAAGGCACTTTCCTTCCCTATTTTTCACTACATCAGTAATAAGGCTGATTGTAATAACAGTAATTAATAATAACAATAACAGTGACAGTAATAACACCCAATTGGCTACTCCTAAAAATTCCCATTTATATTCATTTTATCCCTGGCATGATATTAATGCAACTCTTCAATCTCCAGGGAAGTGACACTTGTGGATTTACTTCAAATTTAGCAGCAAGCTTCCACAGACATATAAACTCATCCAGTTCACATCTCCCAGTGGCTTTTGCTATTGGGCAATCAGAATAAAAATCAATGAATTATGAAGGATGTTTTCTCAGTGTTAAATACTTGGTCCTTAGTTTGAAGTGGCAGGGAAAAGTTCACCTTCTCTTGCTAATTGATTTTTATCATGAATGTGATGAAAAGCACTTAACAAAAAGGATAAAACACCTTGTCACAAAATAAAAAAAAAGACAGTGTAAATCAAGGCAGCACCAATTCATCTTCTCTTAAATTTCGAGCACCTTAGCTTGCCTATAGGGTCTGGCTTTAGGAAATGAGTTCAGAATCTGTACCAGTTACATGTTGGCTTCTCTGTATAATAGCATGCCAATATTTTAAAGGGTTTTTAAGAATATAAAAGAAATAGATTTGTGATAACACTTGCACACTCAAAATTAAACCCATTCAAACAATTTATTTCAAAAAAGCTTCTGAATAAAGGACAAATGGTAAGGATTACTGATCTGTGTTGGAATGGTTTGATCTAGAAGTCGAAAGCCCTCACTCCCATATTTGCAAAGTGGGACGTTCATTTTAGAAGACATGTTAAATTAGGTACTCACCCTACTTGCTTGCTTAAATATTTGCTATTTCTCAAGGAAGGAAAAAAAGAGGAAGAAGGCAATGGAGAACGACCAAGCAGCCCTCCTCCTATACCTTTCTGTAAAATGTTTTTTACTGTGATGTTTCACGGAATGTATCATGTGATTTAAATGTATTCGCATTCCCTTGAGTTCCCCCAGCATCACACAAAAATAAGGGCAGTGTCTATGCACCACTTACATTTCACTGCATCTATACCTAGTTTGTTTTGGGCTTTGGGAAATAATTTTTGCCAGTAAGTCTGTTTCTATAGAATATCAGGAATGCTGAGGTAGCTCTTAAATGCAGTCCCTTCATCTACTGTCCAAATCTGTCTTTCTGTTGTTCTATCACCTTCCACTTTTCTCCTCTTAAATTCTGCCCATTTCCACACTCCAGTTATTAGAACCACATTTTAAAACATGATTTTACCTCCTCTGCTGCCCTGCTTACCCTCAAAGGGAAAATAAAATCAAGAAATGTAATTATAATCAAGTTCTGAATCATTTGCACGTATAAAGCAGGCTACGGTACCATAAAAATACTCATAAGCTATACAGACCAAAATGTAAAAAGTACCTCAGACATGCTTTTACTGATGCACGTAGAGATGCATGTTAGAACCTTTCTCGTGCTTCTTCAGTATTATATATTTATACAGCATCATCCTGAAACTATGACAAGCAGCGGTACTTAGACCTGACAAACTTCCCTCACTGAGCCTTCAACACACAACTGTCTTTCACTGTGCATCCTGGCACATCCTTGCAACAGCTCAGATCTCATACACTTGGACGGGGTTGCACTGTGGTGTCCCTTGCCCTTGGTATCCCCACGTGAGAGAGAGGGCTACAGAACAGAGCTGTGAGGACCAAGGACCATGAATGAAACTTATGGCACTATACTGCTACCTCATGTGTGCCATCAAGTGGGACTACACTCAGAGGAGTACCATTAAAACACATGCTTCCCATACACAGGCCCACAAAACAGTATCTACTGTGTGACATGATTCACTGCATCTCACCATTCATCAGTCACACACCTTTGTGATGGGCATTGGGTGAGACAACAGCTACATTATGCATGAGAAAAAAGGATGCTCGAGAGATGTGTGCATGCTAACTGAGCCTGTAAACCCAGGCATAGACTGAGATCCTAAGATTTTGTGCATGACACAAACAGACTTTGTCAAACTATCCTGGCAGACTATTTATGAGAGATGCAGTTGTCCAGTATAACATGATCGTTTTCTTTTTAATTTTCACCCTCTGTTTCATGGTACAACATCAGGAACAGGTTCTACTGGCACAACTGGAGGGCAGGTGAATTGCAGTGAGGCAACAAGAATAAGAAGCTGAAGGCAGAAATCTCTTAAGCTGAGTATACAAGTCAAGGAAGTACAATATGTAGCTACCTGAACTCTCTGGACTAAAAAATGCCCTATTTTAGTGTTCTGAATTGCTATAAATTTATGTAAGTGCATAAAAGAAATAAAAGAAAATCCTTTTTTTTGCTCAGAGTTTCATTGCTTTCCAGTACTGTTTTTCATGAATATTCATTAAAGAAGAAACAATCTTTTTAACCTTCCTTTTGATGGTTCCATACACAAACAGAACAAAATGCAAGAATATCTTATAGAAAAACATCAAAAATGCTTCTTCCATCCAAGAATAACCTACCCAAGCCCACCTGTTTTCTAGGTAATAGTTAATATAACTAGATTTGCCATTCTTTAGGACTTTACAGAATAAAAATCAAACACACAACAAATTCTAACCTCAAAATAAAGATCTCATTTCCTATACAGTGAAGATTTTATTGTTGGACACCTAAAATTATGAAAAGCTCTGTGAAATATTTACTTGCACTTTCCATTTTGCATAATTACTTTGAGGTAAATTTGCCTCAAGTACTTAGTAACTTTAAAGAGGCTGTATGTGATAACTCCTTAGCAAATCAACTATGTACTAATCCAAAAAGGCAGAAAAATATAGCACTGACTTTTCTGAAAATTCTCATGCACCCCAAATTATTTAAGTTATACTTGCTTAATAACATTTGCATATCTCCATAGACTTAAAACAAAGTGCAGAGCACCTTTTATGAAATCACCCAGCTCCAGTGTCCTGTTCTGGTGACAGACAAGAAAAGGCTATTCACTGCGTGTCAGGAAACCCCAAACCTATGTAGCTGGTATGATGTGACACACACAGAGTAACCTGTAGTGTTTTATTGGCACTAATGAAGACAAAGGGAAAAAGACACCAAATTTAGGAATTGGACCAGATCTTCAGTATGTTTCCCCTATAGGGTGATGGTGGAGGTGGCAAAGCAAAGGGGGCATTCCGCAGGTATGTTACTTTTTGCAGTACTAACACATCTATTTGCCCACCAGGTCAAAGAAATGGCTTTATAGTGCAGAAAAGTTTTTGTAAGCATGGAGCGTGGAAGTAAAACTCACTTAGCTGCTCTTAAGAGCTTTATGTTAACTGACTTTCAGCATTTGTGCAATAAGGAAATAAACTCTCTTTTATCACCAATCCTTTGTTCACTTGGAAGAGCCCATATAAGAGCTAGACTCAGCAACAGGCCTACATTCAGGTGGACTATATAACTACCTAGGAAAGTTGCAGAGAAGAGGGCAAAGTGAACTCCCTTAGGCAAAAACCCTCTGGTACCTCTCCTTTCTGAAGAATGAGAATACACACAACCCCAATCCAACAAAGCACTAACCCTTGTCGTGTTAAACCCCTACAAGGTCACACTGGGGAATAAACAGGGACGTCCTGTTCGGTAACTAAGATGTGAAAGCTAACAAGACTAGAAAATATAATAATAGCAATAAGGTAATGCATTTGGCTTCCTTCCAGACCATTCTGCCTTCTCTTCAGGCCAGACCAATTTATTCAGCTTCAATCCAGAAGAAAATATCCTTATAAGTATCAAACTTGATCTTAAATAATGAGCCCTTGCTAGGAGGTGAAGCATATCATTCTTCACAGAGTTGCACCAACATAGATCAAAGCCGGCTTGATTGAGCCTGTTTAGAGAACAAAGGAGCTGCAGCCACTGAGACACTGAGCTGTCCCATCAACACCAAGACAGTGAGCCATCCCAACACCACCACGACACCAAGCTGTGCCACCAACACCGAGACACTGAGCCATCGTTAACCACCACCTGCTCTAGAAGGCCTGGGATATGAAGTCTCTTCGGGCAAGGAAAGCTTTGAACTGCTGAAGCCAGTTGTTTCTTGGAGCTTTGGCATTAACAACAACTTTTACGACCGACTGCTATTAATTACAACTTTTTTACTACAACTTTTAAGGACTACCGTCTTCAGAAAGCCTGACACTGAAGTTGTTAATTCTCCTGTCTTCAGAAGCTTTCAAAGAAGATTTCCAGTAAACCACAATCCAAACACAAGCTGAAATGGCCATAAACATATAAGAAAAGATTACTTTATCACTGCTCTGAGATAAAGCGTGGTAATTTCATCTTGTTTTTAAACAGACTGGCTATTGTTTTCTTGCTTGACTGGCACTAAAGGAAAATATGTTTCACTGCGTGGTCTAAAGACAGATCCTATTCAATACAGTTAAATATTCATTGTTTTCATCTACATGTTCCAGACAAAATGCCTGATCTTAAGGCACAGCAATAAGGGTGGAAAGGTCTAAAATGCTGGCTCCTTTTGTACCTTGCAATGTGAAAATATATCTTTTCCTACACTACTCTCCAGCAACATCAAACATACACAAGGACATTTCCACATCATTGTACTAATTGTAGGCTACATGTCACAAAAAGATCAATTCTGCAATAATTTCCAGTGTGAGAATTTTCAATGCACACACAGAAAAACCCAACTTCAGTCAAGATTTTCCTCTAAATAATTCAGGTTTATAGCACAGAGTTGTAATTATCCCCAGAGCCATTTCTGAAGCGCCAACGAAAGGCGGAAAATAGCTTAATTTTCAAGATTGTAAGGAAAAGCTTCTTTATGGGGAAGAAACGCGAAAAAGATTTTGTAGGAAAAATGCTTTTTACATCATTTCTTTAACATTAATATGCTTACCCTGGTTTTTACTAGCAAGGAAGACTGAGAAGGCAGACACCTTATAATATCTGACCCAGCTTATTTAGCTCCTTTTGTGTAAACTACCAGAACTGGCACCATCAGCCTATTTCCCAAGGAGCTGGCAACAGGCTGACTTGCAATTCCACAAAATTGGGATGACACGCTGATTTCCTTAAATTTCAGAAACATCTCACTTATTTAAAGCTCCACCCCCTGATATTTTCTTTGGGTTTTTCACTTGGGTTGGGTCACAGGTCTTAGGAGTCCTAGATAACTGACCTCTTCCAGCTGGCAGGCTTTGATGACACTCTTGTATCGGTATTCATCATAGGATACACCAAAAATTATGTTTTCTTTTATTGTTCCAGGCATGATCCAGGAGACTTGAGGTGAAAAGGATATCCTTCCACTGTGTTTAATTTTACCCTGCGAAGGCTCCAATTCTCCCATTATCAACATCAGAAGAGAAGTCTGAAAAATCATTAACACTTGATTAATATATCAGAGATACGTACAACCATAAGAAATGCTAAAAAAAAAAGAGTCACTCTGCTAAATCATGTAAATGGTACATCTGCCTTGTAAAGAGTGTCCCTGTAAGTACTGATCTAGCGCAAGCTGCAACGAGTGGAGATTTTCATGATACATGTGGTTCTGAAAGGCCTCTGAAATGAGACTTCACTCAATGAACAATAAAAATTGTGTAAGAGATCTTGTAAAAAAGGCATGCTGCTGCAAAAGTAGGTATTTTTAATTAAACTTCAAGTAATATTACAAGGTAAAAATGTGAGTATCTGTGAGGCATACAGACTGGAGAATGTTATTTGATTTTCAACATTATTAGTAACTGTTTTGTTTGTTCTTTGTACAAGACAATTCATATTTGCAATTTTGCTAGTGGTCATAAGCCTTTTATCTGTATTGCCTTGAAAAATGCAATTTCTTTGTGTATGTGTATACAGTTACATGCAAACTGCTCAGTGGATTTTCCTCTGTAACTGTTAACTTATTTACGTGAATACATGACCTAAGCATATTTACTATTTCCCTTCATAAAGGAATGGATTGCAATTTCAGTGCTGACATGTTATAATTTCAAAGTTAATCAGTAGCTTGTAGTAACCTTGTCACACATCACTGGCTACTAGATCAAAGAACAGAATTGAGAAATACAAGGAAAAATATGTTACAGAGCCATTCCAGTGGTGTTCTTATCACTAACAAGCAGCCAACAAAGCTGGGACGTAACAGCCAAAGATCTAAAAATCTGTCTTAGTCACAGTTTCATGCTGTTAAGCCCAGAGGTCTTTGACAGGTTATACAATATGCAGGGGGAGTCTCACAAGATTCTTTCCATTATACCAGAATCTGAATTTTCCAGAATGCTGAGTAAGAAGTTTGTGATCTTGCAAAGGACAGCCACTCAGTATGTTTTGCATACTGGATGTTAAACTACTGTATCTTGTGTCATATAACATAAATGGGGAAAAAAATTCCCAAACCCAACCTTATCTAATATTGAGGCAGTACTAAAGAGCTGATGTCATGCTTCACACCTGTTATAAATAAAACGAGTGTGCAGTCTGTTTCACAGGCCTGACAATTCCTAGAATATACAGTAACAGCCTTACACAATATGAAGGAAACCTTGCATTAAGAGGATATAAGAGAAGTAGAAATTCTTCTCTTTTGGGGGGGGAGGGGAGGCAGGGTGTAAAGTTTATTTTTCATGAATGTTTCAGATAATATTATAAGCCTTCTATCTTTGTTGCCTTGAAAAGTGCATATTTGTTGTATGTATATGCTCATATAAACTGCTCAGTGTAATCTGAGTTTTCCTCAATTTCCTAAGTAGCTGAATAAAGAAGATATGTCATAAGTCCTTCAGCACTTTCTAGTTGACATTTTTGTATTACAAGTTTTAGCAATAGTCTTCTGAGATTATCAGCAGCACAGGAAAACTATTCTGTTAATTCAAATGTATCACAGTAAAATGCACCTCAGCATATCAGCTTGAGGATAACTTCATGTCCTGAGTCCCTTGCTCCTTCCTATTGGCATCATTATTGAAAAATAATATAGAAGCCTTGGTCATATTGAAATTGATGGGTCTTTTGCCATTGACTCCAACAGACCAAAGGCTTTACCCCATGCGAGTAAAAGAAATCTGAATATGTTCACCAATAATTTGCTAAACAGGAAAAGTTGCCACACACATAATGAATGTTTCATTTGACTTTCACATCTCCTCAGAAAACCCAGTGAAGATGAAAGACTCATCTAATTACTGGCTCTTCAAAGTGAGTAGATTATCACAGTTGGACTCATATTAATGAGGTTAATTGTATGTGTTATCTACAAACTAAATGTATCAATAACATTTTGAGGTTCCAAAATTACGATTAATTTAGACCACAACTTTTCTCAGCACACCTCCAGTTGCAGCAGCACCTCCCCAGGCTTTCACATGGGACCCAGGGAGACTGTCCGAGAGAGGCACTGTAGGAACCAGACCAGAAGTGACCAGGTATACCAAATGTTCAGGGCACACATCTTAGTTACTTGGCTAATCCATGTCAGGCTTGTCAGGTTACTGAGCATTTTGTGTTCAATTTTTTCCTTAAAATGTTAGCAAGGCAGGGGGAAAAAAAAAATCCTGTTTCTAGCACACTGAGCTATCTGGAGATCTATGCTGTGTTCTCCAGTTTATTGTTTTACAGGTAGAGAGATTCTCACCGTGAGCATTAACTTTAGGTTTCAGTCTGCAGTATTGCTGCAAATCTCCTTTCACTTCCTATGGAAAAACAGTTTTGTCATTTAAATTGCTACTTCCTTATAAAGTCTGTATCCTTGTATGTAGAAAAAAAATATATCCATCAAATCCTTTCTCATATTGTCCACAGAGTAGAACTTCAAATAACTACTAGCCATTTTATTGAAACTTACAGCTTATTCATACTTTTTCCCGCAGCCATCATTTTTACAGTGAGCACGGGATAGCAAGAATACAGTGACAATACAGATAACACCACAATATTATTCCTTAAAATCATTAGGACTTTTGTTGAAACAACAGAAATAGAAATACCTTGCCTGCTCCAGTAGATCCAGAAACAGCTAATAACTCTCCCTTCTCAATCTTGAAATTTATATCTTGAAGAACAGGAGAGGCATGAAGGGGAAAATTGCTGAAGAAGAGATTGCTGTCAGTGCTAGGAGCTTTGCTGTTGTTGTTTTCCTGGTTTGCTTTTACAAACAGCTCTCCAATTCCCTGCAAGATACATAGATGTGTATTTGTATGGAAATAAAAAATAATAAATGTAACATGCATACACAGACATATATATCATACTATGGACTTAGGAAAACACATGAACTTACTTTTCTGATGCTACTTTTCCTATCTATAACATATTTATATTATTCTTAAGTGCATTTTTTTTAATGTATGTATTGACCTTGCTTCTAAATTTGCGGATACAAAGAAAATTTGCCTATTACAGAATTGCTTTCCAATGTTTACACATGACACAGCCTGATACTGTTTTCAGGCTGGCTTAAATGGCTTAAATCAGAAATAACTACTTATTGCAGACCTTAACACTTATTAAAAGGTCTCTTCCAAAGTTTCTCAACCATGGATAATTTGATATCATGCATTAATTACTTGCCATATGTTCCTTGCCTGCTGATAGATGAGGCCAGTTAAAATGAAGGAGTGTAGGCTGCTCTTTGTAGAAAAGACCAAGGCAAACATCAGTAAAAAAGATACACTCTGTGTTTTAATTTAATTTGGGTAAAAGTACTAACCTCATCCCAAAAAGCTGTTACTTTGTCCAGTTCAACCCCAGTGGTTGTTAGATTATACTCCAGGGCTTTATATTCTTTTTTCAGCAAGAAATCCTAGAAACACCATGAAAGCAGGTAAGAGGAAACAGTAAGTGATGACGGCCATATCACACAAAGCAGTATATACTTGCCATCACTGAGCACTAGCTGGTATTTCTGATGGAAGTATTGCATTACAGTGTCTTAGAGAGAGGCATAAATATAGTTTATACAGCATCTTTTGGATACAGAGGAAATGTTTTTGAAACTACCAATTCTTTCATCGCTAGTGAAAACATAACCATAAATGTATTTGTTTCTGGTTTAGAAAGAATACCAAAATTTGGCATTTCCTTTGCTTTCAGGACTTGTATTGGGCAGCAACACCCCTCTGACCTTAATCCTTTTCAAATAAAGCTTTGGTTTTGGAGTAGAATGTTGGTAAACAGTGAAACAAAGCAGTTACATGCTGCTATCTCCCTATTCCAAAACTGCAAGAGTTTAAAAGAGTTTGAATCATCTCTACCACAAAAATAAAAAGGCAGATAACAATCCTGGCCAGTGCAACACTGAAATAGTGTAATTTCAAATTAAGTAAGTCAGCAGCCTGATGCTTGTGTTACCTTCTAGGATAATATTAGGGAAAAAGAAAAAGTCTGTGCTAACGTAGGGAAGATAACTTCTCTATTCCATTATTTCGTTAAGGTTATGCAGTTGGTAGGTACCATCTCCTCTAAATTGTCTTTTAAAATTAGTGGAACTAAGTAGGCAACTCTACATGGGCAATAGAGTTGACAAACTAAGCAGATACGGAGGGAAATCAGTTCTCTACAGTAAACTCGCAAATTTCCCAAGTAGAACGACCAGAAGGGAAAAAGCAGACAATTGAAAGGGCAGGAACTGAAAAACTGGAAGGCAACACACACACACTTTATGCAAAAAAAGGAAATGATAGCTAGGCTTTCATAATAAAGGCAGGGGAGTCATCCAGTGGAGCTGCTGGAGCACTGATAGCGAGAGAAAGAACACAAACTGAAATCTCTAAACTGATGAGGAAATTGTACCAGAGAAATGTATGTGTGGTTTATTATTTTTGTTTATGTTTTTTGTGACAAGTAAAGGGCATCACTGTTCTGGGATTCTGTGCAGTCTGTCTATGGGGTCTATACTGAACCTGTCACAAAGAAGTGATTATTTATGGATTCCAGAGCTAATATCCCCAAAGACAACCCTTCAGCAAAGTGAGGGCAATGGTACAACAACTGGGGTTGCCAGTTCTGTGACAGGATATTGGATATGCTCTTCCAGGAAACAGGAGAGACAGGGTACTTCCACTAGCACCTAGGGAATCTGAGAGCACAAGGACTGACTAAATTGAGACCCAACAGAACAGAACAGAAAGGTTTATGGTGAGATTTTTTTTCAATTTTTGCCCAGTAGAAAAATCATAAAAATCCAATACCTGCTCCTTATGCTATACTAATATTCAGATTTCTGATTAAGATCTTTAAGTTCCATGTTAGGTATTTTTATCACTCTAAAAATAATAAAATGTATGTTTTACCAAAAAAGTCTATAAACATGTTTTTAAAAAGTTTAAGATTTCACACTGAAACAGAGTAAGAATTCTTTTCTTAAAGAGTGATTTCAAAACAGCAGGCAAAACAAATAGAGTTAATGAGAATTCACCCTGATTTGACTCTGCACATAAGTCTCTCATGCTGGTATATGAGCAATTCATCTCAGTAGGTAAGGTAGGTAATAATTATTTGACCAGTACCTTAATTATGTTTACTACTCATAATGAATGAGATGTACATTTGCATAAGATGCACAATCTCCTGCTGTTCTTGCCACTAATAGCTAGGAAAACAGAAGATCAGTGACTGCAACTACTGGAAGCCATGCTATATAAAACACGTACTAAATTTGTACTTCCTTCTTTGAAGGAAAAAGTTCTCTTAAGCACCACAATTCATGATATATTTTTATTTAGTTCCTTATTCTGCGATGAGAAGAAATAACTAAATGCCACTGTTTCAAAAAAAGCAGCATGCAGGTAGCATGAGAGTCCTGCGGTTATGCTGCCTGGGGAACCATATAACAATATCAAGATTTATAATGACATTTCATGGTGTGTAGTCAAAGCAACATACAGTATATTTGGAAAGTCTGCATAAATGCTGTGCGCTTTTGTTGATCAACTGACAAGATAACGTGCTATAAAGAATTAGCTTACGTACTTGGGAAGATTTCAGTGTATGTGCCCTACCTGTATTTTGGTTATTGCTCCAATAGAGTCATACCAGGTCTGTACGGACCCGGGAAACTGCCTGGTCACTGTCATTCGAAGAACAATGCAGAAGGAAATGGTGGTAAATATTTTTCGGAGAATAATTCCTTTAGTCACAGCATATGGAAGCACAGCTAAAAACACCACAAAAAAGCCTGAAAAGAAGAAGGCTGAGCTGTTTAAATATCTCACATAAGCAGCTTTTCGGGTTAGCTTCAGTTCAGTTCTGTTAAAAAAACAAATACAAATAATTAGTATAGGTTTCCGTAGTGTACATCTTACAAATACTTTGGATGGAACTGTTGGTAAAACATTAACTCAGAGACTCATTCATCCTTGCTATTTTCTAGGATTTCAGTTAAAAAGCATGATTCAAAACAATTTTTGGACCTAAAAAATAAGTGGACCCAAATTTTGCCACCAATGTTCAGAGATGTCAGAAAAAGTAACAGTGATCTACGTCATGATTCAGATACTTCATAAACCACAAGCCTCTAGAATTCCTGGCACAACCATCCTTAAGCATCTAATGCTGTGGTATATGACACAGTCCAGGAAGCGTCAACCCACACTCATTGGTCACCTAGATACATAATTCCCCTAGAAGTAAGACACTTCAAAACGCCAGGTTTTCTATACATAAACATAAAAAAACTAAGTACAATCCACAACTCGATTATAACATCATCTCCTTTTGCAGAGCACCCTATTACCAGCTTCACCCACAAAGTAAGGTTTCAGTTAACCGCAGCTTGAAGAGGTGGAAGGCAGGGAGTCTGCTCTCCCCCTTCTTTTCTCCATAAAAGCTGAGTCTACAGAGTCACTTACTGACTGCTGTGCAGTCAGGAATGCAACTGGTGATTACTCTTAGCTGCTTCCACAATGTTCATGCATCTTACAGCAAGCTATTAAATAAAAAGAGAAATAATTCAGGGAGTGTAATTCATTTTCTGAGTTGATAGCCCTAACTCACAGCGCTGAAGCTTTCTATTAACTCCTCTCATTTTGACCCCGTTGACTTCCCATTCCCCAGATGCCCTGCAGCTCAGCTTTGCCTGAGCAGGAGCACCTCCGCTGCAGCGAAAGAGCAATCGCTCTGCTGCAAGAGCAATTAACTGGGGCTAGAGATGGAGCTCGACCCCAAGATGCCATTAGAGTGCTCTAAGCACCAGGATACTGTGCAGAAGCTCACAGTCACACTGGTGATGGTAATATCCGGTGTTGCAAGGCTGAGCACCATAATCTAGTAGTGAGCAAGTGTCTGCACGCAAAGTCCATCCAGGATTTTGGAGGTGTGTGGAACCCCCCTTTCAGCTTCACACTACACATGCATGAGACTTCCACATACATCCAGCCAAAGTGTTCTTAAAAGTCCCTGACAGAAAATCTGAGCCCACCCAGTTTTGGAAGAGGGTGCCTATCACTTCTTATTAAGCCTGTATTTCACAAGAGAGGCCTGAAGAAAGTGGCCAGGCATGGAGATCACCGCCACAGCAGTAGCCACTGCCCTGGAGAAAGGGCCTTGAAGGCCGTCCACAGCTTGTATGAGACTGTGGGTGGCAGCACTGAAAAGGGATAACAAAGATTTTTGGGCTTGCTGCTCGTCCAGTCCTACACAAATGCATGGGCAGAGGCTACCAAAAATCCCTCCAGTGCTGAAGCATGCAGCCACTTCTCCAGAGTGAGAATCAAAGCACTAACCTTTTTGAGCAGGCTCTCAAGTACCAACCACAAGCTGACCCAGTCACAAGCAAAAGTATTCCAGAGGAGGGTCTGTCTGTGATTAAGGGTTGAGAGCTCTCTAAATTAAGCACTCCTTTGGGACAGGTCTTGCTGATGCAGTATGGCACTCGGAGAGAGATGTAAGGGACACTATAAGCCTTGTGCATGTATAGAGTGTAGACTAGTGTATTTCTAGTTTTGGAGTGTAGACTAGAGTATGTCTGGTTTTGAAGCAATGTTGCAGGAATCAGTACAAATACATGAGCTTGAGATTCTTTATATAAAGATGTATCTTCTGCTGACAAAGTACAGACACTTCGAACCTTGGACTTCACCTTCTCCAGTACTACTCTATGGTTCAGGGGAACAGTCTGGCACTGTAGTTTTTTTACTTCTCTGCATACATTAGATAGCCCACAGGAGTGCAGACACCTGTTACAAACAGTTATTATCAATACAGACTTCGGAGGGCCCGTATTGGTCCCTCTGAAGTGTCACAGTTCCCCAAGGGAGCTTGTCTGCGGCAGCATCACACCTGCAGGATGGCCAGCCCCGGAAGCTCAAGTCTACCAGAGTAAGGGCACAACTCTATTTAGTTCATTAGAGCTGATTAAATCCTGTTGCATCAGAAAATGTCAGCATGTGGAAGCAGTTTGGTAACAACTGGGTTATAATACAGGCATGGCTTCACACACAAGGTCTCGATTCCTACCAGCTTAGCAAGCCAACTGATTGGGAGGCCCTGCAGAGCTGGCTCAGCAAGTAAAATTCAATTGAAACTCTGACATTCCCGGGTTGACCTGCTCTGGTGATGTCTTCACCAAGTGACCTGATGGATCACTCAAAAAATTAGGGTATTTCGGTGCAAAGAAGTAAAAGAGAGATACTTTGATCTTGCAATATCGCTAGCATTCTTGTCTTTTAAAAATCCATGCATAATATAATCAAAATTGAATTCCAGCATTACAAAATTCACTATAAATTACTGTAGAAAATAAAGATGATAAAATGACAGTCCTTTTTCCAGGTTTCTGTGACCATTTTCTGGACTAAAATTTATTTAATTCATTTCTACGGGATTTGCTCACAAGTCGTGATCTCAGATTTCCTAAAAGCAATGCATGTGACAAGTGACACCAGGGGAATCCTACCCTGGTTCCATCCTCTAGCTGGAACTCTCAGCCTGGATTCAGACTGAGTTATCTCCAATTATTTAAAGTAAATCATTACAAATTTTAAGATGCTCCTTATTCTAAAGTTAAAGAACAATTCACTTTCCCTGGATTGTCTTTCAGAAAGCAGCTGAACAAGAAAGTGTTTGTGTAATAATATCGTTTCATCTCTTTTATTTACATGATAATATGACACATATATTTCTTTTATTTCCTTTTATTTTCCCAATCACACACCTGGCACAGAATTTTAATTCTCTGTAAAGGACTGAACAAACACACGGGACAGCTTTACTGCAGCGTCATCCATCAATCAATATGTCACTTCTCCTCCCTTCCCCCAGGACTCCCTGTTGGTAATGAAGACCTCCTCATAGCTCTCAGCTAACTAGGTCTGCTCTTTTACCTCCTTTCTGCTTCAGGTCTGGTAGTTCCAGTTCAATCTTAGTATTAATTGAAGAGATAAGCAGTCTACAAGGCTATCTACAGACAATAAATGTCAGTGGAATTGTGCAGGATGAATACACAAAGCCGTGCTACTCTAATCCTTTCACAGATTGCATGTAACGTTTAAAACCAGCTTTATTGTATTTCTCGTAAAATGGCTGCAGAGGACTCATACTGTTTCCTCCAACGCAGAATAGGAAAGTCTGTAAAGCCTTAAGTAACCACCATTACAAAAGGGCTTTTTATTGCAAGATGAGGATAGGGTTGGCCAGAAACAAACACAGATACCACAATTGTTTTACCTGCACAAGCTAACCATTGAAATATCATTATAACAAATGAGGAAACAAATAAAAAAAAATAAAAAATCTCATTTCCATAGTCAACTTGACAAATTGGGAAAAAACCCAAGCTGCAGTGTGGGAATGCACGGTTAGTTTATGGATGATTAATGTGTGCTTTACTTCTTAACTAACAAGACCACAGATGGTGTTCGTAGCCACCTAATTTTTTTTTTCTAAGCACGTAAAAAATTTGACTATCAAATGAGAACACTTACTCACGGATGCTTTCAATCATTTTTTCCATTGCATCTTCCCAACAATAGGCTTTAACTGACTGTATATTTTCAATTATTTCTGAGGTGATGACAAGTCTCTCATTGATCTTTCCTGCCCTCTTATTCCTACAAAGTAAAAAGGCAGTAGGTTAATCTTTATTTTGTTTATCCTGCATAGTTAGTTTGTATCCAATTATATCTTATGAAGACACTTTCCCTATATGCTTACACTTGAAATGTATATAATATCATAACAGTATTATAATGAAGAATGTGAAAGCAATTATTAGAAATCTAGCAATTGTTCTACTGAAAAGAAAATACAAGCTCAAAAAAGAATAAATCAAATCATGAACAAGAACTTTTAATTGTACAAATCATTATAACTATTTACTGCACATTTGATCTTTCATTTTGTTAAGTTTAGACAGCTGCTGCTAAATAAGTAAAGGCTTGACCATGACTTTCCCGACAGAGCCAACACTCTTTGGACTCCTCTTTTCTAACAATGTCATCACTGGAAACACTTAATCAAGTGGTCTAAACTTCTTAAACTGAAGTGTGTCATGAAAATATATTGAAATATTTTAAAACAGTCTCATCACCTGTATTTCATCATCATTTGTCCCAACCAGGCTTGGAAAAATGCCAGGACTACTAGAAGAGTAAGTCCAGAAAACGCAGAAGCTTCTAACATATCCCAGAGCAGTCCCATCAGCAGTGCCACTTGTAATGGTGCAATCCATACAAAATGAGCCAGAGCAAGACCCTGTGGAAGCCCAACAGAAAATAATAATAATAATAATACAAGTTACAGATGTGCTCTGAAAACTACATGAAAAGGAAGAAGCCATTAAAGTGGCACTTTGAAAAACGTAATGAAAGATGGTACAAATATTTCCAGTAGTAAAACAAGTTTATAAAGAAGGATTTGTGATCCTGAGCACATAGCATTCTGGGTGTTGATTTTGATGACACCACAGCAATATATACACATTCCACACCTAAAGTTTGATTTTTGTAAGGCAAAGTTCAGTTTGCAATTGTCTCTTAGCTATGTATATGAGGAAAAATCCTAGCTTTGTAAAAGTAGAATTTGCCATCGATGCTGGCTTTTTTAACCACTGCAAGATGTGAAAAATACACGGAAGAATCTTCTGAGAGCAATTTAATCTGATAAAGGAGGCAAATATTACTTTGGTGAAGAGATGACTGTGGTGTGAACACAACTAATTCAAAACAGATTGCTGTCTACTTCAGTCAGTGTTGTTTGCATTTGGGAGATTTTGGACTGAATCTTGTGATCAGGCTGCCCAGGGGCCTGTGTCACTGCAGCTGCACGGCTGCAATGACAGGGCACTTGTCCTGGCTTGTTCAGCGTCAGCTGACATTGCTCTATAGAGTAATATAGTGCTTAAAGTAAATACACTCTATGGTTCAGCCACATCTCTACAGTCTCTCTGATCTTGCTTCTTTCATAGGAAGCAAACCTCGTACTGCCAATGGGCCAAATAAACACACTTGCTGAACAGAAGTTCAGAGAGTTTCCAGTCCCCAAAGCCATTAGCAGGGATTTACCTCTGTGTCATTAATGAAAGAGAAATTTTACAGGAGACTCTGGAAGTATTGTCTAAGACGGATGTGTTTGGAATATTCCTAATAAGGTCTTTCATCAACATTTATTCAGACATTTAGGAGAGCGGGTAACAGTAACAACAGGACGCTGAACATCATCACTTGTTCAACAGCAGAAACAGACTGGATCATCTTAGTAAAAAGGTACAATGGTCAGGAAAAGAGGATGAAAGGACTGAACCAGCAAGTTCTGACCTCTGAAACCAAATGCATAACCCAGAGGTTTCCTGGCAGGTTCGCACTGGACTCAAGAACAAGCATGCTTTTAGGGTATATCTTTTTTTAGATTTCCTCTACTAATCACCATTGGAGAATGTCCTGGTTTGAGCGACACAGGATTAATTTCACTTTCAGTAATTTTACTTTTCAGTAAGGTCTCTTCTAATGCTTGGGAAAACTGCATTTTTAGAAGACTTTAGTGTCTGAATTTGTGAAAATATTTACTTTATAGCCAGCTATGCTGTGTGCACTTCAAGAACTCAGTGTTTTTGAATTAGCCAGGTGCAGGACAAGGAGGAGCGAGACCCGGGCATTTGACTCAAACTGGCCAACAGGATTATTTCATTCCATGAATACCACATTCAATACCGATTAGAAAGTTTGCTGAGGAGTTCCTTCTCTTCTATGATGGCTGCGATCCTGACAACTCCTTGCCCCGGTGCCAGACCCCCGAGGCCTTCCCTTCCTCCGGAAGCCTCAGGGCTTGCAGTGTCCGACATTTGTTGTCCACTGCTGGGAGTGCACAGCTTCCTGCTGATATAACTGGCTGAGTATAATCCCCCTATATTTTATATCGGTATCAGGATCAATATTAGTTCTTTAGTATTATTAATGTTAATTGTTTAGTATTATTGTATTAAATCTGTTTATATTTCCACCTTCAGGTTTCCTTGTTTTTTCCCGATTCCCCTTCCCAGGTGGGGAGGAGTTATCAGGTGATAGAATAATTGTCTAAACAGCAATAAATTGTTGTGGGTTCCTCAAACCATAACAGAGATAAAGGATGTTGTAAGCATCAGAACAAGCATTTCCATGACCACATGCCAACATATTTTCTTAAGGCAGTGATTCATTTTATATCTACAGTGACCACTCAGTGCAGTCTGTCATTTACGCTCCTTCCTTCCTTAATATTTGTCATGAACAGCTTGAAGTATTGCATTTGCATTTGATGGATCACCAAATGGATTAAACAACCTATGGCATACCTCATCAAATTTGTTCAGATTGTTGGAAAGAAGACTGACCAACTGTCCGGTACTTATTTTATCTAGAACTCTGCTTGACAGTTTTAAGATCTGTAAAAGAAAACAAAATCATAGAAAAATGGCCATGTAACTCATCCCCATAAAACAGAACACAGATAAAAATAACAGGCAATGGTACAGTAGTATAAATAACAATTCACTTATCTGCTTATGCTATAAAGAAAGTCTCATTAAACTTGTTATTTATGTCACCTGAATTTAATAGAACCATTAAATTGCTTTACAAATATTGATTTATTGACTTAGACCTTGCTTTCTGTTGCATATTTTATGTATATAGACATATATGCAAATGCAAGTTTTAATTAAGAATGTGTGCTGTGTGCTGCTGTGCATCCTCAAAAATCTCCTACTGTGCTTATCTTGACAAATATTTTGAAAGATATTTTCACAGTGAGCTTTATCCTAGAGTAACTAACATGTTTGTTTAAATTAGCTGCTTTTTTATTGGCAAAACCAAACACCTTTTTAAATCTTTGGATTTGTGAACATGAGATGCGTCAGTATCTGTTGATTCCTCATACTATAGAGATCTCACACGGTATCATTCAAACTCAATCCCTTCTATTTTATATTTATTGTTTAAATCTTCACCTCTAATCCTCTTTTGAAAATATTCCTTTACCACCAGCGTATGTTATTCTTCCTTTTCAATACATGTGCATAACAGGAGCACAGTGGTAGAACAATTAAGGCATCTCAGCACATATCCAGCAAGTCGGAACTCACACAGAGGCTAACTTCAGTCAAAGCAGCTGTAGATAAGTATTTAATTCTTTGGACTTAGGAAACTGAGAGCTGTCAGAAGCTGATGTTAGCCACATTATTCTTTTGTGTACTTTGTGTACAAAACTATCAATCTTTCAACAAACTGTCCTAAAGATTACGTAGGCTACAGACAGAGGGTTGACTTTGAGTGTAAATGAAACAATTACCTTCTTATAAATCAAGCTAAACATAGCTATCCTCATTTGCATTCCTATATGCTGAAGACCAAATATAGCAGGCTGTATGAGCAGTGTCCTCACAAGGAAGAGAAGGCACAAGCCAATGCCCAAGTAGTAGGCTATGGATCTTTCACTGGAGTTGTCTGGATCATAGGAAGCTATTATTCTTCCCAGCAGAAGGGGTTGCACAGATTTGGTGACTTCCTGTAGACGGAAACGAGAAAAATAAATAATTTTGGTCAGTAGTTTATTCATTTATTTCAAAATGGTTAACATTTTTCATTTCAAGCCCTACCAAATGAGATTTACAACTTTATATCTTAAATGAGGAAGCCAGGCCTGTTTGCTGTGCAAACCACAGAAAATTGCAGTAATTGACAACTCACTAGTATCTTAATCTGTGATGCTCCTTCAACTCCACCAAAGCAAATCTAGTTTGCAAATTTTGTTTTATTGTTTTCTACAAAAGTGACAACCGAGCTTAGCTTCCATGTTTACTTTTCAGACTTGTAATGGATTAGCCACATCACATGACTGAAGCCAGTTTAGCAGGCTGGATCTCTGTTTTAGCCCCCAGGGAACAGTTCTCACTGCACTTCACTGGACTTACAGGACACAGGAAGACTCAGAGCTCCTGAAACGAACACCACCAGCTCAATACAGTGAGGACATAGCTAGAACATAAAGAAATGTATGGCTTGTATTAGAAACAGTGTGACCAGCAGAAGCAGGGAGGTGATTGTCCCCCTGTACTCAGCACTGGTGAGGCCACACCTGGAGTATCGTGTCCAGTTTTGGGCACCTCAATACAAGAGAGCTTTTGAGGTGCTGGAGCGTGTGCAGAGGAGGGCAACAAAACTGGTGAAGGGCCTGGAGAATCAATCTTATGAAGAGCTGGGACTGTTTAGTCTGAGGAAGAGGAGGCTGAGGGAAGACCTCATCACTCTCTACAACTACTTGAAAAGGAGAGGTTGGTGCTGGTCTCTCCTCACAAGCAATTAGCAATAGAACAAGAGGGAATGGATTCAAGCTGCAACAGGGTAGGTTTAGACTGGACATTAGGAAGAAATTCTTCACAGAAAGAGTGGTCAGACACTGGAATAGGCTGCCCAGGGAGGTGGTTGAGCCACCATCCTTGGATGAGTTTAAGAGTCGTTTAGATGTGGTGTTGGGGGATATGGTGTAAGGAAGAACTTTGTAGAGTAGGGTAGATGGTTAGAGTCAATGAACCCAAGAGTCTTTTCCAACCTAGATGATTCTATGATTCTATGAAAATGGAAATAACAACAGAATGAAAGTATAAATAACCCCACTGGCGTTATGTCGACTTTGCCTTCCATTTCCCTTCATGCCCCCATCATTCTCATGTCTTCACTCCTTTTCCATCTCTGCCTCTTGTCCCCTCTTTCCTTCCCCAATCCTTCCCCCAAAACTGCAAAAAACATCTGTGTGCTGCAGTCTAACAATGTGCTTCATCTTCTGCATGAGCTTCTGAAGTGTATGAAGTTTGTGCTCCTTTGCTTCATCGTTACATTGAGTGAAATATACTTAGTGCTAAGAACTTCCATGTATGTCTCCTTATCCTTCTTTCTGTTGTATCTCAGCAGAAAGCATCTGATAACTTCAAACTTAGCAAGAAACTATTGAATTCTTTTTTATATGGATGTGTTAAATTCTGGCAAAAAAGTTATTATTACTGCCTTCTGGCTGAAAACCACACAGACCACCATACAGAGACCGAAGTGAACTACTGAAGTTCAGCTGTAATGCATGTTTTACAGTGATAAATAGATTGAGAAAATCCTCTTTAATTTTTTTTCTTCTCCTTTGGGTTCTTTTTGGTCTCTTATACAAGAGCAATTCCAAGCAGTTTTACAACCCCTTCTGAATGTCTCTGTTGGTGGAGCTGATATTCATCATTTACTTTTTCCACAGGAGAGATAACATTTACATCTCAAATAGCATACCTGTGCTACACACTGCATTTCTCAAATTAAACACCACTCAGCCTCAACACAAATGCTGTAAACCTGGAGCCAGCTTTGACAAAGACTTCAGTGTTATTAGTAGGCAAAGAGGGGAGTGTTTATTAAAACACACATGACCCAAGGCAGCTGTGCTTAGACATACGCATCCTGAAGTGGCAAACCAAAACTCCCCAAAAACTCACAAAATACAAAACGGTCACCTCTCAAGGACAATGCAGCGCTTTCATACTCTCAAGATTCCGAGATAAGCTTTTATATATAGGCTTAAAATAGCAAGATTTATTTTTTTTTTGTATTTACTCTTATTGCAGTGAAAATGCCACGCTCTGCTGCTGTGTTTGTTGTGACTATAAAGGTATTGCATACATGCCTAGCTCGCTGGAAAAAAAAAGGTGATTTACCGTCTAAGGGTAGAATAATGGCTGGCAATAAGCCAAATCATTTGCTATCTCATGGGGCGTAAAAATCCACTGGTTTACAGTGGAGATTTATCAGCTTACTTACCAAAGATATTATTATCTAGTTTACATAAAAATGAAAGCAGAACTACCTGTTTTTCATTTTTCCTCTTGGAACCTCAAAACTACCCACTGATATTAATATGGTGAAATAAATTTAACAGAATGACCTGCATAAAAAAAGGATTGGGATTTATGCACCTAACAGAAAATCCAGTTTTCAAGAGTTGTATTTTTTCTTCTCCTGTCCTTGCTCTTCCCTCTGCATTCATCATAGGCCATTGAGAAACACAGAAATGTTCCTCTCACAGAAATCTTAACTAAAAGAACAAAGATGTGAAGAGAAATGCAAGTATGACACAGGATACAGTGTTAATTGGATCTGGTATGGCTATTCTTACACAATGAGAACTTCTACATTACGTGAACCCCCCATATGCTCAATCACTCTGCATTTGAAGACAATAATGAACATCTCTATTTTGGCATATGCCCAAGAAGTGCTTCGGGACCTTCATATCCCTCCCTGCCTCCTCACTCACACCCGTGACCTATATGCGAGAACTTCAGGAAATCCTCATTAGGGTCCTTTGGGATATGATACTAAAACCTTTTCTAAGTTAATGTTAGCAGCTGCTATGCCTGAGTGGAAATATACATTTCATGGGGATGAAGATAAGAGAAAAACGTAAGTAGAATCAAACTGATCCTCATAGCAAAGTACCCAATTTGTTAGCTGGTATCATGCTAAAAAGCAAGATTTTTCTTTCAGCACCATACCACCCTTCCTTTACATGTCAAGACACATCTGCTGATGAGGTGAAGCACGGAAGCTGTTTTTAACAGCAGGGGAGCAGATACATTAAGTGCAGTATCTCAACGTGCCTAACACAACACTATTTATAAGGGAGAGTCATGCTACTCTAGGGGGCCAGAGCACAAGTGTCCACCCTGCAATAACATCATTACCTACGGCGCGTGAGGGGAAAGGGAGAGACAGAAAAACTATTAGACCTAATGAGAGCAAAGCTGTGATGCCAGTTGCAAGACAACTACACAAACAGCAGGGATGTCAGCGGAGTTTAAACCACACTCCAACAAAGGTGCCGTGAAAACGGCTCAGGGATTAGAGAAGAGATGAAAGGAAAGTGAAGTTCAAAAGAACACACAACTTGGTTGCACCTATGCCAATACGGCACAACATCCTGTCCCCATTCAAATTTATGGCAAAGCTCCCATTAATTTCCGTGAGCAGGGCCTGAAAAGAACTCTGGCAGCTTTAGCAGTGAGCTTTTTCTCTTACAGCTTTCAATAAAATGAATACTTATGATAATGGAATCAAGAATTTAAACTAGGATTTAATGTTTCCATGTTCATTGTGAGAGGTGCAGATTTTGTTCTTTATGGACTGAATTGCACATGTCTGTGATTTCTTAAAGAAATGGG
>JAHREE010000367.1:5128141-5168093 GCA_033628505.1 Tringa tobata | reverse complement strand
CTTCGCTTGGGTGACAACCCCATGCAGCACTACAGCACTGGGGAGAGTGGCTGGAGAGATGCCCGGCAGAAAAGGACCTGGGGTTGTTGGTCAACAGCCAGCTGAATGTGAGCCAGCAGTGTGCCCAGGTGGCCAAGAAGGCCAACGGCATCCTGGCCTGTATCAGGAACGGCATGGTCAGCGGGACTAGGGAAGTGATTGTCCCCCTGTGCTCAGCACTGGTGAGGCCCCACCTCAAATACTACATTCAGTCTTGGGCCCTTCACTACAAGACATTGAGGTGCTGAAGCGGGTCCAGAGAAGGGCAATGAAGCTGGTGAGGGGTCTGGAGAACAAGTCTTATGAGGAGATGCTAAGGGAGCTGGGGTTGTTTAGCCTTGAGAAAAAGGAGGCTGAGGGGAGACCTTATTGCTCTCTACAACTCCCTGAAAGAAAGGTGTAGCGAGGCGGGGGTCAGCCTCTTCTCCCAAGTAACAAGTGATAGGACAAGAGAAAATGGCCTCAAATTGTCCCAGGGGAGGTTTAGATTGGATATTAGGAAAAATTTCTTCACCGAAAGGGTTGTCAAGCATTGGAACAGGCTGTCCAGGGAAGTGGTGGAGTCACCATCCCTGAAGGAACATAAATGATGTCTAAACGTGGTGCTTAGGAACATGGTTTAGTGGTAGACCTGGCAGTGCTAGTTTAATGGTCTTTTCCAACCTAAATGATTCTATAACTCGATGAAAATGGTGAAATGCTAATTTAAAGACAGACTGGAAACAGAGTCTTCTGAGCAATACACACCCCCTTCTTCAGGCTGTTGCCCTTTCTAGCCTTCAGATCTCTGGTGCAGCTGATTAAGGCAGAAACTGAGCACAGGATTAAACTTTTTTTGTAATTTACATTAGAAAGTGAGGTATGTTAGTCATTTAAAACCCTTCATGGATCAGGTCCAAACTGCTTAAAATGTCAATGGTGAACAGAGTGTTTTTCATAACTGTATCTCCCTGTTGCTATTACCACCAGAGCTGAATTATGAGCATTTGTAGCAAATTTGGGACTAACAAAGACATCCCATCAGTCATTGTCAATTATGTAATTTTTTACATGAAAAATTCCACCACCTTTTCTTTGTCAAGCTCTCTAGATCCCTGATTTTGGACAATTCTTCTCTAAACTTAGAATATTTCTTCGCCTACTTCCTTGACTACCAGCTATGGCATGGCTGTGTTCAGCACCACCAGAACCCAGGGAGTGATCCCTGCTCTGTGATCCGATAGTTTTGCGAGTAACTCAGCTGCTTTCACACACACTCCACAGTTGCAAACTCTTTAACTAGTTGCATTTCACAGAATTTTTTCTTGTCGTTTTTCTCTTGTGTTTCCACAAAGTTTCCACTGATAACTTTTTTTTTTTTCCACTGAACATTTTGTAGTTTCAGAGCAACCGTCATTCCTAACCTTCTCAGGGATCTTGAACATACTCAGCTGACATGAATGTGAAACTCATCATTAGCATTACTGTGAGTAGGAATAAACCGTAATATTTCTATTCTCTCTAGGGAACTCCAATTTTAGTATTATCTATGAATTTCATTTACATGATCTTCTTTTACTTCTACAGAGATGCAACCTGATTATGACAACAGCTACTTTATCCTTCAATTGTATCCACATCTGCCATCTGACTGACTTTGCTCTGTTCCTCTGAAGAAAATGCAGTAAGGCCAAGTTACAGAGCCAGGCGGCACGTGAACAGCAGGACGAGTAAAAGCTGGTTTCTCATACCATCGCTGCGGTAACTCTGTCTACCACACTTGTGCGGGGGAACCTCAACCAGAGGAAAACCAACATGCCATGGTCAGTCTGAAGTCACACACCTGGCAAACAGACCGCCTGGTTAGATGCTCTCATGTTCATGGTAACTTAAAGTGATCTGTAACCCTGGTCTCTCTCCTGCCCCTGGGTACACTTTCCCCTTCTCCTCCAGGACTACCAGACTGTGGGTAAAGCTGCTTGAGGCTTCTGGTCCAGCTGAACCCCACCAGAGTGGTGCACTTTCAGGGAGATCTGAACTTAGGAGGAGGAAAACTCACTTGGTGTTGGTGCCAAGGTAAGGGTATGAACCCTATGGCAAGGGGCAAGGCAGAGAAAGGCAGAGCAGGGGGAAGACTGGCTTTAGCTGTCCTGGAGTCACCAATGGAGTTTTGCATCCCCTTTCTTAGGTACAGCAATACATTAGGGCTCTGGAGCTTTTTTTGGTTTTTATCCAAGAAGGGTAAAAGAAATTAATTATGTTTGACTCTTTGATTGGCTAATGTAAATGGACAAAGGGGTAGAAATTAGTAGTAGAAAGCGAAAGTATGATCATATTAAATATTTTCTTCTTGGAAAATGAAGCTGAGGAGCTGCCAAAAGTAACACTCACTGATTTTTTTGTTGTTGCTTAAAATGAGAAAGTGTTTTGTTCAGTCTCGTAATTCCAAACTTTTGAAATCTTAACTCTTTAAAATAGCCCCCCAAAAAGGGTCCTTTGCTGCTGGGATAGAGAGAAAACAGGTATCAAGGTGAAGTTTATTTGTTTGGTGGTTGAAGCAACCAGACCTACCTATCAAATTTCTAACCAAACCCTCACATTTTCCAAATCTTTTAATTAACTAGAAACTATTTTGGTTGCAGTGTTTCATTCAACCCAAAAGCAGTCCAGTCAATTCTCCAGATTATTTTTTTTAAATAAAAGCAGAGAACTTGATCCACAAATCAGACAATGGTCTTCCCTCAAGGCTCCCTACGCCCAGTGGAACTCCAGCACACCTGGGTTCACTTCCTCATTCCAAGTGATTTAAAAAATGTTGGGAGGCCTTGCATTCAAATGCTCTTAGATGTATGCCCTTAAGATACTGGTCAGGTATAGCTCCTCAGTTATCTCTTGTGAGATGACTTAACTTCCTCTAACTTTCAACTATATTGGGGAGCCAGTAAAGCAGCCTGACCACCTTTCCATAAGGTAAGCCTTTACTTTACCCTATGGTTTTCCTTTCCAAAAAAATGATTACTCTGTCTCAGAGCTGCTCACACACCAAGATAGAGATAACCTAAAAAAAGAGTTCAAAATAGCAAAGCAGTATCAATGAAAGAACTTTGTCAACTACAATTAGATGTATAACTTAATATTCAACAGAAGTATTCTACCTGATGGCACAAATACCTATTTTTAATTGTTGAAGTCCCCACAATACTCTCTAGTTTGTGGATAAATTAGCAACATCTTGCTTTTCATATTGCTTGTCAATTTTGGCTTTACTACTATGAATTCTCAAGAGCTTCTCTATTCCCAGGAAATACAATGAAAACTTAATCATAACCAAGATAAAAGCTCCAGCAGTACTCATTTAAAAAAAAAAAAAAGTAAATTACTAACAGATATTTACCAGGAAAATTTTGAGACCACATTTGTAATACTTTTAGAATTCAGGTGGACAGAATATTTTATTTTTAGATGCAGAAGATACCAGCTTGACAGTTGCTGGATCCATTTGCATGTGCAAAAACTGTATCCCGATGCATTGTCTTGATATTGCTAAAATTACTTTAATCAATGGTTTCAGTATTTGCAGATTAACGTTGTTAATCTGTGCACACTGGATACTTTTGGCAAGCAGAGTCATGTATACTTTCCCACGCTGCATCATCAGTATCTGGCTGTCATTTCAATGCATAGTCTTGATAAATCCTGAAAACGGTTTAATATTCCAGGGAAATTAAGCTGATCTTCTAACAGGTATGTATTTCTGTGATACAAGGTATGGAGCTGGGAAGTGAACTACTGGGAAAGTACCAGAGCTTTCATCCTGGAGAGGCAAAATGGGCTGAAGACCACGTTTTGATAAGCTCTTAAACGGATATCATGAAAGGGAAAAGAGTGATGAATACATCACAGGCCTGATGTAAGAACAGAAGAATAGTTGTGTGTTGGTGTTTACTGCAACTCATACTGAATTTGCAGAAGTTGACTCTACAGACACTCCAGACTCAAAGCATTTCAAATTGCATAGAATTTTCAACAAAAATGATAACATCACACTAGTAGGAATCATCAGATAAAAGTCAGACATGTTCATATGCTGCCATTTGGTCTATGAAGTTAATAACAACTGCAAGAATATCTTTCTAAACAGGAAGGTATTTTTAAGCCTTTTGAAATTGTTGATGCACAATAAGGGAAGCAAAAATGTATAATTTCACTCAGAAGCACAGGATTATGTGACAACCCACTTCTATTTTTACTGGTGGAGGAACCCTAGTGCATCAAAACCAGTAAAACCTTTTAGATCTGATGAAGTGTCACCTTGATCTACCTTGCTATACGAGCTACCAAAATACTCACTGAGGCCTTGCTAACTAAGCTTACATCAAATAAAGTCCTGAAGGAACTAGAATCTGAGAAGAGGAAGTTTAGACTGTGGCCTTGATTACATAAGAAATTCATAGTACTAATTTTTAAGCACGAATTCTTAAAAAATTGTTAAAATGGTGAAAGCCCTGCTCGTAGTAACCCTCATAATACCAAGATTTGTGGAGGGTTTTGTCAGTTTTGACACAGCTTAATCAGAAGTTAGAATTGTCCTGGTAGATAGGACACCTGCATTAAAAAAAAGAAGGGGAAAAAAAAAAAAGAAAGATAAAAAAAGGAGACACTGCTGACAAACATTGAAGTTAATGAAAAAAAAAAACTTTGAATCAAGACGATACAGCAATATAACAGCAATAAGTTATATTCTGTGCAGGAGCACACTCGTGCACTTTACACTTTTTACACTTGATAAAATATACTTGGTTCTTTGGAAGCTGCAGTAGAAAATGAGCTGCACAAGGTTTTCTGAAGACTTAGGTTTGTTTGCTTTTAGTCTAGAATAAACGTGAGAGGAGTTAAGAGCCTGAGAATCCAAGTCTGACAAGGTTGCAAGGTTTATGTTTCCAAAGATAGCTTTAACTTCTTCCTCTTCGTCCTGTCATGTAATAATCCTAGAACAATGACATTATTGAGGTCGAAAGGGCAAAAATCCAAGACTGATACCTTCTATGACTCAATAAAAGGTACATGCCAGCAATCTTAAACAGTTGAGCAACAAAGATTATTGAATCACTTAGTGCATAACAAAAAGTGCTTAATTATTTACAACTGTTTAAAAGGGAAACTGTTGGAGTTCCTGACAGAGCACTGAGATTGGCATCTTCTTTACTGGAATCTTACCACAAAGACCACATGGCAAACTCTGCCATGTGAATCCATGTGAATCCTTAACCCACTGCTTTTTTGAAGTACGCTTAGTTTGGTGTATGCTATTCTTGCCTAAAATAATTCCATATCAGTCCAAATATTTTCTGAGCTTAATGGAAAAAAAATTGAAGCAAACACCACCATTGCTGAAGTTACAGAAGAACTGTATGACTTGGAGTTTTTTTCTCATTTTGAAATAGCCTAGAATTGCCCTTGCAATTGCCTCTTCAGTCAGGAACTTGCCTCAACCTTCAGACTAAAAATAAAAAATAAAGGGGGCATAACTGACCCCCTAAAGATATCCAAGGACTTTAAGCTCACTGTGAAGGGAAAGGGGGCAGACAGCACTCTGCATGAAGATAAAAGGCTGGGTGGCATACAATCCCCCGTTCTCAATGCAGTTTTCTCAGCATTCTCAGCCCACGTCCACCCCATTTCCAGAGGACATGCTGAGATTCAGGTTAGTAGGTTAAAGCCCCGTGTTCAGTCAGGCTTCAGAAAACCTATAATGTTTTCAAGTACAAAAGAACAAGGACTGGGCTCACTGACTGACATTTCCACAAAGGATTTTCTCCCAGCCAAAATGAGAAGTGATGTCTTTTTTTTTTTTTAAATGGCAGCTGACAGCAGAATATTAGAATATTATGAGTTACTGAGTTTACTTTAAAACCTTTCACATTGGACACAATGGAAAATTTATGAGGTGAGAAGTGTTTCTCATCATGGGATCTTGCAGCTACTTGTGCTAAGCCAAACAGGTGCAGCTGTATTTCAAATAGTTAAGATTTTTGATGGCAAAAGCAAGACCTTTGAATTTGATTAAACTTATGTACAGCTTACTATCACGTAAGTAATAGTAAGAGAAACCCATCATTACATAGCTATGAAAGGTAACTGCCTCTTTTTTTTTTTTTTACAGAATACTTCATGACTTTCCTGCAAGAAAAAACCTTATATTACAGGAAGGTAAGAATCATGTTGAATAGTCACAGCATAGTGGTATCAGTGACAAAACAGCTATCAGCCTTCAAGAAGTTGTCTGCAGAACTGCTTGAAATAAGCATTCCTCCAATTAAGAAGAAATCCCTGAGATTTAAGAATTCTGACGGCACTTTTTAATAAAATTTGCTAAACCACCAGATGATAAAGCTTGATCGTCAAGCCTAGCCTGCTGCTGTTGCAAGTAAACCTGCAATAAAATTCAATGCTGCACACATCCAGATGCTGCAGGCCAAAAAATACTTCCCAGAGTTCTAGGAAAATTAAGGCTTATTGTAAAATACTGGCTATCACAGTTACACTGCAAAAATAAGAGAGCAAGAGACATTAAGGGCATATAAAGCAACTTAGGCCCCTGAGTTTTCACTTAATTATTTATTCAGAACCCAAACTTTACATACAGATGATATTATGGCTGATATGTGAAGGAGTAAAAAGCTGGTCAACCAAAGATTAAGGAGTTTTGCAAAGACTGAAAAAACTAGTGATGAAATTCATGCTCCACTAAGTTCTGACCATGAACTTGAACCACAGTTTCCCACACTGTAAGAGTCCTATCTGGGTGATCACTCTGAGATAAGTCTTTTGAGTTTGCTCTGCTAAAACTGTTCCACTTGAAGACAGCCAAGCACACACAGTCATGAGCTACTTATTGGAACCCAAGTTCCAATCTTTCACTTGAACTCTATCTTTCAAATCAAGAATGATGAGATTTTTTTCTGAAAGGAAAGGTACTCTTGATAGAAGAAGAAGAAAAAAAAAACCACAAACTTGGCATGTGTTTCAATTTCTTCCCACAGCATAATGGGAGATTGGATAATCTCACTGCTTTTTGGTATGAGACTAGAAAAAGCAGATAACAAAGGGGTTTGGTAGAAAATAAGAGAAAGCAGAAAAAAAAGATGAATTTAACTGCATTGAGCATTGAAATGACAGATTCAAACAGTTCCAAAGAGTTTATGGGAGAAAGCATTTTCGGATTAGACCCTAGAATCTACAAAGGCTCTTTTAAAAGTTCGTTTTTATGTTCCTACCCAGGGGTTTCTATAATTAGCTAGCTACAATAAGGATTATTATATTGTTTAATGTCTGCTTTAAGTGGACAAATGTTACCCAAATATGCTCATAATTACCTCCCAAAACAGCCAATATTCGCAATATTTTTAAAGTAGAGTTTGAAAAAGCCAGGTATACACACAAATAATTATAACTCACACATTGGTTTTATTACTTAAGAAATGGAAAATCTTTGCAGATATAACAGTTTTCTTTCTAACTGCATTTATCGCAGAAATTAAAAATAGGAATTTAATACTCTACCCTTGGATAGACGTCTCCCTTGCTGGCATACAAAAACTTAATTTACACTTCCCTGTGCCAGTGTGAAAGGAACAATATGATCTATTCATGCACTCTAATGGGTTATAAATTAGTATAACCATTCAGGGAAAGAACCAGCTGTGGGTCTAATTGTAGCCAGCACAATGAAACAGGATTGGACAACACAAGGTGTAAGTCTAAGTTATGAGATAGAAACCAATAATTAAAATATTTCATTATATTATAGAGAAAAGTACCGATTTCCCATCAAATACTTGTTTCAGTCTCATTCACCCTTTTTCAGAAATAATGCAACAGAGTAGAATTTAGAGAACAATTAAAAATGATGTATTTGAAATACTATATGGGAAAGAAAAAGAATATCAAGCCCTTCTGTTTACACTTTTGCACAAAATATGTAAGTAAGAGGAAATTATTTTGTTATTTAACACATAATTAAGCCGTGAAAGTCAATGACCAACAACTTTTTTAAGCTTACAAGAGCTCAGGACACAAACAGGTATTTACATAGAAAGGGAAATATATTTAATGCCTTTACACTGGTTGTTTATCAAAATCTGAAATGTCTTTGTCTTAAGATTATCTCTATGTATATGAATTTAGGAGGCAACATCTAGGACATGTAGTCTATCACAAAACATTCTGTTACTTCTGTTTTCGCTGTGGCTTCCTGTACAGGATCCTAGCTAGGGCTGGCAGCCACAGTAGATTAGTCTCTCATATGCATTTAGCTGGATGAAACTAAAGACATTTTTATTGACACAAATTAAGACAATCTTATTCTGACAGAAATACAGTACCACTTTAGACTCTCTTTTTAGAGTTAGAAAATAAGAAACAACATCTGAGTACAAGCAAGAAAACTAAAGAATAGGAACACTTATGCATCCATTGGCCATACAATAATTTCATTTTTTACGTCAGAAAAAAAGAGATATTTTCAGTTTATTTACTCTATAAGTTGTTTTCCCTATTACTGTGATACTACCTACAGTCAGCTAAATCAGGATTCTGCTGAACACAAACACAAAGAAAATTATGCCCTCTTTCCTCAAACTACTTCCAGTTTGAAGGTAAGATACAACAAGTAAGTGAGACAAGCTTTCAGATAGTGAGAAAACCTGTAACAAGAAGAGGCAGTGGGATGCATATGAGATGCGCCTCTTAGCTCATCCTTTTCCCAAATTCAGCCAGCTTTCCATTTCTCAGAGTAAAGCAGACCAAACCTGCTTTTGAAAGAGCAGGTCCACCCAGTTAGGGCACACCTGGGAGGATAGGAGGATGTATGAGATGCACACGAAGAGAGAATTCAAAAACAGTAGACATTTGTGATTTTCAGAAAGAAAAAGTTAAACAGAGGTGTGTTGTGATTTCTTCTCTCCTTCCTTAAAGGACAAGATAATTAGAAACATGGATAAAAAGACTAAGGCTAGAAAAAACAGTTGAAGATTGTGTTCCCTGAACTCCATAAAGATGCTGATGGGAGAAGAGAAACACTGAAGGCTAGTAGAAAGGGAGTAACAGAAATAATTAACTTTTATTCTTCAAAGATTAAGCCAGGAAATGAAATGAAAAGAGAACGTTTAAATGGATACCATGCTGAAAGACACAGTTAAAACTCTACTAGTATGGCTGACACACTTCATTTCATGTAGGTATTGATGGAAAAAAATACAATAAACAGTAAAAAAAGAAAACCAAAAAAAAACCCAACCCTGAAACCAATATATCTGTCTCGAGAAATGTCATAGGAATACTGAATTCTGAACATATGAGGAGGAGGCTTTCCTAAGCCATGAGATATTTCCTTACCATCCAAGCACCTTCTCATCTAACTGCAAATGTCTGTATTATACTACAAATGCCTGGGGGAAAACTCACTCTCAAAACAGAGGCTAGAACACCAAGTGCCTACACCCAGTATAACATGTTCTCTAGATCCAATGAACTTGACTTGGTAGCTTGTCATAAGCACTCTGCTTCAGCAGACAGGAACAGCAAACAGATTCCATTGCAAAAAGAAGGCAGCCTTTTAAAAGCAAACACAGAAAGTGTAACTTACCGCTATCCAGACATAGCTGACCCTCAGCAACAACCTTGTTAATGCCAGACCCAAAAGTTGATCTAAAAAACAGTGAAAAAGGAATATCCTCCATATAACAGAGCTCATGGGAAGGGAATGCTGAAATTTTCTCTGTAGCTGTATCAGGTGTAAATGCATAGAGACCAATTGATTCCACTCGTGGAATTCCCAGGAATATATCCATGAGAAATTAAACAGCTGTGGATCAGTGCTACTCCAACAGCGGAGCAACTAGTGAGTGAGACTTCCCTGTCTGATCCATGACTTTCAGGTACTGAGTTTCTGTTAAAAAATATGCTTTGCATTCTTCTAGGAGGTTGACATTTTTTCTGAATCATTCAGCCTAACTGGAGCCAGGATCCACACCCGTCAAAGGCTTGCAAAACCCAGAAACCTTCAGATATAATTTATCTAAAAAGGGCCCTTACATCCTACTTCCTGCAATTTTATTCCTGCAATTTTACTGAAAGAACGAAGGCAGAGAAAGGTAAACAATAGTATATTTAACCAAACCAAAGGAATTGTTTCTTAAATTTCCACTGCATCTCAGTAAGATAAAGCACATGATACAAAACCCAACCTAATCAATAGAAAATCTCTTTTGCCTTTTAATCATCTCTAGACCAATTAGATCCATTAGTCCCACATACAAGGCCTTTGATTAAATTTAGTTTCAAACAGCAGTTTCAATGCTGTTAACTGAACACTATATTACCAAATGGAAAACACTGCCTTTCTTTATACTTAATCCACTGGTCTCATTATACTTTTGCCATTGCTGTTTTGATCATTAACTGTATCACTAGAAGTGGCTTAATAATTACTCATTGCTTCTAGAAGCATAGTAAAAAATTCTTCCTTATTCCTCAGGTTTTCTGGAAAAAAATACTAATCTTTTTTATACCATCACCTGTTGAAAACTTTTAATACTTTTTCAAGAGATACTTGCAGTTTTAACAGAGTCTCCCAGATGTATTGCAACAAGTGCAGCAGTGAGTTTAACAGTTCAATAGAGCAATTAGATGTTTAGGTTGCTTGATCCTAGCACAAAAGCCCATCTGTAATGAAAAGCAGTCTCTTCCCAGAGGTCCTCTCCAACAGCAGTGTAACAAGACATACACCACTGTTTTGCAGAAAAACTCCGCAAACTGAGATCTGTACTAATAAATCTTGTGCTCAAATGTAACACAGTTCCTCACTGGACCTGCTGGGAATTTATTAGACATTAAATCCTTTAGGTGCTTAACATTATGCACTCATGTCTGAAAATATTCATTTTGTCCCTTTGTAAAAGGTTTAAAAATGTCAAACAGACCTTTCTAAGCTTTTTAAATCCATAGGAAGTTAGGCATTTTAAAGTTTATTTTAGTGTTGTAGTCAAAATGGCTTTTTTTTTGCATTTGTATAGCTTTATCTTTGTAAAAATGGTGTAATAAACTGGGAAATTACAAGTTTTCTTAAGGAACAAATTAAGATGTAACTTTTTGGTGGTGTAGAGCTACATGCTTCCTTCACAGTTACAAAACAATCCTGGTTGTAGCAAATCTTGAATGCCTAACAATTACATCCCCAAAACATTAAATGGAATACATTGCATTTCAACTTAATCACTGGTTGGCATTGAAATCATTAGACAGGTTCAAATTTACAAGGTCATGAATACCTATTTTTCCCCATTCTTTACGGATAAGATTTTTTTGTGACTAGATAGGAAATAAATATTAAAAACCTCAGATATAAGAAAGGAAATAGACAACAAAGGTAAAAAAAAGGAACATCTGCTTTTTTGCTCACTGCTACAAACAGGAACGGTGTTTTATAGGAAGAAAAACTTCAAGTATCATGCCCAGTGTTTCAGAACCAATAAATCTGTAATGCAAGCAAAATGATCTCGATAAAGTGTATGAAATTATACATAGCAAATACACAAGACAAAGGCCATCACGCAAGTGATGTGAAATAATACAGTGTGAAATAAGGGAAGACTGAAACACAAGTAGGAAGGAAAAAAAAAATAATCAAGGGCACAAATAAGAAGCACAAATACCCCCCTAGTTCTGTGGAAAATACCCCAGGAATTCAGATTCAATATCTCAACAAAGTAAGTTGAGATAACAATGCAAATTGATTTGTGAAATATATTAACAGAATTGGGATATATAGGCCACACAAGGCAGTTATGCTGTTAAGTTTGACTCCGAAGTTGTAGCTCAGCTGAAGCACTGAGTCTGTTTACTGGACAGTACAGAGTAAGAAAAAGATTGCAGCCTGGGAGAAGATCTAAAGACTGATGTTCTTAATTTTCAAATACTTGTAAAAATTGACAATTGATCCTCCTGTCTACCAAAACAAGAACTACAATAACTTGCAATAAAGAGGACCAGATAAGTCTTCCCCTTCTAAGGGTAGGGAAGCGCTGCAGGTCACCCTCTCAAGACAAATTACATAAAATATCTGTCAAGAAAGTTATAGGTATAATGCATTTTGTTTCAGTGCAAGGGTTGGGCTAGATGACTTCTTGAGGTCTGCTACGACAATTTAACACCGGACTTTGAGAATTCTTCCTCTGCGTCAGTTAAGGCATTGTGTCAAGTGTATGAACCCATGCCCATCCTCAGATATGGTCTTGTTTCACGCTTTAAGAAATGCAGACAAAAAGGTGTGGTCCCATTCTCACCCCTGGCCCAAATCCAAAAATTGCAAGTATACACCCATCAGAGCACAGGTAGCTTTGGCCCACCACATCTCAATTTACTGCCTTCACATACCTCATTTATGGAATGAATGACATAAAAACTGGGGTTTTCTCAAAAATGTCAGAATATGACTCCAAATGGAGATGGGATTTTCAGACACCTATCACTTGAGCAGACTCTATATTGTGTATATGTGCTGCATGGACATACAGGCATAATATGGCTATGGTCGTAGCTCAAGGAGTCTTTGTTCACTCTCTGGCCTAGCTACAGAAGGTAAAAGAAAATCAGTAGATCGTCTAAGAAATTCTTTAGCTTCTCTCTAACTTCCCAGGTTGTGAACTGTTTCCTCAATAGCTCTAAGTTTCAGAGACACCTAGACAAAAAGCATTGGTATAGGAATTTAAGTTAGGTGCCTCTGCATAAAAAATAGGCCACTCACACTTGAGCAAAACAAGGCAGAAGACTCATTAGACTTTCTGTTGGCAGCACTTAAATAAAATTATGTCAGCAAAAATGAGAAACAAGAAAATTTTCCTTGATCCAACAGGATTGTTTATTGCTTTCTCTCAAATAAAAAGGAAGAGTCTGAAATTAGACAGTATGGATACTAGAAGCAAGCACTCCCATTAAAAACCATCTAGGAACTATCATTTCACAGGGAATCTGCCCTTCAAGCACACCATGCACTCTCTACAGGAAGTTCTTTGCTCTTACCCTGACCCTGTATTCACTACGCCACCTTTTGTCTCATAGATCTGGAGAACAGTTGGAAGCAAAATATCTTGGTTCCATTCCAGGAAAGATGAAAGTGACTGGCAGGTCTAAACAAGCATGCAAAAGGCAGAGTTGTAATTGCATTTTCTGTGAATACATACATACTCAATACCTTCTCTTATGCATTATAGTCCCCGTGCTACTTGGGGCTCTGCCATTCTAAATCTGACAGTTAATAGCCATGACATGACACGACATGACATGAAATGCCTCTTTGCTGTTGACCGTGATACGGTCTTTTCCACACAGTGACTTGCGGCTTTGTAACCTCAAAGCTATAACATTAGAACGTGTTACAAAATGATCACTGGATGTCAAAGGCAAATAAAACAAAGGACTATTTTGTTAATGCATACAAATAAAAAAGCCTGAATAACAAGTAGATGTCAAACAGAAATCGTATTTACATACCAAAAGGAGAAACAATGCAACCTGGAAAAAAATGATAAATTAATTCTAAATTATTTGAAAGTGTAAATATCCTTAACATTATGTACTTCCAGATGTAACAGAGAAATCTAATTCCTTTTTTCTAGGCTAAATCTCTTCAAGCCTAAATTATGCTTAAAACGTCATATTAATTTCTTACAAAATTAGTTTCTTTCAGCAAACACAACTGTCTGCTCATTTATTTGTAAATACTCATGCTATGAATCATAGAATCATCTAGGTTGGAAGAGACCCTTGGGATCATCGAGTTTAGGTGATGCAAATTAGGGTTAGATGAGGTTTGAATGTCATGTTTAACACTTTTTTGAAAATGTATTTTTCCAGTAATTATTCTTGATATAGGACGCCAAATATACATACAGAAAATTACTAACTTAAACTGATTAGGATCAAAAAGAGTTTAAATCATATTTAATAGTCTTGAATGGAGTCAAGGCTTACAGAATAATACAACTTTCCCGTACTTGCCATCTAAACCTACACATCGTGTTTAATTTCAAGAGTTAGTTGGAGCACTAGGCAATTTTTGTTACAAAGAACCAATTAGCCTGCGAACATACACAGACCAGTGACATATTTCCTTTCCTGCTATGTCTTCCCCTATCTCTGAACAGGTACAGATGGTTTTAGACCACTGTGCAGAAGAACACATGTTTAGGAGCATGTAACAGATTACCACCTTCCATTGTTTTTTTAAATAAACATCTGGCAGGGTGAAAAAAGAAGCAGAAACCTCATGAGCTGCTCTAGATGAATGAGTGTAATACACTGTAATGCTATGTTATGACTAAAGATGAAAAAATGGAAAAATCGTATAACAGATATGGAAACTAAATTTTATTATCTCTCGGAATTAGAGTTCTCTGCACAACTGTGCCAACTCCTGCCATCTCCATGGCTGACAACCAAATTTCCACTGACTTCAGATAGTGGCATTTTTTGTATTAGAGGCTAAAGAAACAATGTGTTTCTTCAGACTGCTGTAATACAACACAGCAGTCCATATCACAACACATATGCCTCATACACTAAAATTAATAGTAATCATGGTTTTCCTGCAAGCAGGCCTAGGACCAAATTATCTTATTAATTAAGAAGCAAGCAACAAAATTTCAAATTAGATCACCTTTATTGAAGCAAATTTGTAAAGCAGTACAGGTGAATTTTGTTATAACACTGTAACAGAAATGGGTCCAATATGAACAAGACCCATTAAATTAAACATCACAGTATTGGTAAATGTTGTAGAATATAACAAAATTATTAAAACATTAAAAAAATGTTACCAGAAGTGGCTGTGTTGGTATTTATTAGGCTGGTATGATACACTGCAGGAGAAATCTACGTGACCTGCTAACAGATTCTTATCTACTACTTCTTACAAAACATAGTGCATTTAATTTTGTATCTCAGAATTATATAATTGCTTTAATTTTAAGATCTCAAGGTACTTTGCAAAAGTTAACAGATTAGGTAAAGTATACACAAGCAGCATGCTGAACACCACCGAAAAAATGTCATCTCTTGCATATATAGTATTAAATACTTTTCCTAACGTACAAGTATACACAGCTTCCATGGAAATCAACAGAAACCTAAACATCTTCATACATCAAACTCAAGACTCTAAATATTATTTATATGTGGGTATAGAAATCCTACTGTAAAAGATCAGCAGCCAGTCATCAGTGTTTACATACACCACAGTAACCACTTTATGCAGCAATAGCTGGTACTCAATGCTTTTGAGTCATCCCAGGCTAGAACGCTGATGTTTCTGGCATTCAATACCAACGGGGAAGCTACAACTTCAGTATGAACAATATGTATTTTCTAGAAAAAGTTAATGAGGAATGATGGAAACATCATTTAAAACGTCATTTTTCATTACGTTTAACCACCATGGAACTGGCTTTCTGTAAATATTTACAGAACTACAAGCATTTGAAATTGAAAATAATTGTCTGCTGTGTCAGTCTCAGTTCCTGTTTTCTTCTGCTACAGATTGCAGTTTTATTCCTATCATCACAATTCAGTGAACATTTTTTAAATGTATTTCCAATATTGTAGTTTTCTTTTAGTCCTAGCTCTTTTTAAAGATTCAGTGTGTAAAGGCCTTCTCCATTCAGTATAAACGCGACCTAGTAAAACATAAAAATTCCATTCTTTATGTACGGATCTGACCTTATGTTAGCCAAAGCAATGCCTAGAGATGCCTTTTGTGTTTTTAATGTTATCTTGTAGGTAAAGAGGTCTATAAACAAGACTCTTTGCTTGTTTCCAAAAGCCCTACAAAAACTGTTTTGTGGCATCACAAGAAATGAAGAGATTGGAAAACAAACAAAAAAAGGGAGTAAAAATAAACAAGGAAAAGAGACATGTTGCAAGTTGTTTACACGAATTTATCTTTCTTCAAATTTAGTAACTGATATAAGAGCAGGGTCAAGGAAAAAGAGATGACTTGTTATAAAATGGAGAAAATCTCAAAAGCTCTTCCAAACAGCAAGTACTACTGAGCTACACTGGAATCTGCCCTGTCCGCTGGTTTCTTCTTCTCCCACTAACACAGGGAACCTCCTTTGCCCTCTGCTTGGTAGAGACCAAATGTCACCTCTACTCTCAGTACAAAGACCTACTTCCTTTCCTTCCCTACCTTGTCTTCTTCTTCCTTTGGATAAGTCTACATGAAAACTTAATAGGTACTGTATAATAACGCAGCTTTCTTGCTGTGATGCTTTTAGGTCCTGGTAAAATTAAGCAAGATCAGCTGTAGAGGCAGCTGACTCTCTCACACAAAGGAGGGAAAGAAATAGCATGCATTGTTCTTCAGAGTTGGGATGGAAAGGACAATTAAAAGTAGGAATAAACAGAGAAGCAGACGAGGTAAAAACAAGGTGAAAGAGCAGGGTATTTGTATCTCTGCTGAAGCCTTTACACATCATTGTACCATTTGGATCGACAGTTTAATTTTGAAAAACTCCAAACCTAAGAATAACTAAAATATAAACACTTTGAAAATCTATTATGTGAACACTGCAAAGTCAAAAGTAAAAAAAACCAAACACACTGAACTCCTTTATTTTGTATTTTTTCCCTACAGCATTATGATACAGCCTTTAATTATATTGTCACCTGTATCTAAACTTGTTCATCCCACTCCAAATAACAGAAGTCAGATACATAGGGAGAAAGTCAAACAAACAAAAACCCAAGCCAAACAAACAAAAAAAGAGCCTTGCTAGGACCATTCACTCCTCAAGGACTTTCCTGAACTCAGAATCACAAATTTGATAACCTAACACCCAGATGAAATATCAACTTCTTAGAAAAATAAGATTTAAAGGACACTGTCTAGTGTCCATTTTTCTAGATGATAAAAATAGTAAGAATCCCGTAAGTATCACTGCTGCAAGTTAATTCTATTAAGTCAAGAGTTGGGTAAACTACAGTAAACTGCCTAAACTTTGCTACTGCTGGACTGGAATTCCACCAGCTTGCCAGTATTCTTCAATACTGTTGCATCCAATGATTTTGAAAAAGGTCAGAATATTGAGCTTTAGCATCAAGCATACACTTTGTGTGTTTGACAGAAGGTTTGCATTTACACAGGCTCATCAACTAAAACTTCTGATGCCAGAACTCCGGATGTAAACAAACAACTGCCATAAGCAGCATAAATACAAATGGCTAGGAATTGCCAACCCATGGGAAAAAGGAAGGATTTTAATGTTGAGATATTAATGAGGCATTCAGTGAGTAGCCCTAATTGGAAAGAGAGGAAGGGGATTTTTGTTCAACCCTGTAAAATCAAATTCATTGAATTATGTGAAAAATGTAAAACTTTTCTGAAGGAACAGGTGGTTGATTACAAAATATTAAAGCACCTACAAGCTGGGGTTTTTTTCATTCTATAGGAGAGGACAATAAAGTATTTATCCTGGGAACACAATTCACAAAATTTAGGACAATAGCGGTGTACAATATTTAGCCTGGGAATATTTAGGACAGTATTTAGCCTTGGAATATTTAGGACAATAGTTTAGGGGACAAGGGTGAAAAAAAGACTACTACTGTTCTAATTGAGCAAAGGATTGGTTTTCTGTTAAAAACAATGACTGTGAAGTTATCACAGAGGAACATCCCATTGACAGGACAAACTGGTACAGCAAAACCATCAGAGGAATAGGTCCCCACCACAGAAAATTACCATTCCCCTCTCTTCTCCAAGTTACAACACATCACTTGTCCACTTGGGATAGACACATCCACACTGTAGTCCCACAATCCTCATACTATTCCCATGACATTAATCAATACATCTCAACGTCTATTTTGATACAATGCCAAGTGGTAACCAAAATAAGGCTACTTACTATATGCTTTTAAGTAGAGATACTAACAAACAATGAAACAGCTTGGTGGCGAAACAATGCTCTTGACTACTAGGCTCTCTACCTGAAAGTGGCTCAAGTCACAGAGGGACATATGCCTATTACAAAAACCCATCTACTTAAAATGACCACTCTGAGCTCTCTGCCAAAAGGGGCTGTGGAGATTTTGCAGAAAGTTAGCCAGAAGGTCAATCAGAGGTTGGTTACGATTGGCTGATGTGGCCAAGGAAATCTATGCTCATGGATCATTAGTGCAAGCCACGTGGCTTCATTTCCCCCTTATATACATCTGGATTTCCGATACATTCCATGATAGTTTGGATGATCTGGTTACAGGAATGGGTATTTCAAGGATGAACATAAGAAACAATTATATAGGACATAAGTATGTATGTTCATTGCAGAGCCTTGGGGCAATTGGGATTCCACAATTTTAGCAGAAAGTAAGTTTTGTAGGAACGTGTTATGAGAAAGAATTCTAGAGCAAATAGCTGGTTTGGAAGCTTACACATCTGCATTAACAGAGAAGAAGCCATTTCTTCAATAACCTGAATAGTTCCGGATATTCAGGATAATTAAGACTCAGGGTATTTCTACAATACCAAAGTGGGTAAGAACTGTTGAGGATTTTACTGCACAAAGTATACAGAAGATTTGTTTTTTAATATACTAGTGCCTGCTGATAATTCTGAGATTTCATGCACCAAAACTAATGGGACTAATAAAAGGTTTTTGTAACAAGAGAACCATTATATCTATGGCAACAGCAACTTGAATGAAGGAGTTTATCAGTGTTTAGAGAGTCAGAGAGAAAAAGATACAGATACACATACAGGATCTTATGTAACAACATGGTTCAATATGGTCACACAGGAGGCTAGACTATGGCTATTTGAGTATTAGGGATTTACTAGAGGGAAGGAACCTTCCTTTGCAATCTCAGAGTCATTGCTTGAGACACCCAAACAGTGAGGGCATCCCCAGTGCATAACTGCTCGCACCTGGCCAATAAGGAAATCTTATGGCTTCCCATTATTGGCCCAGCTGAGACAGAGTACCCAGAAATGATCAGAAAAGTCTCTTCCACAGTTAGACACTTCTGGACAAAAGTCTGGAGAGTAGTGTAAGAATGCAGGTATAAGATATTTGGAAAACAGTGCAACATCTTCGGATGGTTTTCCCACAGAACACGTTCCAAATGTTGGTGTTTGTAACAATTTTAGTTTGTATCACTGGGGATGTGGACAGTATCACAACTACCCTCGAACAGAAGAGCTTAAAGCAAATGTAAAGGAGATGCTGACTTTGCTGCAAGAGATGAATGAGGCAAAAGGAATCAGTAGCAATGCCCAGTTAGCACATCCTAGGAATTCAGGGAAGGGTTTAACAGTTCCTCTCAGAAGAGAAGCTGTGAAGCTTGAGGAGCTCTGAATTACTGATATCACTTTGGAGAGCCAGCATGGCAGACCATAATGTAAAACGTCATCCTGACTTTAAAAAAACTCAAGCAAAACAAGTCCAAGAAGACAGTGTATGTGTGGGAGTTGTCACAATGTCCAGTGACTACTGATGAGCAACCCCAGCAGCCTCAGAAAAAAAAGAGATAAACAGAGACTTAATATCTTCTGGTAAACCTATGACAGCAAGGTGGTTCGGTATGCAAAAATGACAATTAGATTACATGCTTTGCTAAGAAAAGAAGAAGAAAAAAAAAAACATCAAAAACAACAACACAAAAAGACCTTTCGATTCAGTCCCTTTCTAAGAAGCCATATTCCTTCTAAAGTGGTCAGAGCAAAATAAATAAGAATGTGGCAACCAACAAAAATATTATATATGTGAATATACTGAAATTTCTGGATAACCTTCAATCTTGGCAAAAGCGATAAAGTGATATATCAAAATAAAAGGTAAAAGGGGTAGAAAGTTCAAAGCACCACTTGGTCTTATAAAAAGCCATTAGTGTACTCAAACATACTCAAACACCTGAGTTCCTAAGAGACAGGCATTACTGTTAGAAGTGGCCACCTGAGGATCAGCAGAGAGTGAACAAGCTGAACCAAGAAGGTACTCACCATTCAGCAACATGATAATGAAGTGGGAGTTCTGCCAGTCAAGATTAAGACGAAGAAATAGCATAGAAGGGAGGAGAGATAGTGGAGGAATGAGGCATTTTTAAAGAGAGGATGCATGTAGTAATAGCAAGAATCATAATGACATGGAGTTGCTGTACAGACCAAAGCTTCTAGGCCATATGGAAAGAAGCTAAAAAGGTGCCTGACTGACGCTAAGAAAGAAATTACCTTCAACAACCTAACTCCTGTTCTAGGGTTTTTTATACATTATTATGATAATAAGATATTTTCATGACACTGGCACCTAGAAGGTTCCTGAAAAAGGATTCAGGTTCACACCATTCCCCACTAATTAGTTTATGTGGCCTCATTTTGACACTGATTTAAGGCTTCTACCAGGAAACAAGCAAATTTTATGAACAGAAAAATAGTCGGTATGCAATTTACACTCAAGCTTTTGGCAGCAGATTGGAAGTTTTACATTAGGTACTATCCAGAGAGATTTTGCTAAGTGGATAGGATGAATACAGCTGTAAAAAATGAATAATCAGAAGCAAAACAGCTGAAATTAAATGCTTTCTATCTATTGTACATCCATTAGAACAATGACTGAAATAACTATGAATAACTCAATTTGCCATGGTGCAGCAGCTCATAACAAAACTTCAGAATGGCAAAACTAAAACTGGTTTAACACAAAGGGTGATTTCACAGACCACAGAAAGGACACAGACCACTTCAGTGCTTTTTACAGAATATATGCCGGAGTAACTTATTTACAGAATAAATGTCTGGAGTCAAAGTTTGTAATATTAGCCCTTCTTTATACTTGAAATACCTTAAAAGTAAGAGATGCTACAGGAATATACAAGTCAGCTTAAAACTCATTTAGGACAACCTGAACTACTGTGAAGTACATTTTTGTCCCATTTTTTTCATGAATACGACCTGTGATATTGTAACCACCTGTACCACTTTATGGGACTTTTTGCAAATTATGCAAATTCCCAGAGGATGTCCTGCCCTGGTACTTTACCATCCCCCAGATAAAAATTTACTGGTAGATTGTCAATTCAGTACACCCACAGCCATTACTCCTCTGTGGGAATGAGACTCTCTCACAATTACCAAGTCCCTTCTCTCTGGAGTGCCCACTGCTTGCACAAGGACTTCCTTCCTCCTCTGCATGAATAAATTAGGAGACTACAAAAGGAATAGGTTCAAGACCTTTTATCAGTTGTCACACAGTCCAATTAATCACTGAGTTTTTACTCTAAGTAATGTTTCCACAGGTGAAAATTACATGAGAATAGTACTGAAAGGGCATACTCAAATGAGCGGCTATGATAGCGAATGTTATGTAGAATTCCTCTAAAATGCTGTTAAACCTCTAAAGTATTAGCTGCTGCTATTGGAGTAGTTAAAATTTACAGAGTCATTCTCTCAAAAAATATACCAGTTCTGTTTCTCCTCCCAAGAACATTACTTTCCCAACGTCAAAGCCCTTAAATATTTGCTGATTCAGCCTTTTGGCCTGAAACAGAGGGAACTGAACCAGTTACAATATTCTAGGATATTCTGGCAACCATGTTTGAATACAAATTTTTAGCTATACATGCATAGTCCTATGTGAGACAAAACATGAGGTATAGATAAAAATACAGAAGAAATTCAGACAACTAATGAAAACTATTTAATACCAGAAGTCATGAATGACGATTAAAAGTCTGCTGATTAATAAAAACAAGCTGAAGTCTGAATGCAAGTATGGCCAGCAAGGAGGATTGCTGAAGGCAGACGGAAAGTGTATTAAGCAAGTTCTATCATTCAGAAGAAAAATGGGTTGTTAAAAGAACACTGTTATTTACTGCATCCCGTGATTGCTACCCTTATTGTTCACTGTATTTTTAATAGATACATTTAGCACTGGCTGACATGCAAGTACATGGAGCTAGGCTACACAGATTAGGTATTTCTTTTAGAGTTGGCTTTTAGTGCTTATTCTGATGCCCCTTGTGATACAGGAAATTATTCCGAGATGTTTTCCCAGCTTGAGCCACTCTATAATTGCCTCCTGCATGTAAAATGAATACTGCATAGCAATGAGGAAAAGAAGCTGGAAACTGCTCCTACCAGAGTAAGTAAAAATATATTGTCATTTGGCAAATATGAATGACTGCCAGAACTTACCATACTATCAACCAAAATGAAGAGTCTGCTTAGCTGAAAAATGAAGACAGACTTCAAGGTCACAAATGAACACATCAACAATAATGTCAGATTTACAGTTGCAAGCAAACACACAAAGGGAGATCACCTGCTATCAACTCCTGCATGATCAGCATGTTCACATTTGAAACAGCTATCAGGTACACTGGCTGGAAGGCTCTTCTGCACTGTGAAGTTTTTGAAAGGGGGTTTGCTTTGCCGTATTAGGGACTAGCAGGCCTGTTACTGAAGGTTACCTTTTTAAAGAGAGGCGGCCTTTGAACAAAGCAGCAGCATGCAGGTTGCATGTGAAGTGTCTGTTGTGGCATTTTAAATTGTGCATAAGATGGTGGCCAGAGAAAAGGGAAGAAAAAAACCAACCAACCGATCTCAAAATTTGAAACCTGAAGCAGGACAAAGAAATCACAATTGTCAAATAGTAAATAATCTGTAGTGTATTAAAAGTAAGGGATCTACAGACATTAGCATCACCAGTTAGAAACAACTCTCTTGCACTGCATTGGGTCAATTGTAAAGAGTCTTTGGAGTTCAGCAGCTACAGATTGTAGTTTTAGATTCTAATTCTACTAGCAAGCCCAGGTTCAGTAACATGGCTGCGCCAAACAGATTATTATGGAAGCTTGATCCTGGATATGGAGACTAGAATGCTGAGGACTGGTAGACTCATATAGATACAAAGAAGCTACATGACAATGCCATAAATTCTGCTTTTCCTCCGCAACCAGAAAGTGACATGAGAAATCTTCAGGCCAGCGATCAGAAAACTGAAAACTCCAAGAATAAAAGTTACAGTTTTGTAAGAACTGACAAGGCTACAAAAATGTTTAATTATTACATCTATTAAATGTTATATCTTCATTACCAAACTAATTTAAGCAGACTTTTAGTATATGCAGGTAAAACCAAAAAAAGAACATAAAGCTAAGCATTTATATAAAGAAATGTATTACAGGTGACTCAATTTTAGCATCTTTTGTTCTAGGGAGGCTATGAGAAAGGAAAGGTTTTTGCATTTCTATGAAGTTTCCAGAACTGAAAGTTTCTTCCATGGGAGTTCATTTAAAATGTTCAGCTAGCTCTATACCAGAGTTCCTCATTATTAATAACCTGACTTTCACAATGCTTTTAAGCAAACAGGTTGTCATATTTTACAGAAAAGCAACTAAAATTCAGAAAAACAGCTGTTAAAAATATCAGGAGTGCACAATTGAAATATGCAGACGATGGGGTTTTTTTAATAAGTGCTGTTTTTATAACACTTGGCATGTTCTAAGCACAGCTCTAGCTAACCTGCAAGTTCCTAAAATGGTAAAAGTTGCCTCGCACATTGCATTGCACCAAAAAAAAAGAAAGAAAAAAAAAAAGAAAAAAATAAGAGATTTTTCATAGTCACCTTCTGATTAAGATGATTTTTTTTTTTAAATGAACTTCCCAAAAATTACACTTCTATGCTGGCATGGGCTCAAGGACTACACTCCTGCCTCTTCTCTGTTCCCTTTCATTCAGTGGAAGGCCAAAATTCATTTCAGACGGGGGCACGGTCTGCACTGAGCTCAACAGTTTAGCCTGTGGATGAAATGTAGAATGTTGTTCCCGGTCTGTTCTTCAAAGAGTTTCATGTGAACCTTGTGACAGACGAGAAAGTAACGCCCGTATACACTCAGGTGGGAGGGAGCAGGGTGAAAGTTTGGCTCGTTTTAAGTGGCTGCTGTTCAACCTTCCCCACCCAAGTGCCACCACATGGGCTTTGGCAGCGGAACAGTGCATGGGCATACACACAAGTAGTGTAACTGACTCCTCTTGGGCTAGGTGTATTAACGATGACAGAAATCTGAGAGAAAACCTTATCTTTTACCATGTATCTAGAGAGATAACTTCATACAGAGCCCTGATGCGTCGCGTCACGTCACCTCATCCCCCACAAAACCACTGAGCCACCACTAAGCCGGGTCACATTCCTGTAGACTCACAACCCAAAGTTTCACCTCCTTCTTTTACCTGACGCTGTAGGTAAAAGCGGGCGAGGCGACCGCCTTCCCCTCACAACCCACCCACGCCCAGGACAGAAACCTACACCCACAAAGAGGCGGACTGGTCTACCCCGCCGTCAGGAACGCGCGCGCCCGCTCCCCGCCGCTCTGAGGGGGAGCCGCTGGCCGCGCGCCACGCCCCCAGCACGCGGCGGGCCCGTACAGCCCCTCGCGACGGCTGCGCCGCGTGCGCCGGAAAGCCACGTGACGCGACGCGACGCGACGCGACGCGACGTGACGTGGCGGCGACGGCGCGAGGCGCGCGGAGCCGGGCGCTATGGCCAGCGCGCTGTGGGGGTTCCGCGCCGTGGCGGGGGGAGATGAGGAGGGCGACAGCGAGGAGGACGGGTGGGATATCGGCGTCGTGCGGCAGGAGCCGCAGGTGGGGTTGAGCCTCTCGGCGCCACCGAGCTGGGGGAGCGTGAGGGAGGTGGCCTGGGCCTGAAGCCGCGGTGAGGGGAGTGGGGCTCGGCGGCCCCCGCTGATAGAGGCCGGCCTCCGGAGGGGCTGCGGCGGCTGGCGCCTCCTCTGCGGTTATTTCGTAGCAGGAAATATCCTTAGTCCAGGAGTAAATGAAACCTAAATTTGGGAGGTGGGGTGGTTTGTCATCTTCCGTAAAACCTTAACTTTATTTAGAAAACTTTTCTCCCCCTTAATAAGAGACCATCATCCCTACTTCAATGTAAGAATAAATTTGAAAATGATTGGAAGCCTGTAAAGCTGTTTTATATCTTAAATCTCTGGGCTCTTTCTCACTAACATGAAGATTTAAGTGATTTTACTGCCTCTGGTACTGTGAGGCAGAGGGAGATCCTGCAGGGCTTTGCAGCTGTTGGTCTGCCTCATGGCTGGGACTAGGAAATGGAAGGAGCTGGATACTTGCAGTACTCTTGCTGGTGAGGGATCTAGAGAACAAGTCATATGAGGAGAGACTGAGGGAACTGGGCATGTTTAGTTTGGAGAAGAGGAGGCTGAGGGGTGACCTTATTGCCCTCTACAATTACCTAAAAGGAGGTTGTGGAGAGGTGGGTGTTGACCTCTTATCCCAAGGGAATAATGACAGGACCAGAGGAAATCATCTAAAGTTGCATCAGGGGAGGTTTAGATTAGATATTAGGAAGAATTACTTTACTGAGAGAGTGGTCAGGCATTGGAACAGCCTGCCCAGGGAGGTGGTGGAGTTGCCATCCCTGGAGGTATTTAAGAAACGTGTAGATGTGGCACTTCAGGGTATGCTCTAATTCCTGAGATTGTTGGTTTGTGTCTGTCTGTGGGTGAGTGTGGTGTGTGTGTGGTGTTTGGTTTTTTTGGGGTTTTTTGGTTGTTTTTTTTTATGGTTGGACTCAATGATCTCAAAGGTCCCTTCCAACCATGAATATTCTGTGATTCTTGCTAAAGGTTATAGTCAGTTTTTCAGGGGCTCGATCGTTAAATTGAGGTTCCTGTCCAAGGATACGCATTATTTGGAAATTGTTGGCTTGTGTAGAACAGAAGTAGGGCTAAATAATATTGGCTGTTTCTCACCTTTGATTTTCTAGACACTAAGCACTTACTAAAGTTTTTACAGAAGTTCTTGGAAAGATAGACTACAATGTGCTGTGGAAAAATGTGTAATTCTGAGTTTTCACGATATGACTTCAAAACTTATCACGAAACATAACTTCTTTCCATATATGCTTCTCTCTGCAAAGAATCTAGTGAACAGTCCTTCACTTACTGGTGTTAGAAAGTGTTTTGTATAATCTAGATAATGCCAGCAGCAATCTTAGCTGGATCTGATGCAAAATAATCTTAATAGAAATCAAATAGCATTAGGAAAAGCTGAGAGCAGCGTAGGGTGATAGCAGGTCTGTTGAGAAAGAAGATATTTACATTTTCAGAGAATGGAACCTTTCTGAAGAGTTAATTTTAAAACTTATGTTTTACAGTAGACCCTAAGCAGGTCTACTGAGATGGAAGAAGCAAAGTTTTACCTTGTCCCTCCCACCCCCTTTTTCTACTTTGACCTTAGACATCATTAGTGCCTTTATACTGAAATCAAGCTGTAGTTTTTGCCTTGAAACAGTTACTAGGTTTTGACTTAACTTTTCTTTTTCTGTCCAGCAGTTGGATCAAATGTTGCAGGCGGATAAGAATGAAGCATTAAAGAAGGCTCTGTTTCGTGGTGATGTGTCATTAATTGAAGAACTCTTAAACTCTGGTGAGGAAAGTCAGTTATGAAGTTGAATATTTGTAACTGAACTTGGCAAGAATTCTTAAGCTTTCAAGTTTCTCGTTTCAAAATAATGTGTGGAGTGCATGTAGCAATATGTGAATTCTTCCAATATGGGATATAAACTCTTACTTTAGAGATGAAATTACTTTTTCAATGACTCAGCATTTGTTATTCTAGCAAATTCCTTTAATTTATATTTCTATTGTCAATACGAAGCCCTGAAAATTGAGAAAGCTATATACATGTGAAGTATTAAATAAGGTGTTTCTTTGTTTTCAGGTGCATTTTTAACCTGAAAATGTCAATTAGAAACACTGAATTTGAGGTGGTTTAGATTGAGAGTTAGAATTCAGTGGATGGTCTTACTTTGCTTTGAAGGTTGCTAGGGTGGGGGCAGGAAGGGGAGGCAGGCTTTTTTTGGTTTAGTGGTCCCCCCTTTTGGAAATTCCTTTTTTTTCCCCCCACTCACTGACAGCACTGTTAAGTTTCTGGTATGTGCCCTGTGTACTGCTGCTGTCCTGGCAACAGCAGCTGAACAAAAATTTTGCGATTCTTAAAGGTCTAGTAGGGTTTATGTGGCATTTGTCACTAAAAAGTAGTTTGTCTTAACACTAAAAGCCTTTCTCCCTGTTCTGTTACTCAGTATTTGTCTGTACTGTAGTGTGTTTCTGTTATTCGGTGTTAGGAGGATTGGATCACTTACTGAAGCATCCAAGGCAATGAAAAGCTGCATAACTGAGTTGGCCTGCCTAGTGATAATTGTCAGGGAGTTCTGCTTTAGCAAGCAAGCAGGATATAGTAGCCAAGAGCTTGTTCTCTGAAGAAAATCTGTCTTATGGCTGGAAGAAAGTAGTTTCCTAATTAGCAATGTATTTTTCACTTGCCCTTCTAGAAGACTACTGTTTCTCACTACAGTGGGGGAATGATTTTCTTTTTAAATTAAGTACAAAGAACTATACAGACTTAAAGACAGGGGTGTAATACTGAGCAAAATGCATCTTCTGTCTTGCTTTGAGAAAATACGATCTTATGTATAGGTAGAGGTTTTAGTGGTGTCTTGGTGATCGCTTAATTGTTTTGTTACAGCCATCCATTTTTATTTGCTAGTATTTCAGCCAAACTGCAGTAGTTCACTTGCCGCGTTGATAGCTGGTACATAATGAGCAGTTCCATGCTGTTGGAAGATGATGACAAGTATCTGTAAGAGTGTAAAGTCAGCCCAAAATTCCTGTAGCCCCGTGTCCTGAAATGCACGAGGCAGTATCACAAGAGAATCTATCATTTCCTGTAAATATGATTAACAGTGAATTTTGACCCATCTAGTACTGTCTTGCAGCGCAGTAGAATGCAATGCCTCTCTAACAGGGAGGTGTTTGTAAAGAAATATATCAGAGGGTTGGTGCTCACTCAGATTAAATCTTTGCCTCCAAAGTTGCCTTTAGTGTGTGTTCAGTAGAGCTTGTAGGAGGTTTGCTACCAACACTCGAGCAAGCTCAGGGTTTGTGTTGCAAGTGGATTTCCTAGCAACAGTTGGGGCCATTCTTTCAGGGAGAGCAAGAACATGTTGTCTTCTGACTCGCTTAGCCACTGCTTTAAGAATCTTTGGTGCTGAGGCAGTTTTACAAAGCTCCTTCAGGAGATGGACAAGCACAATGTCTTCTCTTAACCCTCCTGTAAAATGGCAACATACTAAGAACGAAGTTTCTGAAGTAGGTGTCACAAAAGGTAATGCAAGCAAGTAGTAGGTTGAAAGATGGCTTGGGCATTTTGATCTGCTTTGGGAGTAAAATACTTAACACCATATAATTCGTATGGTAGTTTTCCTCAAACGGAATTAAAAGTTATGACCTCATGACAATTTAGGCTGAATAAAACTATAGCTGCAGTCAAATCCTCTTTCCTGTTTTCATTCAGCAGACTCTTTCACTCCAGTCTTTGTACAAGTGCTGGAGCTCATCTGATCTTTTGTGAGCCAGTTCAGAGAATTAAAGTAATAGTAAACTATGGGAGAGGCGTGAGTCTGTGTGTAATTTTTCAGCCAGTTTAGGACTCTTAACCCTGAGTCAGATGAGAATTATGGCTGACCCAGCAGCAGGAGACATCAGCTGCTCTGATGTAACTCAGCTTTAAGGTATTGTGGAACCACAGCACAAAGTGCTGACCAACTAAAAAAAATTGATACTTCTATTAAAGGCTTCTGGAATCAAGCATTTTAGAACTTTTCCTTCAGATAAACTGGGTCTGAATGTGAATATATTCTAATGCTGAGAGCTATTCTTAAACTAAATGAAAGTTTCTCAAGGCCTCATTTTTTTGGAATTATTTAGCATAAAAAGCTGTCTGTAGAGGTTGGTCATAGCTCTTCGGGCATTGCCTTGTTAATCTTTGAATTTGAGGTTATATTTTCTGTGTAAAAACAGCCTTTCTACCATAACTATTATTAGCCACAGTCAACAAAATACCTGAGATACTTGAGAAACAGTAGTAATCACAGAAAGAATATAATTCTTCCTTTGCTGTTCTTTTTCTTCACATGCTTCAAATAGTTTCTGCTGTGGAGCTCAAATGGGGCTAGAATGTATTTTTCCCCATTCCTGGTTAGAGAGGAGGGTATTTATCTGACACTGGGATTGTAAGAAAGAACATTGTATCTGCTTTGCCTCCTGGACATAATTTGTGAGGTTATTTGACTGAAAAGCTCCTCTGCTCATGCCCACAAAGGAACAGAGAGAGATAATGGCAAGTGGGGGAGCCCAAATAATACCAAAGCCCAGCTTCTCCCAGGCCTGTCATGGAAGCCATCAGCCCGTCACAGGCCCATCTCCACAAGCCTAGGGGAGCAGAGAAGCCCAAGGGCCAGCAGGAACCCAAATTATGGGCCCTTGTGCCTGGGTGCCAGTGACTGTAGAGACAGGAGTGAGTGAAAGGATGTGCCATCTGCAGGAGCAGGACTAGGGATCAGAGGCCCATGTGTCTGTGGTGCCAGCAGCTGGAGGAGACATTACCTATCCCAAAGGAGAGCGGGATGAGACCATTGGTGTTGTCTGTGTTGATTGACATGGCTGGTTGTGTATGTGTGTGGCTGCTGGGAATACATCCTTGGCGTCAATACTGGCTGGACCTGGGGGTGTGGAGCTGCAGCAGCCTCACATCTCTCTGGCCATTGGATCTGGCCTGACTTTTCACTTGAAATTTTTTTCTGGGCTTCACTGTTGCCTTACAGGGCTTCTTAAGGGTCACTTTAAATGCTAAACTAACGCTGCGTGCTTCAAGAACAGCTCATGTAATGAGAGAGTCTGAGTAGTAACCAATGGAACACATTTCTGGTTCAGTCAGCAGCTCCTATAACCATGCATGTTACTAATAACATGGCTGTTCCTGTTTCAGTCCTTTCTTTGTCTTCTGCTGAGACTTTAGCTGGTTTGCATTGTGACTTTGACACTGCGTGGTACTTCCAGGCTCTTACTACAAAGATGGCAGGAGACCATGCAGGACAAACAAGCTGTAACACAGCTTTGATGTTTCATTGCCGAAAAGACCATTCTACTTCTAAAACTTAGAAAAAGCGCCGGCATCGTGTCAGATACTGCCTGCTTTATGTGTAAAGAAAAGAGTGAGGAACCTGCCCTCTCAAGAGTTTTAATAAGTCTCTATATGACTGCCCAGTAGATTTTTTTTGTCACTATTGTTCAGATGTGTATTAAAATAAAAAGCTCTAAATGGGAGCTCTAGTTACATGGACTGCTTTTCTTCTTAAGAGGAAAAGGGACTTCTTAAGGCTGACAGAGTGCCAGTTTTCTGGTATTCCTTTCCTGCTACTGTTGCTTCAGTGGGCTGTTGGATACCAGACTTTCTAAATTCTTGAAGTGGCTCATCTACAAAGAAGTTCAGTGGTGACTGCTAAGGGATGCTTGCCAGCTCCCCATATAGAACTTGGGGCTTTAATGCAGACGGACTGGTATGGTGTAACACTAAGGATGCAGCTAGTATGTATGAATTACTAAGAAGATTTGATCATAAATTCTGGGGTGCAGTTGTGAGAGTGCTTCAACACCTGGCTTTCATTGAATGTTACCTCTTTACTAATTGCTTTTGTAATGCCAGTGATCTTAAACAGTTGAAGAATCAATCCCAGAGCAGTGACTTGTTGCTTCCTCAGTTTTAATGGCTTTATGTTGCTACACTGAGCCTATCTTTGACAAACTACCAAGGCAGGGGAAGTAAATATACGTTTTGCATGAAAACATATGCATGTAGCTCAACTGTCACAAATTTCTTAGGACAGTTATGGGTTTTTTCAGAGCTGTCTCTTGTAAAGAAGTATTTTTGATTATCCATAATCACTGTTGGACTAGTATGGAACCAGCTAATGGAAACTGTTATAGAGGAAGTAATATTTGAGAAAGATGGATCATCTTTCCTTCAATCCTTATTACAAAAAGGGATAGAGATCTTTATTTTAAAATTGTCAGATGAGTATCTCAGTCTGGTGCTTCGTTTTTGGTGAATTTGGGAGGGCTGTCTGTCAAGCTTACTTCTAGCCACAAAAGAAGGTAAAGCTATCATAAAGAGCAACAAACAACTCTGGTGATTGTAACTGAATCTGGCATAATTTTCTATGCTGCTTTCTATGAAGGTAATATTTTGTTGGTACTGAACGCAGTAGGGGTTTCTGCAAGTTAATTGTCTTGCAAGACAAGGAGCTGTGAATCAGAAAAGCCCTAGTCAATATGATCTTAATAGTCTGACAAGCAAGTTGCTTCCAAAGCAGTCCTCTTGGCTTAGCAAGAATCAGAATTTTTCATTTTGATTGAGAAAAGCTATTGCACATAAATGGAGAAAACAGAGATGTTGTGCACTTCTTTGAAATTATTTTTGCAGCTAAATTTACTTATTTACTTTTTTTTTAATGTGGTCTTTCTGTGGTATTTAGCTTCTTGGATACCTTGGTATCAGTTCTAAAAGTTGTTTTCTGGTATTCTAGATAAAGATGTATTTAAAAAAATGAAGATGACGTAAGAGACTCTCTCCCTAGGACTAAGTGCAACGAGCGTGTAATCTTTGTAATGATACATAGTAAGAGTAAGGTTTATAAAATGCATGTTTATTGTGGTACCGTTTATAATTTTAGTATCTTAAATTTTGACAGGTATAAGCATAGAATCTACCTTTCAGTTTGGATGGACTCCCCTGATGTGTGCTGCCAGTGTGGCTGATTTTGCAGTAGTACGTCTTCTTCTGGACAGAGGTGCTAATGCCTGTTTTGAAATAGGTAAGATGTGAATGAAGAATACTGGCCAGCAGTGCTCAGTACCAGACATTGCCCTATCCTTATTCTCTTTTACATACATAGGGAAAAAAAAATCAAGGTTCACAATGGAACTGGGACCTAGTCTGGCTTTCACAGTTTTGGAGTAGAAGTAGTAGTTTTAAAGTAAAAATTGTGTTCTCAAAATGCATTTGGAATCAGTTGATGCGTTTCTTGTTCTTACTCTCTCACTCTGTCTTTCCACCCTACCTCCTGATTCCCAAGTACTGTTTTAAAAAGGGTGCTTGGAAATACTTCTTCAAGAATTCTTGGATCAAGCTATAGGGTTAAAACTTCCTTTGTTTGATCCTGTTACGAAGTATGTACATGCAGAAACCAGCTAGAATCCCAAAAAACAGAAACAGCTTTTGAGTTTGTGGGAAACTAATGTGGACTTCTCTAAAACTAGAGCACAATTTTTGTATTTAGTGAAAACTGTTCTTCAGTGTGTTGCTAGATCACTTTTTTCTGCAAGAGTTCAGTAGAGCTTCTAAGTAATATCAGTTCCTTTGTCGATTTTTATAGCTTAATAATAACTTTTTCCTACTTAAACTGTAGTTATTTTCCTTCGCTTTCATTGTGTTGAAGATTTATCCAAGTTCAAGAAAAAACATTGCAATACAGAAGAAATTGATGTGACACGATACTGCCAAACATAAAAGCAGTGATTATATTTTCCAATAATTTGCTGTTATTTGTAGTAGTAATAGACTGAAATGCACATGATAGAAATCTGGCTTTGAAAATTCTCTTGAACTTCTTAGCAGCTGATCAGAGTACGAGATTAGAGTAGATTGCCTACACCAAAAGCAATCTTGCCTTCAAATTAATGTCCTTGTAACCACCCTCAGAGAACTTCCTTGCGGCTGCCTACAGCTCTTACCTGTTCCTTGTTTATGGCTGTAGAGAGCTAGCTATAAATGGGGCAGAAACTGCTATGGGCAGCAGTTTCGGCTGACCAGTTAACCAACATGCATGGCATTTTTTCAGTGTGTGACCAACTGTGTTTGCCCGAAGTGGCACCTTGCTGGGATTGGGTTTCTCAGCTTGCTTCCCTGTTGGTCTCTGTAGGGAAACAGTAGCTAGGGCTACAGCACAGCACAGTTCTCTGCAGCCAGGAACAGTCTTGCAAGTCTTTGTTTCCAGTCAGGCCACGTGCGTTCGATAAAGCTGTGCCATCCTACAATGGTACTGGATGTCACCAGTCCTGTTGCTTTTTTTACATCAGCAGGCAATCACATATGTGATCCTATACTAGTTATCCTATAATGCTTATGATCCTAATAATAGCTATAGTGTCATTCTTTGTAAGTAGTTTCTTAATTTTACCCCTTTCAGTGGTCATGAAGAAAAAAAACTAATGTAGCATTCACTCTGTATGTGATTGTATCAGAATGCAGCATCTTTGAGGAGTAAATTCACTGGTGGTTCTAGGTTTTTCAGCTAGGCTGAACAGAAACGAATCTTTTTTTGCAGTCACTTACCAGTTCTCCTATGCAAAAGGGAAATTTGAGACACACTAAGGTGTTTCTTACCCTTCTCTTCCTCAAATGTATGAGTTATAGGAAGGCTAACAGAAACTAATTTCCCACTCTTATCACTACCTGAATTACTGTATATAAAGATAACTACAGGTTCCTCCTAAATATCATTCCCAGATTGATGGCACTTATCATTACCTTTGTTCAAAGTCCTGTCATCTTTCTGTTGATGTTGTTATTGATAAACTGGTTAAACGTTTTGGGTGAAAATCTGTCAGTGTATCATGTAATTTACTGAAACGATAATCGCTTACTGTTCAGGAGTTTAAGTGACTCTCTGAAACTTAATTTTCATTTAACATACTGACTTACGTGTGTTAGAAATTCTATATGAGGTTGAAAATTAAATGATGGTGCGTTAAAAAAAACACATGAATTCACATACAAAATTAAGGTCTTTGGTTGGGAGGGTGGGGGACAAGAAGTGGTGAGAAATAAGGAAAATACAGCAGAGGGGACGTAAAGTACATAACAAACTTCTCACGTTTAAATATAATAAAATCAAACCTCAGTTGAAGAATAAAGGTGTTTATATATGCATGGTCTTAAAATTTCTACAAGAAAGTTAGAAAATATTTTATAACACTTCATGGTATGGTCTGAAGTAGGCACAGCCAAAATTATATTTGTTAAATTGTTAAAGACATGTTTGAACTTGTGAACGAGTTTGTGCAATAAGCAAATCGGCAGTTACTCAAATAGCAATCTTCTAATAGACTCTAGGGCCAACTAACTCGGCCAGGTCCTTGAGGTGTGATGCTTCCCACGTCTCTCTAAGAGAACCATGGGAAAGGAGAGCTTGCCTGTTCTGTGGGTATACAGTCTGATCCCTGAGCAAAGGTGGCATGGAATGCCCAGCTGGCTTCAGAGCTGGACCAAATACACTGGTTCCTCTTGAATGAATCTTTACGGACTGTGTAGATGTTTTTTAAATCCACATCCAAAAACCTACTTGTAATTCTCCTGCCACTACTGCACCATAGTAGTCTAGTTTAGTAAACTTAATTCTTTCTCCTAAGCCCTACAATAAAGCCTTGTCACTTCAACTGTCCTTTGTATGGGCCTCTGTCCTCCATAAAATTGATGTTTCTGTGTGTTTATGATACATTTCATGCACTTTTTTTATCCATTGCAGTAACTTCCTGTAAACTGTTTCTTCTCTTGACTGTATTTTGGGGAGAGGTGGGGAGAAATAGAGAGTGAAACTACTGGTGTGGAACAAGATTTGAGAAACAAGCATCTGTAGTTAAAATCCTGCTGTTGTTTTGGGGTACCCAAGAAATATCCTAAACTTCAGTAGGAATAGATGCTTTACTACTGCTATTCACTCTCATCTTTGAGTGTTTACTCAGATGCCTTTATCTTAACTGATAATTCTAGTGACTTTCACTGGAAGGAAAACAAGTTTCTTACCCTTTTCTAAATATCTTAAGAGTATCAGAACCCGATTAACAACTCTAGCAAATGTAAAGGCTTTTAAGGGAACTTCTGGGTTAGCATAGTATTTACATATGCAATTCTCTAACTGCAAGTTTCAAAACAGATAAGTACACTGTGCTGATGGCAGCATGTACTGCACATGCTTCAGAGGAAAACATCTTGAAGACTGTAGAACTGCTTCTATCAAGGAATGCTGACCCTAACGTTACATGCAGGTACCAAAAAACCTATGTCTGTGAATACAGCATCAAATTTAATATTAATATAGAGACTTCTTAATAAACTTAGCTGTTGTTGGTTAAGATGATGTATGCTTCATTAGTTTTTTTAATTTTGCTGCTGTCTGTATAAGGAAAGATCAGTGTCCAGATATTTATTTCTCCTAGTATATTCATTCATCTGAGTAAATAAGACTATGATCGGTTTTATCAAATTTGTTTGTTCCTCAGCTGAACAAGATATAAATTTAAGATAAAAACTAATCTGAATACTTGACTGCAGTATAGGGGCAAGAAATATGTCCTTTGCCTTTCCCAAATCATATTGCCTCTTCTGTATGAAGATGTAAGTTAAATCAGTTAATTCTTTATTTAAATTCATGTCCTCTTTTTGAGCCTTTTGTGGGTATCTAGCAATATTCCTTTCACAGACAGCCTCCTACTGAAAAAGAAAAGTTTTGTGTAAATAAAATACATTTATTTCAGTGCAATCTCTAATAATCCAGATTAAAAGGAGATTTAATCTCCTTTTAAAAACAAGTAACTGCTTGTTTCTTGATTTACCATTTTGTGTCTCAGCAGTCTGAAACAGTGCGTTGTGAGATGTCTGTAGTTGCATAGTCTGATGCAGTGTTTCATTTTGCATCAAAAAGAAAGAAATTCTGGGCTGACCCAAGCCAAATTGTCTTCCCTCTGCTGGAAAAATAAAAAAAAGATATTGAGTCAAACTGAAACTGCTTGTTTTCCAACGAACTGAAATTGATTTTTTTTTTTTTTATACCAAAGCTCTTTCACCACATTACCCAAGATACATGGACTATGTAGCTCTCTGAAAAGAACAGAATTGGAGGCCTGTTGGTTCTCATCAGTAGAATTCAATTACTCTGGGTCCTGAACCTCACTGTGAGCATCGAACTGACAGACAAGAAGGAAACATAGTTGTGCTGAAGCGCCACTGATGTCTGGTGCCAAATGTATCAAATTTATTTACCACTTAGTCTTATCAGAGAGGCTAAACATTGTTCATGAACGAAAAGAAAGCTGCAGACTCTGAAATAATTACTTATTCTTGCTGTCAAAGAGCTGGTATTTAGGATAAACATCCTGATTTAAAAAATAGAGGAAGTCTTTGCGTTGTTAAGCTTTGTCCTGGGTGTTTGAAAATGTGAAGCAGAGTGCAAAGCTGCAGGTTTACATTTGGAAAGGCCTTTGACTAAACTTTGAGGGAAAAAAAAAAGTTTGGATTCTGACACGAGATGGGAATTTTAAGGGCAAAACTATTTATAAACTTAGAATATGTTATGCATAGTTAGTCTTTATAGACAAATATTTATTTGCTATCTCTTTGTTTCCTAAGACCTTGTGCTTGCATATGAGTTATGCTTGCATATATCAGATACAATGTCCACTTGTGTTTTTTTCACTGTTGCAATAGTAGTCTTTCTCAAATGAAAAGATAGATTGTGACATTTAGAAATGTCATATTTGTGCCAAACAAAAGCAGAAGTAAAACGACAAGGTCTGGATTTTTCAAAAGTCTTTGTGCTGCCTTTATTCCTTTCCAGTATTTGACATCTGTGCGTACCACCCTGTCATTAGAACTGCTGAGGCAGCAGCTGCTGCTGATTGTAGGTTTCAAATCAGACTCTCTCTGTGGCACTGCAGTCCCACTTTACCTGTTTCACTGGAGGAAGCAGGATGTTCTGTAGGAGGGCATCGGAACTGTCAGTGAGTTGAGATTATTGTGAGAGTTACTTCCTGTGTGATCGGTTTACCACAGGTGTTAAGAACTAAGGTTCATATTGTTTGGCTGTCTCAGCACTTAAGAACCACAACGGTTTTAGGAAGCTTCTGTTTTGTCCACAAGCAATGGGAGTGTATGTGAACACAAAGCAGAATATTTAACTTTCATGTAAGGTAGAGTTTGGTATTTATCCTTTCTCTGTTGCGCTGCCAGTAGGCTTTTCTTATTTCATGTCGTCTGGAGGTAATATACAGAAACTTGCAAATTTTTTTGTATAATTCATTAAGTGTGCGTGGAGTAGGGAAGGACTAGTGAGAAATAAACTGATTTTTGAAATGCTAAGAAAGAAGATGGGTTTAGGAGTGGGCAGGTAGATGGTTTCTTTGCAATAGGAGAAGAGTACCAAGGAGTAAATATTCAGTAGAGTAACTGCTGATATTTTTGTTAAATCGGAATTGGGAACGGAGTATGGATGGCTGTAAAAGTGGTCTTGTTGATGAGGATGTATTTTGTCAAAGCTTAAGTGCTAACTGAAGAGTTTTGAAAGGTGAACAAGATGTAAGGTAATGGCTAGGTGAAACGGGAAGGTGTCATAAGACCTGCTCTGTATAATCTTTGTAGAGCTACTGTAGCCCAAGTGCTTCATTTAAGTGAATGCTACCTTGACAAATTTGTTCTGCTTATCTTGTATCATTCACTCCACTCTTGCTCCAAAATGTAAATTATATACTTTATCCTTTTATAAGACCTTGAAATATTTAAGCAGTCTTTTTTTAAAAAAAAAACAAACTCTTTTAACTTGCAGTACTTTCTTACAGGTACACTGGTCTTATTAATGTTAAGCTGTGATTTCATTTTAGACAGAAAGAAACGGCAGGACCAGTTGATAACCAAGTTACTGCTGCTAGGATTATATGTTATAGGTTGTTCAGTAAATAAGGACTTTAGTGATTACATCCTCCGAGTTCTTATTTACATAAAGTAGAATAAAAAAATCCTAATGGTTTTGCAGGTAAGCAAAGTGTTTTGAGTTGATGTTTCATGGTAATAGCTCTTTGTTAGAAGGTACAAAGAGGTGAATGACTGAAATCTCCTTTATTTTGACATAAGTTCTTTGTCTCTTGTTCTGTATGTGGTATGTGGAGGTTTGATTTTGTTTGTTTGGATTTTTTTCCCCTCACTCTAAAAATTTCTGACAAAATTGAGTCCTGGTCAAGGACTCAAGTACCAGCTGGGTGGTTGACCAAGTGTTTCTGCTCATCTCTTCACTCATCTTATTTGAGTTAGGAAGAAGTCAAAAGCATGGTAAATGTGTGAGTTTGGAAGAGTGGCTTTTGAACCTAACTGTTGAGTCTTGTTCATCACATCTTCTGGTAGGGGGAAGGAAGCTACATGCCAAAATAGATGACTGTACTTTTCCCAGCTGGTACTGACTGTACCATGGTACCGACAGGTTTACAACTGTCTATCACAGTTTCTGGGCAAAGGTGTAAAATACTTGGGGACAGCAGCAACATCAGATGCAAGTTGAGGGAGATGATTCTCCCTCTCGTGAGACCCCACCAGGAGTACTGTGTCCAGCTTTGGAGTCCTCAACACAGGAAGCACATAGACCTGTTGGAACAGGTCCGGTGGAGGGCCACGAAAATGGTCAGAGGGCTGGAGCACCTTGAAGACAGGCTGAGAGAGTTGAGCTTGTTCAGCCTGGACAAGGCCCCAGGAAGACCTTATAATGGCCTTCCAGTATCTAAAGGGAGCCTATGGGAGAGACGGTGAGGGATTCTTTATCAGGGAGTGTAGTGGTAGGACACTATAGTGGTAATGGTTTTAAATCAGAAGAGATTTAGATTAGATACTAGAAGGAAATTCTTTACTGTGAGGATGTGAGACACTGGAACAGGTTGCCCAGAGAAGTTCTGGATGCCCCATCCCTGGAAATGTTCAAGGCCAGACTGAATGGGGTTTTGAGGAACCTGGTCTAGTGGGAGGTGTTCCTGCCCATGGCAGGGGGGTTGGAACTTGATGATCTCTAAGGTCATTTCCAACTCTAACCATTCTATGATTCTATTTTTAACAGAGGCATTCTGACAATGTGCTGTGGTGTCTTGGAATGTCATCTGAGCAGCCCTTGTGTAAAACAGAAACAAAACTTGCACTGAGAGCCATTAGCATTATATCAGCAGCATTCTATCACAAGTATATTAAACTTCCTGTCACTGCCACTGGCTTACTCTGATTGTGGAGTATTTGCATAGAATTGGATTGGGTTTTTTACATGAGGGAGAATTGCCCTTTCATTAGAAAGGTGATTAATTTTTACATGTGTGTGCTGAATTTCATGACTGCAGACTTTACCCCCACTTTGAAAGTAAAGTTGGAAACAATCTGAGAAGTTTCTGATTATGTGGATAACTCTTGTTTTCCTACTTTACATCAAAGAGTGCATGTTTTAAGTTAAACCAGCTTGCTTGTAAAAATGTGATGGCGTAAGGATGTAGGAGGACAGGGCAGGATGATTGGGAATGTCATAGCCCAGAGTTCTGCCATCCACATTGTTAATTTTTATGCCAATCCCTTTTATAATCACAACCTTTGTATTTTTCTAGCCATGGGAAGACAACTTTGTAACTGTCTGCCTTCTCACCTCTGTGTAATGTAGAACTTACACAGAAGCCTTTTTATAATTTTAAAACAATCACGTAAACAGAATTCAGAAGCAGAAGGGTAGAAGAACTGGCAGTCTGAAATGAAGCCTAAAAGCAGGGAACCTGAAACTAAGCTGTCACCTTTTCCAGCCCAACTGTCTTACTGGAGCTGTATGTTCCATTCTAACAAGTTCTGCTTCAAGAAGGTAGAGGACTCTCCTACCTTGCTCCAGCAGATAGTGCCTGGAAAAAGTATCTTGCAGCTCAGAGTACAGTAAAATATGTTCTTCCAACACTACTTCTTGTATAGGGTTTCCCACCTCATCACTTAAAACCACAGTAAGCCAGAAAATGGTCAAATAGCTTTCCTTCTGTTGCTGTGGACATAGCGTTACCACTTCATTTCTCAGTTCTGAGCTTAATGTACAACACTGGTGTGCTGAAATTGGATCCAAAAGCTTCTGAAGATGCTTCCTGGCTATCTGAAGCAGTGTTCAGTTTGCAGATC
>JAHREE010000367.1:5098199-5127986 GCA_033628505.1 Tringa tobata | reverse complement strand
ACCATGGTACCGACAGGTTTACAACTGTCTATCACAGTTTCTGGGCAAAGGTGTAAAATACTTGGGGACAGCAGCAACATCAGATGCAGGTCGAGGGAGATGATTCTCCCTCTCTTGAGACCCCACCTGGAGTACTGTGTCCAGCTTTGGAGTCCTCAACACAGGAAGCACATGGACCTGTTGGAACAGGTCCAGCGGAGGGCCACGAAAATGGTCAGAGGGCTGGAGCACCTTGAAGACAGGCTGAAAGAGTTGAGGTTGTTCAGCCTGGACAAGGCCCCAGGAAGACCTTATAATGGCCTTCCAGTATCTAAAGGGAGCCTATGGGAGAGACCGTGAGGGATTCTTTATCAGGGAGTGTAGCGGTAGGACACTATAGTGGTAATGGTTTTAAATTGGAAGAGATTTAGATTAGATAATAGAAAGAAATTCTTTACTGTGAGGGTAGTGAGACACTGGAACAGGTTGCCCAGAGAAGTTCTGGATGCCCCATCCCTGGAAATGTTCAAGGCCAGACTGAATGGGGTTTTGAGGAACCTGGTCTAGTGGGAGGTGTTCCTGCCCATGGCGGGGGGGTTGGAACTTGATGATCTCTAAGGTCACTTCCAACTCTAACCATTCTATGATTCTATTTTTAACAGAGGCATTCTGACAATGTACTGTGGTGTCTTGGAATGTCATCTGAGCAGCCCTTGTGTAAAACAGAAACAAAACTTGCACTGAGAGCCATTAGCATTATATCAGCAGCATTCTATCACAAGTATATTAAACTTCCTGTCACTGCCACTGGCTTACTCTGATTGTGGAGTATTTGCATAGAATTGGATTGGGTTTTTTACATGAGGGAGAATTGCCCTTTCATTAGAAAGGTGATTAATTTTTACATGTGTGTGCTGAATTTCATGACTGCAGACTTTACCCCCACTTTGAAAGTAAAGTTGGAAACAATCTGAGAAGTTTCTGATTATGTGGATAACTCTTGTTTTCCTACTTTACATCAAAGAGTGCATGTTTTAAGTTAAACCAGCTTGCTTGTAAAAATGTGATGGCGTAAGGATGTAGGAGGACAGGGCAGGATGATTGGGAATGTCATAGCCCAGAGTTCTGCCATCCACATTGTTAATTTTTATGCCAATCCCTTTTATAATCACAACCTTTGTATTTTTCTAGCCATGGGAAGACAACTTTGTAACTGTCTGCCTTCTCACCTCTGTGTAATGTAGAACTTATACAGAAGCCTTTTTATAATTTTAAAACAATCACGTAAACAGAATTCAGAAGCAGAAGGGTAGAAGAACTGGCAGTCTGAAATGAAGCCTAAAAGCAGGGAACCTGAAACTAAGCTGTCACCTTTTCCAGCCCAACTGTCTTACTGGAGCTGTATGTTCCATTCTAACAAGTTCTGCTTCAAGAAGGTAGAGGACTCTCCTACCTTGCTCCAGCAGATAGTGCCTGGAAAAAGTATCTTGCAGCTCAGAGTACAGTAAAATATGTTCTTCCAACACTACTTCTTGTATAGGGTTTCCCACCTCATCACTTAAAACCACAGTAAGCCAGAAAATGGTCAAATAGCTTTCCTTCTGTTGCTGTGGACATAGCGTTACCACTTCATTTCTCAGTTCTGAGCTTAATGTACAACACTGGTGTGCTGAAATTGGATCCAAAAGCTTCTGAAGATGCTTCCTGGCTATCTGAAGCAGTGTTCAGTTTGCAGATCAATAGATTAAAAATATGAGTGTCTTGTAGCGTCATTTCCTTGCTTTGGGATCTCAATAAGAAAAGGCTGAGACTAAACTCATAAGGTTAAATTGTTTTCTACTTGCTGTATTTTTTTCTCATGTTAGTGATTCACTGGTCAGTTAACAAACATACATTCAGTTACGAGACTTTACATACAAATTTTTCGATAGCCGTGAAAAACCACTTGTTTTTTTCTTTTCTTCCAGCCTTACCTTAAAAGCAGGGAGATGTAAAGATAAAAACAAAAAGAAAAAACAAAAAATCCCCTTCATTTTTATGAGACTAGTGAAGAATTCCTTGCTTTTTTATTTAGGTGCTGCATAGCTGGAAGCAAACATAGTTGGAATAGACATCATGCTTGATTAATAAATTGCTTATATGCCTTTTACGATTTTTATTTATTTACTATAACTTGAGTGTAATGTTCAGTGTGGGCAAATGTCACGTGGCAAATTGTGCCATACAGAAGGACTTCACAGGTGTTTGGACAAGAAGGTGACCTGCAAACCAGACTGCTGAAATGCTAATGTCTGCATGGTTCCTAAAAATGACAAAAGGATTCTTCAGATCTTTTATCTGGATGGTTATTACTATGCTTTCTGTGTACATTTTTAGATTGCAGTAAGATGTACATGTAATACATTTAATTCCTCTACAACTTTAGCAAGAAACAGTGGATTTAGCATTTTAAACCTTGCTGTTGTATTTTCCGGAGTTCTTTGCAGGGTTGGGAAAACAAGATCTTGTGTTCCCTAATGCTTTAGTCTCCCTCTTGTGGACCTACATGTAAATGGACCTTGCTTTCTCAGGTGGTGCCTATGCAGCTTGTGTCCAATACAGTAAATGGCACCTCCTCATATATAGGGGTGTGTAAATGCAATTGCAAACTTATGGAGTACTATATAAGTTTCTATCCTGAAACAGCTTTTAGCCTTTGAAATGAAAATTCAAACATTAAAATGAAATGCTTTAAGTACTAATTGTGTATTCATGTTGGTGGACTTTTAAACATCATGTTTATTGGATTTTACTTAAAAATGGAGAAACTTTTTCAGTGGCTTCAATGTTATTCAGTTGTTGCCTTGAGTCCAGGTGCCATGTCTGCAGTACTGTACAGCTGTAACTACTACAGGATGTTCTTTGGAGAAAAGACTGTTCTGTAGCCTCTGGACTTTTGTTCAGTATTTTTCCATTAAAAAAGCAGAACGTAATTGTGAGGTAGTAGCAGTGTACAAGTATAAAAAACAAACAAACAAACAAAAAAAAACCCAAAGAAAGGTTGAGAGCAGAATAACAGAAAATGAAAACAGGCATGAATGGACTGGTTTTGCAGCCTGATGTGAATACTTCAAAGGTGATAGCATGGAAAGTCTGTCAAAGACTACCTGCCACTGGATAGAAATAAGAGTGGGAGTGAGTGTCTGCAGGCAAGACAGGCAAGTTTGATTTGTGTTGCTACAAATTATTTAAGTTGTACTTGACTTCTGCTCATTCTTTAAAGTATAAATACCTGTAGATATCTGTATATGTCTACATACAGATATCTGCATCTCACTATCTCATCAGTGAGTTGTTAAGTTACAGGAGCAGATTGTAGAGTCTCTTTTCTCTATTTTTATAGTAATCTCCATAAGATCACAGGATGATTCCAGGACCACAGGAGGTCTCTAGTCCAACTGCTTCCTTAAAGCCACCTTCTCAGAGCAAACAGTTCCATTGATTGAGTGTGCCCTATGGTAAAAATGTCTCCTTGTATTCAGTCAGAACTTCCGCTTTTGCGGTGTTGACAGGCTAAATTGAATTACTTATAGACTGATGCAAGTCTCTTCATTTCATTAACAAGCTCTTCTCTCTTACTAACGGTATGTCTTGAAGGCTTGGTTACCTTTCAGTTTGCTTATCTCCAAGTAACTGACTTCCCCCCCCTGTCATATTTTTTCAGTGCACTTTTAACTGTGTTTGCATAAGACAAAATATTATTCTTTTGTGAATGAGCAGTAACAAGGAAAGCTAAGCAAAGCCTTAGTTGTAGCAATGCTCTGGAAGGAGGCATAAAGTCTGTATTTTAAGACAGCTGCTTTTGTATACGTAAGCTTTTCAGGGTCCCTCTAGTGGTCGGTATTGAACTTACTACTAAGAAACTATACTGGAAAGAGCGATCCTCCCCTCAACTATATCCTAACAAGATAGAATAATCCTTTGACAACAGATTTTTGACACAGAGCTGCACATTAAAAGCAATGCATGATAGATTTTTCAGGAAAACATACTGCATTTTAAGATACAGTAAATTTTAATTGAACATCACTGGTAAAATAATTTAGCTTAAATCTGATTACTTCATAGCAACCAGAAAGTCCACATCTTTTTCCTCCAATACTGCATTTTTTCTTAATTCTGCAATCTTATTCCACCAAAGAATAAGTGTCCAGCATCTGGAAAGATACTTTTCTAACAGAAGTGTTTGAGCAGTATTTTTTTTTCTTTCAAAAAAACTGAGCAAGTCACAATTCATCTTATAAGCATCTCAATAGAAGCATAAGATCAATAGACTGTTGTCATCATGGTTTTGGGATATGAAAAAAAGAAAGAGAGGTTCACTTCTTCAGCAATTGTAATAAATAATAATATAAGTGGGAGAGAATGCGTCAACACATACTCTTCTGGAAACAGAAAACAAAAATGGAATAAAGGACAGAAATATTTTGATGTGCATTTAGTTTTAGTACTTGAAAAGTTCAGATTTTCAATATGTTATTTGTACGTAATTCTCTGAAGACTCCTCTGAGGCATACTTGGGGGGGTCTGAATGTTTGACAATACATGTGCACCCTGTTCTGTTGCACTGCACCTGCGCACACCAGCAAGCAATATTACTTATGTTGTTTTTACCAGAGAGGGTTTTCCAAGTATGTACATAGTTCTTGTTCTTAGTACTTAAGAGGAAGAATATTCAGTTGTGATGCCCTCCACAAAATTGCATACTTCTTTTCAGAACTTCAGATTTAAATTAAACTGTATGTAAAATTTGTCGCTTAAGCTGTGTCTTCTGAAAACAATTTTTGAAGCAATAGAGTGGCTCTGCCACTTTTTTTCTTAATTGAGAGGGGGGAAAAAAAATGGGTGATTTGCTGGTACTCTCTATCTGCAGTTATGCACATTCCCTTCATTAAGCTGGTCCATGTGCTAAATGAGAGGCCTGCTGCTGGGTCTATGGTAGTAGCAGGAGGGATCCTCTTTAAAAAATGGTTTTGTGTAGTTCAGAACCAAAACAGAAATGGTTTAGTCACAAAGCTAATGCACCAAGTGTTTCATAGCTCCGATGTGTTATTTGTTTTTTAGTGCATTACTTGAATTTAGGGGTGATAAAAGATTGATTTTTGGTTTGGCTTTTTTTTTCTAGCTTTTTCTCCCAGAAGTACTATAAGTCTGTGCGTTCTGAACTCCTGGAAGAGACTTGTTTAGTTTCTTCTGAGTTTCCTTCTTGTGAAGCACAGGAGTTGACTATTGACTTCATTTCAATGAAGAAATAAATGCTAACTCTTGAAATATTTTAAAATTGCTAACTGGGCATAAATGGGTTGCTGAATCTGTACATTGTGTTGACACTTGTGTTCAAGTTTGAATGTGGTGTCTTGGACTTTCATCTTCTGTTTAGTTCTTCAGTAGAACAGAGAATCTTTACGGAATTGAGGTGTTCTACTTGCTAATGGGTTGGATTTTGATACCTTGAAATATTTTTTTCACCCATTCCTTTTTCTTTCAGGAAACAGATGACCCCCCTGATGTATGCAGCTAGAAAAGGCTATACTCAGGTGGTTGCTCTTCTTGTCGCTCATGGATCACACGTAAACGCCCAAGATGAAAATGGATATTCAGTAAGTGATTTACTTCTGTGTGTTGTAATTAATGATAAAAATTTTAACGGCAAGAACCCACAAACTTGTTTCTAAGTACAACTTCCTCAGAAATACTCACTGGTATATTTTTCTATTTTAACACCACTTTGAGATTGTTTTGCATTACTTGTCTTTGTCTCCAGATTTTGCCATGTAAGAACTTCTGAAGGTTGCATTATTGATTGAACCTCTGTTCTTTTTTGCTCCATATGTAAACTTGGTAAAACGAAATTGTTCTTTGCAGGCATTAATATGGGCAGCACAGCATGGACATAAAAGTGTAATTTTTAAGTTGCTTGAGCTGGGAGCTGACAAAAATCTACAGACTAAGGATAAGAAGACAGCAGCAGAGCTTGCAAAAATCAATAAACATTCAGAGGTATTTAATTTTGTTTCTCTTTGAAATGCAAATTCTGTGTTTTGCCTCAAAAGTTTGTTCGTTAATTGTATAATTTTCTGCAGACGTGTTAACTTTATTAACTAAATTATAGCAGCTAGTTGAATACTTGTGCTATTATACAGATTATTTTCTGTTATATCCCAACTTTTCACAGGGCTTTAAGTGCTATAAGGTTTTGGGAACAGGTGGGGGTTTTTTCAGAATCGTTGACTTCAGATATGGAATACAGAACAAGGGATTATTCATGTTAATAATGTTGATATGAGAAGTAAAAAAAAAAATAATGTGTTGTTTTTTTCCTGTCTGCCAAAGCGTGTGAGAGAATGCAGGTATCAAATTAATCTGCAGCTTATAGTTTCTGTTTGAATTTGGAAGTGAAAAGACTAAAGCTAAAAAAGGCCGGGGGGCATGGAGTTGCCACTGGCGATCTTCAAAATCCATTCTCAGAAGGGAAGGAGGTGTAAAATTGTCAATAAATAAATAAAAGGTGTAAAATTGAAGAAGGTGTAAATTGGTCACCAGATGATTGCAAAAGCAGCCACTATCAATGGAAGGAGAGGGCTGCTGAAATCCACGTGTATTCTCCTAAAATAAATCTGGTTACTGCTGTTACCAAATGATGCATGGTGGATCGGTCAGACTAGATTTCTGTGTATTTTGCTTTGAATTACTCTAAGCAATGATGTGAGTTTTTGCAGTGGTTCTTCAAAAACACATGTGAATTGCAATTTACAGCTTGTCTGTCTGTCTTTCTTTCTTGGCTAGGCAGGAGCAAAAATGATAACTATGCACAAAGCTGTCAGTGTAGACTAGCAAGATCAGTGTCTGAGGCCCAGTGATCTGTTTGCTCAGGTTACTGAAAGGGGCTACAAATGCTTTCTGCCTTTGATAAATGACTTGTTCAGCAGGCTATGGCCATATAATCTTATAACACGACTTTGGCGTGGAGGGAATACAGGCTCCTTACACTTGAGAGGTGGGTCTTGCCTCTTGACCTGTGAAGCGCTAACTTTCACACAGTTACTGCAAAGTCTCGCAGATGGTATTGAGATATTTAATGGTCATGAGCTTCTTCCAGCTTGGGGGTCTGCTCTTCAGGCTGTTGACAGCCCCTTGGGTTGTCATATAGACTATGTCTGCAGAAACTGGATCTGGGAGGGGAGATATTTTTCTTACACATTATACTGGTTTTGGCTGGATAGTTATTTTTTTTCCAAACAGCCTGTATGGTGCTGTGTGTTAGTTTGTAACCAACACAGTGTTAATAACACAGCAGTATTTTAGCTGTTGCTGAGCAGTGCTTGTGCAGCATCAAGGCCTTCTCTGTTCCTCACTCTTCCCCCCACCCCCAGCAAGCAGACTGGGGCTGAGCAAGATGTTGGGAGGGGGCACAGCCAGGACAGCTGACCCCATCTGATCCAAGGGATACTACATACCATATAACGTCATGCTCAGCAATAAAATTGTCAGGGGATTTTTTTCCAAAGTAGCCATTGCTTGGAAACAGGCTGGGCGTTGGTCTACTGGTGGGAGGTTGTGAGTGATTGCCTTTGCATTACTTAAGTTTTTGGGTTTTTTTCCCCTTCCTTTATAGAACTGTATGTATCTCAACCCATGAATTTTTTTCTCACTTTCACCTTTCTGATTCTCCCCCATCCTGCTGGGGGAGAGTGAGTGACTGAGTAGGAGCTTATTTGTCAGCCAGGATCAACCCACCACACACATGTATGTGTATATAAAACTGGGTAGTCACCTGAATTTCAGGAAAGTGGTTTCATCGTTCCTTTAAGTTTGTTGAGGTTCTACTTGTTTTGCTGGAATTTCTAGTAACTATCTCAAAACTCACGCAGGGGCAATTCAGTTTCTGGAATCCATCACTGATGCATAGTGATGTCTGGCAGAAGGCTTGCTTCTTTAATCAGTTGAAAGAATCCCTGTCTGTCAGATATAGTTAACTTAGATTGTCAGTTGTAAATTGCTAACTGTTGGGTCCATATATGCTCTGGAAATGGAGATGTTAAAATAGTCATATGACAACTTATTCCCTTGTGTATGTAGAACTCTTGTCTACAAACCACAAAAATGAGTATGTTGCTGCTTCTGTAGTGACAGATGCTAACTTTTTTAGACTACTTGTATATACTGATTTGCTCTGCATCAGTTCATCATTGTGCTGGAATTTGGTTAATTCAGAAATGCTCTTGGTAAACTCTGTGGGCTTAGTCTTAACTCCTCATTGTAGTTGTAAGCTTAGAGAAGAAGAAATGGCCAATGTTTTGTGCTCCCTGTAAGTAGTAATTGATGGTAGAACTGTTCATAGTGTGTACTATGTACTATAGTCTGTCATAATAGACTCCTGTGTATTTTTTAATGCATTTTGAGTTTTAATAATAATTAATTCATTTTGGCTCTTCCAGGTTTATAGTTTACTCTCTTTGGCTGCAAATCACTTGCAAGGGAAATGCCATGAAACAATTAAGCAAGAGGCTATCTACAAATTTCTGACAGCCGTCCCTGACCAGCGAGTTGGGTAAATACAGTCATAGTGTAATTTTAGCTTATAAATATTCCTAAGAGATTGTATTTGTTCATGACAATGATTAAGTTGTACTGATATGTATTGCATATTGTTTGGAATGCTACCAAGAGTCCACAGTAAGTATATTAATGTACTATTAATTTTTCAAGATTGCAAAGCCCCTTTGCATTATAAACAAAGAGCATGGTCTAGATCTTCCCTTCCTCTTACTTGGTGTACAGTACAGCCAAGTTCCAGTATCACTTCAGTTCATTTCAGCTCCATTAAATTTGTATGCTCCCCTGTTGGATACTCCTTGTTGTGTGGTTATCATTTGATGTTAAGCTTTTGATGCTTTCACTGAATGCCTATTTTCAGCTTCATAGCACCAGCAAGAGCTACGCCCTTTCCTTTTTTTCTGCATATATGAGAGTCAAAATTAGGTGTGAACATAGCATGGTCCTGACCCTGAAGATTGCAGGTGTCCTATGACTGAAATCAGCCCCTGCTTCAGCAGCTTCAAAGATCTTTGATATGGTTTTGTCCCAGAACACGTTGACTTAGCCCTCAACAAGTCATCCACTTTCCTTCTTGAGCTTGAGCTGCATGGTCTTGAGAGGACAACTTCCAGTGCTCCTAGTCTTCTCTGGTTGGTACAATTGATTCTTTATGTCCCTGCTCAGCCAGGTCATGCTGAATTTGAAATGCCCTGGTTTTGTATCATTAGGCTGATGGCAGTTCACTAGGTAGCAGTTCACATCGAGGTAGTCTCAGTCTCAGATGGAGTACCTCGATTCGGACAAAGCCACACCAGGTTCCGTTGCTAGATGAGTATATGCGTCAGTCAGACTTTTGTTCTCTGGTACATCAAGCACAATCATCTTAGATGTACTTGCAGCAGAGGGATGAAGGTTTTACTTGGTAAAATCAATTATCTGCGCTGTTCTCTTTGTTCTTGCATCTTGATACTTATAGATTCCTGAAGGTGGTGGTGTGGGTGTATCTCCCCACCTATGAACCAGGTCTCCTGTGGGATCTGTCTGCTCCTTGGGGATCATCTTTTGAGTCCCTGTACACTTGCCATGAAGGTGACGTTCTTTTAAATATATTGGTCTTCTAGTACTCATCACAAAGACTCATACTTCCAGATAAAGTCTGTACTTAATGGCCTCAGTGTTAGAACAGATCTCTCTCTTTTTTTAATAGGTTTGGGTTATTTAGGAACTTTCCCAGGCTTTTTCTGGTATGAGAAAATAAACACTATGCAGCAGTTATCCAAATGGATTTAGTGCTGTTGAAGCCTGACGGTTGGCTAGAGGACATTCTACCAGTGGTTTTGGTAATCTCTATAACTGTTTAAAATATGCCATTGAAATCCTGAAGCCCACTTAAAATACTTTGTGGCATCCAGATGTCTAGTTAGGGAAATGTAATCCTGTGTTAGGCAATGCATGGGCTTCCAGAATTTCACAATGTTTCAGTAGTCTTTTTCTAAACTCTACTGGTTTTCTCTGCATCAGATGAGCAACTGGTTTGTTTGTATTAACAAGCTGTCAAGCTGAAGGATTTTTATATTAACGATAGCTAGTTCTGATGTTTCACAACTTTGAGCGTTTCTGGTAATTAATAGAACTCTTGGTTTCAGGAAACAGTCCCCTGGAGAATACCAGATGCCTGGCTGTTAAACGCCTGTTCTTGCAAATATAGCTCATCCGTTTCCTCAAACACACGTATACCCACCCCCTAGCGAGTTGTTTTTTTTCATCTAGTGATAGTCAAGAGGTACACTGATACCTGTGTTTACTCCATCGTAGTTCCTTGAGCTGGGTGTCTCTTTCCTGCTGTTTGCCTGCATAATTTTCATTGCAGTCATTGCCAGTTGTCTTGCCGAGTCCCTGTTCTTTCAGTAGCTCCTAATGCATCATCTGATACTGGGTATCAGTTGTGTCCCCACCATGCAGGGTCAGTGAGTGCAACTTGTCCTCCTTGCTGTTGTCATCCTTTTGTCATCCCTAGGTAGTGAGTGTGGCTTCGGTCATTTCTGTCTGCCATCCTAATTAGACAATTGTCCTGGCTCCAGAGCCCTGGACTATACAAGGAAATGCACATACCTGTCAGGAATTTGCTTTCTTCAGCTCCTGGATTAGGTCCTTTTCTAGCTCAGGGGCTTTCAAGCTATTGTCTGGACGCTGAATAGCCCTTTCTTTGATCCTGGGAAAACAAAAATTCCCTTTCCTTGTACCTTTAACAGAACCAAAAGTCTTGAGTTCCACAAGGACTCTCAAAACCTGCCAATTTATATGAATGTTATCAGATAAGAATACGTACTTATCTTCCTTAACCCCACTTCAAATTTTTCAGGCTCTTGCAACCCAACTTTAAGGTTCAATAGGAACATTTTGCTACTTAAAATGATGTTTATTTATGAAAATCATTCCCTTTAGGCTCAACTCATCTCATTAGGCAGAAAAGACATTTATAAAATTTTGATAGATTAAGTTGTTCCCTATGATATTTATGAGATACTGCTGTAAGTATGTACAACTTTAAGTTGTTCCCCAGTGCTTAGTCTGGGGAGCTTTTATATAGTATTTTGTTCTGGGTGTCTCTTTTATTTTATTTTTAATCTCCGCTGATTTAATTTTTAATCTCATTAATTATATTTACAGATCCTATTCAGCTTTTGATGACATGGAAGTGTTTTTACATGGCCTTGGTCTAGAACACATAATAGGATTATTGAAGGTAAGCTTGTGGTTTATCTGCTATTTGTAATCATGAAAGCAAAATGCACATACAGCATTAAAAAAAAGTTCTATCGCTATTGGTATATTAGTTCAAATAAACTTATCAAATTAATTCAAACAAATCTATTAAACAGAAGTTTATATATAAAGTGCTAAGTTAAAATGCAATGGATTGTATCGAATCACTTAATTTTGATTACATGCATTAGTCACAATGTGATGTTTCTAAACTGGAGAACTCTTTGTTACTTCAATAGTGGTATTGTGTGGCTGGTTTTGATTCTGAAAACTGAAGTAAAACATAAGTGAAAAAATCAGGTGAAATTCTTTTTGATGACGGAAAACACTTTGTTTTATACAGGAAAAAGATATAGCTTTAAGACAACTTCTGACCATGCAAAAAGATGAGTTAATACAGGTCAGTTTACTACTTTCGAACTTAATTTAGTTTTCTCCTTTTAAATATTTTTCGTGTTTTAGCTTCTCTTTATAAATGTCTAACCCTGTAAGAATTCTTTTTTTTTTTTTTTTTAAGATCTGTTTTCAGAGTACTCTGCAACTTCTCAAGTTTTAATATAGACAGACCTTTTGTAAAGTATGTAATCCCCCTGATCAGCCTTGAAATCTTGTGTCTTCTCTGCCTGGATCTGACTATGAAGTGGAGGTCCCTAGTATTTCTTTGCTGCAATGATGTGGGAGTTGGAGTGAGCAGGAAATACTTCCATTTTAAATTTTGCTTGTTACCACTTGTAGTATTTAAGTATGTTTTCCCTGAAAGGCAATCAATGCTAGGATTAGCAGTAGATAATCCTAAACAACTACTTTAAATGTGGTTCTCCTTCATGAGGTAATTTCTGTTGGAAAAACAAGAGCTATCTTACATTGCAGAATCCCATATCCTGCAGGGGCTTGTAAAACCATACCAAAAAAAAAAAGATAAAGAAAAAAGATTTCTTGGTTCTTACCAACCTTCCCAGCTACAGTAAACTGTAATTTGCTGTTATTCAGGACGAAGAGATGTGTTATTACTAGGTTTTTGTTTCCAGTTGAGATAGGGTGGTTGCTTTACCTTAGTCTTTGCTGGAATTATTCCTGTGGGAAATGAAAGAATTCCTGTGCTTACAGGAGGATGCCATAATAAAATCCAATTATAGGAGTCTCCTTGGAACAATGTAGGTAATTCAGGCTGCTGGATTCTTCTCAGTACTCCATACCTGGTCTGGGATACCAAAACCGCCTCATTAAACTAGCTGCTTCAAGCCTGCTCTCTGCTACTGGTGCAAGCCATGTCCTCAGTCTCAGCTTCTGTTTTTTTCCCCCTATTCTAGTGCCATGGGGGCATATGTTCTAGCAATTGGAACCAATGTTTACTACAGATGTTAATATTCCTTCAGAGCTGGCATCTCAAAGATGTTTTGTGTGAAGTTCTGTAACTGAGTACACTGAGTGTTTTCAGTGTTTGACAGAGCTCAGAATTCTGTATTCTCAGAGGGTGAACGTATAGGGAGCTTCATCAATGAAGAGGTTTTTAAGAGTTCACTTGACCTGAATATTGTAAGGTATTTCAGCGTGTTCTGATGCTGCTGCTTTTCTGAAGCCTCAGGATCATGCCTGTTAGATAGCATCCCAGTGTGGGCTTCAGATGAATCCTAAAGCCTCCGTTGGCAGGAAGTTTGCTCTTAAAGGAGATATTTTGTGGCTTTCTTCTCACTGCTGTGTGAGCTGCTGTCTTTGATTAAACTGCAGATTGCATTAAACTGCAAACCTGATTGAGTATATGTTCATATTGATCACCTGTTTTGATGTTGTAATTGTTACTTGGTTTTGTCCAGAGGACACTGAGGGGAAGGGAAGAAAATTGTGGACTTTAGTGAATGGCTAAGCCTTACGGTTCCTTCATCAAAGAGGTATAATTTCACACAAACTGATAACTTCTGTTTCAGTGTTTTAACATGTTTGAGACTCCCTACTATAAAGAGGGCTTTTTTTGACAAACTGAGGTAAATACCTGGATGAGCTGCTTTTGCACAGAAAGATGACATCTGCAGGAACAGAATTGTTTTGCCTCTTAGCTCTGCAACAGCAGGAAACAGCAGTTCCTGGAAAATAAGTTGTGCTTTGTGCATGGACATGAATTAATTAGCGAGTCTTCAACTGAGAATTTTAAAAATGACATAACACTCCTGAGTTATTAGCACTTCATAAGTTATCCCAAATTCTTGATGCAGTCTAGTTTTAGAGCTCTACTAAGAGTTTGTCCCCACACTGCTGATAGAACAAATCTAATCAGTTTCCTTGTAATTCCAGAGTTGAAAGTATTTTAGTGCGATGGCAGATCTTCAGCTAACAGCCAGCTATTTTAAAGAGCCTGGATCTTATTACTACAAAGATTAATGATGACCTCTGATGGATGCCTCTGAACCAAGCTGCTTTGTATCCAAAGAACTGGGGAGAAATCCTGTCACTAACATGATACACTTTCTTCCATCAAACAATATCAGAAAGATATTTTCTCTGTAAATATCTTTATCTGTATTCTACAACAGAGCCTAAACAATGACTCTTTCAAGCTGTAATCCTTGCATTCCTTAAGCTTATAAACTGTTCCATACCAAGTCAAGCCTGTTGAATATACTGGGTCATGTCCATTCAACATAAGGAGGTTTTTTGTCTGATTGTGTGCTACCCATAACACTTGGATCTTTTTATCTGGGTTTATGTGAACATTTGTCTCATGAGATAGCAATAGAAGTAAGTTTACTTCTGAATGCATTTAGGATGCATAAGAAGGTTGCTTTCTCTCATGTTTATTGGTATAGAATAAGAGAAATTGACATCCTGGTCTGGATTTGAGATTGCATACTGAAAAGTCAACACATCAAAATTCAAAATGTAACCCAGTTGTTTAACTTCTTCATTAGAGAATTATCTGGTCCGTGTGCTTCCATAGCACAGTTCCAGGACTGTCCTTCCTCTACTCTACTCCCACAAAAAAAAAAAAAAAAAAAAAAGGCAGAAAATTGCCAGGTTATTAAATTTAGTGGCCACTTCTGCAAGATGGCAAGGATGTAAGAGTTCATGCATAACTTCACTGCTTTCCTCTGAGAAAGTACATCATCTTTCATGTGTTGAGACAATCTGTTATTCGCCTTTTTTTTTTTTCTGTCATCCTCTAGATGGAAACAAAAGGTCATGTTGATGCTGGAGCATGAGTTTGGGGCATGGATTTTCAGGGGTTAGGTTTTGTTTCTTTATTTAGTTAAGTTAGAGTTGATGTGCCTAAAATCATAATCTAGACTGTGCATATTCTGTTTTACAGATATAAGCAAGTTCTTATACAACAAATGTACATTTTTAAACATGGCCACTTCACAATAATATTTGCGTTATTTGGACTGCAGAGTATAGTTGAACCAACACAGACTTAAAAGCTTGCTTATCCATAAAGAAAAAGGGCTTCTTGCACTGTGCTTGTTCCAGCTTTTTGGGCTTTTCTTAAGTGAAAAAAGACAAAAATCCTTGAACACTTCAGAACTTTTCTGTTGTTGTTCGCAGCATTAGTCAAGAGTAAAGAATATGAACTGGTTTGAGCTTAGGGACTGTATAAGATGATGTTGAGTAGTATTTGGGCTTAGTCTTAATTTCAGGCAAGAAATCTGCCCTTCAGATATAAAAACAGGTTGCTTTTACAGGCTATTTCATGGTGGAAACATCTGGCTGAATGTCTTTTTAACAGATCATATTCTTTCTGTCTCTACGAGTTTCTGATCATTTGAGTTTTTGGAGGTGATGTGAACCAACTAGACTTCTTTGTAGACATAACTTATCTTGTAAATGAAATTCTATAAGAAATTAAGGTTTTAAAAGGTATCATATATTATGAAACCAGTTTCTCTAAGTGGAAAAAAATACCCACCCAAAAGCTTGTAAAAGCCCTTCTTAAAATCTAGCCTCTTTCTCTAAAATTCTCCATGTGATGCTGAGTTGATAGTTTCTGTTCTTTCTTTCGGAGTTAATGATGTATCACCATCACGATGATTGATTATTGTCCTATAAGAGATGACTGTGATGATTCTGAAATAGATGAGCATAACATCCTAACAGGGGTACTTATAAAAACTGCTATTAATTTTTTTTTTTTTTAATAAACCTTAAATAGATTTTCTGTGTGTTCTGTGCAATTTCTGTTTGGCTCTTCCACAGCTCTTGTAATTTTGTTTTGCATTACTGAATAATTTCTGCAATTTTATTTTTTCCTTTGGCAGTTACAAACATTGTAGTTGGCAGCAATAACTGAAAAGCAACTTCTTTTGACTCAATATTTAGAAGCTTGCACAATAAATGGTACTGCACTGTAATGTCTAATAAGTATTAAAAGTAAATAATATTTGGAATTACTTTTTAAATTTAGATTGGCATTACAAATCCTGGAGATCAGCAGAAACTCCTAGATGCTATTAGCGAGCTACAAGTGGAAGAAATAAGAATTGAAGACCTCCCTGAAGTGATGGAATTGGAATTGAGGTATTAACTGCGTATCTAAGCAAATGGAAGTGAAATATGAACTATTTAAGATGATTGCGTTGTTTTCCATAGGTCAAAGGTAAAATATTCTCACACCTTATCCCATGCATAACATTCATGAAAGTTAGTGAATTATGAGAGCTGGTGTTTTTAACAAAGAAAGTTGGAAGCATAGATTCCTCTTGTAAGAATATGTTTATGGGTTATATTGCCATTACATGCCATGACTTTGGCCATATTTTGGAGCGGTGAATTCTTTCTTTGTACCTCAAACAGGGTTTTATGGCCTTACTGTGCAGGGCATTCATATAATAAACTCTGAAACTGGCTTCTCAGGCTCCAGCATTAACTTCTCTGATATTTTATGCTTTAACTTCTCTGATAGACTTCAGTGAGCAGGTTTTGGTATTTCTTTGTGGAAACAGGGTCTGGCCCTCCTTGCTTCCCCATGCTTCAAGAGTGTTATGGATCCTTACAAACCACAAATGATGTGGTCTCTGTAATTTTCCACTCTGGCTGTAGACAAGGCAGGCTCTATAAATCTTGCAATCAAATTTTTCTGATTGTAAGATCCAATAAAAAGATGTGTGAGAGGGAGAGATGCATGTGTATATTATACAGAGGCATTTATGATACGGACACTGTAAATACTCTGACAGCACCTGAGCCTTTCCTATTAAAATAGAGGCTTTGCTGATGAACTGCAGGCATCTGGGTGTCTAACTGTCCTAATTAGGCACCTTGAGAAAAGGGCGTTGACTCTTCAGCAATAAGGGATAATTAACTGCAGTTAAGGAGGACTTTGCCCAGTTTAAGCTTCATGTACTTTTATATTAGAACTGTATGTTTTTTTCAGATTGGTCCGTAGTGTTGTTTAGTATAGATATTCAAGCAGAAAGCTTAAAAATTTGTACAGAGATAATAAGTGCAGAAATAGAAAAAGTTAACAGTTCACTTTCTATATGGCCAAATACAATAAAAAATCCACACGATGTCCAGTGCAGCCTCACACATGAGTGAGATATGGAATTCCTACTTACAGTATGATCATATATAGTTCTCAAAACCAGAAAAATGATTGATTAAAGATTGAAGTACACAAAATATGACAGTGTTTCAGTTATGGCAAGCACTGCATAGTGTTCTAGAAAATGGCTTGACATGTATTCTAGGAATCTGACCTTGAGACTGAAATCATGGGCTATGTTTACATGCTATTACATAAAGATTTTACTTCCCACTTGTTCAAAGTCATTCTGTGAGAAGGAAAATCAGTCATTAAGTCATAGAAAAACTAACATAGTAGAAAATGTTGAACTGATTGATTATAAACTCACAGAGTGTCTAGCACTGTTTAGCCACTGGTGTTTTGACAGCCATTAATTCTTTTAAAAAGTGATTACTTTTTGAAAACGTTATTTCCATTTGCAAATGCAAGAACATGTCACTGCAACAGATAGTTCTTTAAAAATATTTTCATATAATTTTCTATTATCAGCATAATATAGAAGTATGAGAAGTATGAAGGTTTTCCTTTTTTTTTCCCCTCCCCGTTTCATGCCCATGACATACTTTATTTTTGCTGAGAATCCTTCCAGAATTCCTAAAAATAAATTCTTTTGTGACAAAACACAGAAGGTGCCATAACTGATCCCAGCCAGCTAAAAAGTTATCCTTCTAAGTAGAAGGAAATTTACATGATCGTGGCTTGACTGTACTAATGTGGGAGAAACTGTCTGACTATCTCCAAATGTGATTATTTTGTTTAGCATTTGATTTTTTTTATCCTAAATATTCAGTTCAGTTATAATGTTCTGAAATAAATAATAATTTATTTTATAAAAACAAGCTAATAAGCTTTCTTACTTCACCATCTTCATAAAAACCATGAATGGGCTTGTTTATTAACCTCCAGCATCCCTGGTGATGTTCCTGATTTCTGGGTTAAGTGTTAAAGTCTTAACAGTTCAGCAGTGTTGCAAATCAGAGATGTCCTGGGCAGTGGTGGAAGGTTTGCTAATAAACCATCTTGTGCCAAAGCTGAAGGAAAACACTCTTGTGGGCTAAATTCAGTTTCTGTTTAGATACTGGCACATAGCTTAGTTTAGCTTAGTGTGTACCTTTTTGCCATCAGAAGCAACAGCAAGTGAGGTTGTGAGTGTGTTACATCTCGGTTTAGTAGCAGATTGCCCTAGGGAAAAGAGGAACATTGGGCTCTGAATTAATTTTTTCAGATCTTCCCATAAATGTAACGGGAAGTCATGCAATAGAAGCTTAAAATTATCTCTTGTTTTGGTGCTGCTTATTGTTCACCTGAATGGCTTATCGCTAGTGGAAACTTTTCTTCTGATGATACAGGCACTTCTCAGGAGTTCTGGGGTTTAAGAGTTCACTCTGTAAAAAATATCTTTTTCCTAGTCCCCCTTTCCTCTGCCCAGTCAAGGGCAACAACTTTCTGGCCAGCGCTGTGACTTGTAACTAACGCTCTCTGAGGCTTCCAGTAACATAAGTTGACTGAGAGTCAAGTGGAAGCTCTAGAAACTTTGCATTGAAACGTCTGTTACATTTTTCTGTCCTTTTCTCCACCTTTTGGCAATACTGATCAAACTAATTTTCAGAGTTGTCTTCCTGCTTGTATTTCGCCAGTAAGTATAAATTTTCTTCAAGACAGATAATACCACATATTTTAGGCTTTGAGGAATGTATTTCCAGATCCAGGGGCCAAGTCAGCATTACTGGATTCTTCTTTCTTCCACTATACTGAAGATTAAATGACTCTTAACCTAGTCATTTCACTCCTAGCTCCAAAGTACAAACCAGATTTATTTTTTTTCTTCACTTCTTCATCAAAAATGTAAGCTGCAGGTCAGGAACGTTGATATGTCAGCATAAAATTAACTATAAATTCTCAGTTTCTGGTGTTGCAAGACTGCGATCTGTATGTGCACATGCACAGGAAAACAGAGTGTTGTGGTTATTATGCATAATGTGTTACAAAATCACTCATGCAGCAGGTAATGAAGTGTTTTCATTGATAATATAGGATTGATGAGAGCTAGAAACAGACGTGGAGGTTAATAGAATGTCTCTGAAGAGCTTTTGAGTGACACTTTTCAGTGTGTCTTACTAGCTGAATGTGTGTGTGCAGAACCAGCTTGCTAAGTTGTTAAATGTAATGTTTAACTACCCTGTGTTAAAATGACACCGGATTTCTTTTATGCAGTAAAACTACGTGTCTCATTCACTCACTAGCCAATGCTGAAAATGCATAGATAATGTTCAGCTGGCAGAAAGTCACAGCCTTTAACAAGTAATGGAATATCACTTTATTTTTGTAGTGGAGATGAATTCCTCAAGTTTCTTCAGAAGTTGAATAAAGAGTGTAGTAAGCTGACCGTTCCTGTGCAGACCATAAATAAGCATTTCCTCAAGAATTCTCACAAGGTATTCAACCAAAGAAAGATTGATTTAGAGTATATTATTCTATTCTAGAATCGTATTCTACCTTGTAAAATGAAAAATATGAACACTCATCAGCATCTTGATTATTGTGTAGTTCTATAGAGCTGTCCAATGTTCTTTCTCTAAAGGACATCTTTTTGTAATAACTTATTTCAAAGAGTTAAGCCACCCAGTTAAGGAGATAGATCTGTTTCTTCGTGTTTCTGCTGATAGGGGAGTTAAGGTGACAAAAAGCTCCCACAAAGGCTGACAGAGAGCAGTAGATCATGTTGTGCATAAATCATACAATGAAAACCCAGTATAAATGCAGTTATAATCTTTTTCTGACGCTGTTTTTATGATGTGTTAATTAAAGAATAATAAATTATAATCTACAGTAATTCTGGCAAATAACTGTAACTATTAACAGGTAGTACTGCAGTGGGCACCGAATGAAAGTTTTATTGAAGTCTGCAAAGACTTGGTGTCCAGCGTTGAAAAGCTGGGAGAAGAAGTTGCCAAACTGAAGGACCTGGTGGAGAAGGTGGGTGTGTGTGAGTGAGGCTATTCAATGCTGCGTACAAGTTTCTGTGTGTGCAACCTCAAATGTCACACCCATCAGTGAAATGTTTTGTTCCTTGGTCTGGCACAGGCTTTTTAGCTGTAGCTTGGACATTGCATCTACTTCTCCCCCATCTACCTTTCCATGGACAGAATGAGAAAAAAAAAATCTAGAATATTCCATGGCAGCATGGACAGTCTCCAAAGGAAGACAGAGTCAATCTTTTTCTTTCTAGCACAGGAAAGAATTAAGTGGAATATATCCCTGTGCTCTTGGACAACCACTGTGGCATAAATGCCACTGTGAATACTTACACTCTTACTTCTTAATTAAGGAATCTTTTGTTTGGAATTATTGACTCGAAAGGAAGATACTAAAGTTTTATGGATTGAATGGGAGGCATCCCAGATAACTGGAGAGTGACAAAAGAAGAGGGTGGGAGAGGTCAAGGCTAGATGTTAGCACCACATCAGTCATTCTCAAACCAACACAATGACACGCTCTTGTCAGATGGGGTCATTTTAAGTAATAGCCCAGTAAAAGGAATGGTGGCTGGCGTAGAGTAAATGGAGCATCAGTGTCAGAAAGGAATCTGTTGCTGAACGAAGCCATGTGGAACTTAGACCTTAAGTATAATGCTACAAATGCAATTTCCTGTAGTTTAAGTAAATTTGATGTAATATAACAGCCTTCTCCCAATAAATCACTTAACAGCAAATCTATTTAAGAGGTAGACTGAGGTTGTGGCAAAGAAATTTTTAGCTGTATTTTTGTGTATGCAGAAATCAATTGTATGTCTATATTTGCTTCCAGTATGTGCAGGCCAGCTACAAGGGTTAGGTGGTATCGGAGTTAGGTGCCACTTGAGTTTGCTCTCATCTGTACTTAAGGTTTTATAGCTGTTGAGATGAAGCTTGGTGGCTCTGTACCCAGCATTAAACAGAAGTGTTAAATGTTAGCCTTCTAATTACTTCAAAAATGTAATTCCCTTTGTATTGAAATACAGTAGTGATTAATTAATTTCACAGATGAAGACTTTAAGACAAAACATTTTTGTGCTACTTAATTTATGGTGGGGCAGTCTTGAATGAGTAGAGCACTGAGAAGTGTCAATGTAAGTGAAACAAACCTCTTATATAATAAGTTCGTATAAATTCTCTTAAAATCTTTAGTATTGTTTGCTAAGCTTAGTCATTACAAGACTTTGCCAGCAGTACATGTTATATCTGTAGCATAATTTTTGAAAGCACAGTAAATGAGATGGCCTTCCAAACCCTATAAACTAACGTGGGGAATCCAGACCTAACTCTGCTGCACTTCCTCAGTCCAACAAGGCACTTGCAAGGTACTGACCATTCTACCTTTAATTTCAAGGTAGCCTAATCTGTCACCTATTTAACTTGCTGTTTTCATAGACAGTTGGTTTAGTAATTAAATGGCGAAAGTTCTGGTTAAAATATTTGAGTTGAGATGTTTTGTTACTAGATTTTTGTAGCATCTCTTAGCAGTGTTTTTTACCCTTGAAGAATTAAGTTTGTAAACAGTTTGTTTTTCTAATATATATTACAGGATGATTGAGTATCATCTAAGATAAACATTTGCACACGTTTATTTCGATTGAAGTAGGACACAGAGAGTGAGAAAGAAATAACATCAACCCTAGATGTATGCAGAGTCTTAGGACTGGCTACTTTATCACACAGACTTAAGAAGCTTTCACACTAACTTTTTTTTCTTTCTTGCACTTTTTACATGAACTTAACATCTGCCTCAGCATCAACAGAAGAATGACCCCAGCCGAGTGAAACTCCCAGAAAAAGCACCCACCTTGGAAAAAAGATTAGCAAAAACGGGAGCAGTAACATTGCTTGGATTTGTTTTTTTCTTTATAACTAAGCTAATGGTAAAGAAAACCTGGCTTTACGTTTAGTGCTATAAATGATTTTGGAAAACTTGGTCACATTATGCTTCTGTTCAGTATAGGCAGCTGAGCTTAATTCATGTGAAAACTTGTACAGTTTCTCATTGTATCTGTACTATTTGCATTCAGTAAGTACTTTGATCTAGAATAAAGTTATTAAAAATTAAAATTGCTACTTAAATATATCTTAAGGTTTTATTTTTAAAATTCTTTTGGTACAGGCAATAGGTCAAAAATCTTGTCAAGGCTGTTTTTCTTTTGGCATAAAGCTGTAATTATTGCTTACTAATTGCTAGTTTCATTTTTACCTTTAGCTGTTGTTCAGAGGTGAACATAAGCAAGTAATTCTGATTATATCACATGTTGGTATTTAAAATTATGATGCTGATGTGTTTTGGGGGGTTGGGAGAGTTTAAAATATTTTAAGTATCTCATGCAATTTAATGTTGATAAAGATCTTTTCTCTTGCAGTTTTTCATACGAATCTTTCATATGAAAAACTTCCTGCTGAGGTGTACTTTTTCTTTCTTTGTCACAGCCACAAGATGAGAGATCTTGTTACATATTGCCTCAAAAGTCATTTCCCACTGAACTATAATATTCAAATTATACCTGAAATCTGTTTCCTCAGGGATACTTTCTTCTGTTAAGAGTTTAATCACATCTATTAAAAGGATTATAACAGTCCTTTGCTATAAGAATGTAAGCAACTTAAAAGGCATAGCAGCATGTGTTTTGTTGGTCTCGCCTTTCACTACAGCAGCTTCATGTTTAGAGGAATTTTTTTCTTCATGTTTTCTCCACTTAAAAAGATGTTTGTAATTCTGCCGTGAAACATTAGTACCTGTTTTTCAGCTGGTTACAAAACCAGTTATGTTGGGGAAAAAAAAAAAGTGACTTGGTAGAAGTAATTCAAATCACACTTATGTTTTGGCAGACTTCAGTAAACATCTGTAAAAATGCTGAATGTTTCTGAAGGGACATTATTCTATCAAAATAAACCAGAAGCAGTCTAGAAAAACCTAAGCCTCAAGGGGTGTCTCCTCTGTTTTCAGAGATTGTGTGAAGTCTTAGTCTCTGGAGGGAACATCAAAGATTAGTAATGAGAAGATAAAAAAACTGAGTGCTGCTCCTGTTGTTCTGAGGAACAGTTCTGAGCTGTCCCATTAATTGATCAATCATGAAATGTCTCGGTTGAGTAGGATATGGTAAGAGACAAATAATCAAAGTATATTTTAACCTACCACACTGCTCACAGTTGTTCTCTGCTTACCAACTTAGATTTCTAAAACCAAAATTTTAACAAACTAATTTGGTTGTTAGTATGTTTCCTTGTTACTGCAATTGTTATACTACTGTTATACTTCCTTTCCTCCCAGGTTTCTCTTTCAATGTAAGGAACATCCTACAGAGTGATGAGGTCAGAGGCAAATACAACATAAATTGGTGGGGTTTTCCCATTCTGCTCCCAAATTTGGGTCAGAGGGGATAAGCTCTATTCCCCACCACCACCATCTGCCAGCAAAAGCGGAGAAGTGCACATACTATCAGCATACTGACTTGAATCGGCAAAGTATAGAAAGGGAAATACTTTAAAAATAGTTCTTTATTTCTTGATATTACCTTATAATTAATTCTGAACTTACAAGATGCATATCACAAAAGGAAGGAGCCATGGAAGTGGAAAAATCCATGGAAACACAAAACTCTGTAAAGCACAGTTTTAGCTGTTGTACACATGGCCCTTTACATATACACAGCACTCCTCCTCTCATTAGCTCAAAATACAGTCCAAATGCAGTTCCCAGTGATGGGGTGGCTCACAAGTATTACTAGAACTTCAACATGTAACACCTTTTGGGTTTTTCTTTTGGGTGTGAGGGCTTTTTTCTTTTTATTTTCTTTTTTTTTTTTTTTGCTTTTTCTTTTGGGAGTGGGAAAGTGGACAGGCATTTTGTTCATACTGTGTTGCCAGTGTGTACTTTTACTTTAGTTAAGTGGAATTATTTCAACCACTAATAAGATTTCTGTGATTCTGCCCTGGAAAAGATTGTTTGGCTCATTATGCCTTACTTCTTCACTTCAGTGAGAATTTGCATTAATGAAGCCACTTCAAAGGACACTGAAAGTAGCTTCCATTTCAAGAGATGCATTTCCTACCAGTAGCAGATCCTGTCATTTGAAACAGTAACTAAAAATTTAAATTATCTTTTTCTATGAATCTGAAGAAAATATCCACTTGTAGGCTGGCTTTTAAGCTGACCTTGAAGGTCTTGCAGTTGAACAGGAAATCTGTTCCAGAAAATAGTTCTATCAGTATTTAAATTATAATGATATGAATGATGCCATCCGCGTAAAAGAAAAAGTAATGCATGATACTTGCTGGTAAATGTTTTGTAATCTGAGAGTTGCAATAAAATATTATTTGCAGAAATGAGTCAAAAGATTGAATGCTTGGAGCTGACCTCCAAAACGCATTTTGGAGAAGCTGGTCCTGTTAAGTTGTCTTAGGGATCACTTGCTTATAATTGTGATTGCAAACACATGTGACTAGCATTTGGGTTAAGCATAGGCTTTCTGCCAGCAGCATCCTTAGCACGGTGCACTGTTGAAGAATAATGTTCAGAATGGTATAAACCACAGGAGAGGCAAAGATCTTGTAATAAACATTTTGAGCTGTCCCATTAATTGATCAATCATGAAATGTCTTGGTTGAGTAGGATGTGGTAAGAGACAAATAATCAAAGTATATTTTAACCTAGCATATCATAAAACCAGTCTGTTTTCAGATTCCAAACTCAGGCTTAAACAATTAATTTCAAGGTCCTTTATTCACTTTCATGTTGTTCCAGTGCCTCTTTCAAATTCTGTGTCTGAGGAGGTATCACAATGTGGTTATGGTAGGGTGGGAAGCAAAGAAAGAGATTGCTTCAGCATCTGTCTGCCGAACTAGCTGTCAAAATTCTCACCCCCACCAGCACCCGGAGAGGAAGCCTTCAGATGAAAACGTCCCTGCTGAGAGGCCTCCTTCTGTAAGTCATCAAATTAAAGTCATTATCCCAGAACAGTCAGAATACAATGATTTGCACATCTATGAGGGGATTGGAGGAGAATGCTAAAGAGCTTTGCATGCATTAAGCAGGTGAGCAGGGTATTGTTCTCCTCTTACAGTAGTGCAAATGGAGATGGGAGAGGAATGAGTGGATTGGACCTGGGGCCAAATCCTGCAGATACAGAGTTGCTTAAAGATGCAGCGAGGTTCCTACTTGCAATACCGTTGGATACCTAACTTCTCTTCAGTCGGGTGAACGCTCATGCAAGGGCCTTTTCTGAATCTTTGGATGGCTAGGTAAAATTAGGGCCTTGGGTGATCCTATGGAGATCTGAAAACCTAAAGAATTTTTTGTTCTAATTTGTGCTGTTGAAGAAAAACTGCGGGTTGTGTGTCTCTTCCTGCTCTTTGCGATTTGCCCTGCTCTTCAAATTTGGCTTGTGGAGAACCTGGCCTGCTGCAAGGCATTGCCCAGTTACTCCTGTCGGGTACCAGTTGCAAATAGTAGACAGTAATTTTGGGTTTATGCATGCTTAAACTGAGAGGGAGTGAGCTTTTTTTATTACATCCTCCATTGACTTTGAGAAGTGCTGTGTTCGGGTTTTCTTCTTTTGCTTCATCCAGCTGCCTTGTTGGGGACAAAGCTTGAGCTTGAGCCGAGTAGTTTATTTTTTTTCCTCTTGCCACCGCCTCAGGTGTTCCCTAAAGCTGTAACTTACTCCTAAGTATGAGCAGGCATTTGCTTGCATTTGCCTTCTCTGTCCCATCAGCTCTGCAAAAGTTAGAGGTCATCTTTCCCAAATAAAGTTTCTGTGTTGTTAGTAAAGTACTGCAGATGTTTGCTTATGTGGTGGAGTATTTTGAGTCTTTAGCCTTGCTAAACAGATCTGTACTGGACTAAATTGAGTAAATCCATCTTACCTTGTGTCATGAAAGGGTGGGTCAGTGATCCATAGCTTGTCTGTGTTAGCTGTCCCCTTCCTTGCCATCTGTTTTGGTATTCATAGGAGAGGTCATCTTTTTGCACAGATAAAAAGTCTTGAAGGTCTAGCAGGTACCATAACTGCAGTTTTCTGCTTTTAAATACGTTTAACTGTCGTTTCTTTGTTCTGGAGGCATGGGGGAAATGGGTATTTCCCTATTCTAGAAATAGGAGTTTCCAGGTAAGAGGGCTCTCTGTTTTACAGACCAGAAAATATAAGTGGTGAGGTATAAAATGGGGTATTACTGGCATTAAATGAATAGTGTGATGTGTGTCCTTAACAGCTTTAATAGCTGTTAAATTACTTCTATTTTATATTCTGATTCAAATGGTGTAGATTCATGTAATATAGAGCCATAGTCCCTGGAAGTAGGACTTACAGGGATCCCCCTGGGAAGGATTTTCAGTTCTTTTTCTTTTAAGCTGTGCTACTGACTGTGATGTACATGGGAAGATGCCTTCTACTTAAGGGTTTGGTGAGGTTTTTTTCTTACTAATTGTTCTTCTCAGATGAGCCTTCTATGCTTTCAGCTTTTCTGAAAACAGTCTTTATTTGAATGTAGAAATACAGGTTTAAGGACATTATTTTCACTATTGTATCGGAAAAACTTCAGCTCTGTTTTATAAGATCTGTATTCAAAGAATTGGGCTTCCAGTGTTCCTGGCTACTCTGTGGTCACCTGTGTTGCACATGGCATGGTTTCTTGACTGGATGAGAAGCTCTGTGCATAAATACTTGTTGAAGGCACATAGAGCTTTGCAGGTCCAGTCTGCTCTTGCGGCCAGGGAGGCCACCAGCCTTTCCAGGGCTGCATCAGGAAGTGTCACATCACCTGCAGGTGGAGAATGTGATCCTTCCCCTCCCCTCAGCACTGGGGAGGCCACAGTTAGTGCACTCTCTCTCACACTTAGCCTCTCCAGTCCATCACATTTCATCTCTGCCACTCCTTCCTCCTTAGGGGGTAGGACTCCTCACTGTCTTCCCATGCTCCAGCATGGGGTCCCTCCCACAGGAGACAGGCCTCCATGAACTTCTCCAATGTGAGTCCTTCCAAGGGGCTGCAGTCCTTCATTAACTGCTCCAGTGTGGGTCCCTTCCATGGGTTGCAGCCTTCAGGAACAGACTGCTCCAGCATGGGTCCCCCCCCATGGGGTCACAAGTCCTGCCAGCAAGCCTACTCCAGCATGGACTCCTCTTTCCATGGCGTCAGAGTCCTGCCAGGAGCATGCTCCAGTGTGGGCTTCCCACTGGACCACAGCCTCCTTCAGGCACATCCACCTGCTCCACGATTAACCTTCCTGGGCTGCAGGGGGACAGCTTGCTTCACCATGGTCTTCACCATGGGATGCAGGGGAATCTATGTTCTGTCACCTAAAGCATCTTCTGTTTCTCCTTCATTGACCTTGGTGTCTCTGCAGGGCTGTTTCTCTCATTCTCGCTTCTCTCTCTGTTGCTGTTGCTGTCCAGCAGGTTTTTTCCCCTTAGATACATTATCATAGAGGTGCTACCACCATTGCTGATGGCCTCGGCCTTGGCCAACAGCAGGTCCACCTTGGAGCCAGCTGGCATTGGCTCTGTGGGACATAAGGGAAGCTTCTGGCAGCTTCTCACAGAAGCCACCCCTGTAGCTCCCTACTACCAAAACCTTGCCACACAAACCAAGGCCCCTCCCAACCTCATCTGTTCTGTCATTTCTGTGCAACAGGAGAGAGTGGTTGATGGGGAGAAATGGTGTATCCAGGATGAATTATGTAAGGCCAGCACACAGAGTAGTGCTTGGAGAAGGAATCTGGAAAGCAGCAAAGCTGGGATGCAGATGTGGCAAATAACCCTTCTGGAGAGGAAGGGGACAACATTCATGAGCCGCTGGTGTGGTTGCCAGAGGTAAAGGAGGTCCCGTGACAATACAGGAGAGCATTGGAAAAAACACAAACAGGTCAACTTCTTATTGCTAACCTGAAAAGACTGGTGGCAGGAGGACTGTAGGCTCTACCCAGAGGGGTCTAAAATCCTACTGGAATTTGCTATCCTCTCCCTGCCATTTCTCTTTCTCTTCCCTGCTAGTTGATCTCTTAAACTTCAGAAACTGAAGTTGGCCAAGCAGCTGAAAATTGGAGTGTGCTTTTTCACACTGATAATACTTTATCAAATAGACGTTGGATGCTCATCTGTTGCTTTTAAGACCTGCTGAAGTTAGTAACTGAACTGTAGTTGCCTCTGGGCAAGCAGCACTGCCGGGGGAGCAGCAATGTGCTCCAAGCCTCACAGAATCATAGAATCGTCTAGGTTGGAAGGGACCTTTTAGATCATCTAGTCCAACCATTGCTAAACTGTGTCTCTAAGCCCTATGTCAACCTGCCTTTTAAATACCTCCACGGATGGTGTCTCGACCACCTCCCTGGGCAGCCCATTCCAATGCTTAATAACCCTTTCAGTGTAAAATTTTGTCCTAATACCCAACCTGAACCTCCCCTGGCGCAACTTGAGGCCATTTCCTCTTGTCCTATCGCCTGTGACTTGGGAGAAGAGACCGACCCCCGCCTCTCTAGGACCTCCTTTCAGGTAGTTGTAGTAATAAGGTCTCCTCTCGGCCTCCAAAAGCTTTTCTGATATTGGGTGGGTGGTTTCTGTGGGGGTGTTTGCATTTTGAGGGGTTTTTTTTAAAGTTAAATTGAGAATTGGGTGAATGTTACCAGCTCAAAAGTTGATACAACTCTACCTTTTGCATTTTCTTTCCAAAAGACCACATGCTTATGTCTGGCTGTATGTCTGTGATCTCCAGGAGCCACACTGAGCAACGGCCTGGAAGACCAATGTCTGCTCTGCCCACAGTCACGGCTGTGACGTGCTGCCTGAAGAAGAGATCTCAAGGATGCTTTTCCAGGATTTTCACCTGGGGTTGGCAACGGAAGGCATCTTCAGGAACAAGAACTGTATGATTCTGAAGTTATTTAGCAACCTGCAGGTTTTTTTCCTTTGTTACTGCTAAAGTGGGCTGCCTTTGAACTGGAGCATCTCTGTCTCGTTAATGATGGGGGGGGGGGTTGGGTTTTTTTGGTTGTTTGGCTTGGTTTGTTGTTTTTTGGGTTTTTTTAAATATCTGTTATCCTGCATTTGCCATATAGAGGTGACACTAAGTCAAAAAAGTTGCTAAATTCTTTCTTCTTGAATTTGCTTGTTTGGCAACCATCAGCCAAGGGGCAGTGAAGTTGGGCTGTGTCACCTGGAAGCTCTGGCAAGTGGTGCCAGTGTCCGTGTGTGTGCGGGCTGGCACTGGGATAGTGTCAGTGTGGAAGGACGAGACACCTTTCCTCATAGCTTGGAGTTTGAGGACAGCTGCTGTCTTCTGTTGCCCTACCCTGACCGTGTTTTTGTTGTGGGCAAGATGTGGCTGATGAAATGGAGTTCCTGGAGTGGTTCTGGTGTGCTCTGGTCGTGTCCTGTGATGGGTAAAGAAGCTGTCATTAACAGCAGGGGGAAGATCGAGTGGGGAGTTGAAGAGCAGAAGGCTTCTTCAGTGACCTGAAAGGAGGTTGTGGGTGTTGGCCTGTTCTCCCAAGGGAATAATGACAGGACCAGAGGAAATGGTCTAAAGTTGCGGCAGGGGAGGTTTAAATTAGATATTAGGAAGAATTACTTTGCTGAGAGAGTGGTCAGGCACTGGAACAGCCTGCCCAGGGAGGTGGTGGAGTCACCATCCCTGGGGGTATTTAAGAAACGTGTAGATGTGGCTCTTCAGGGTATGCTCTAGTGCCCGAGATTGTTGGTTTGTGTCTGTGGGTGTGTGGGGGTTTGGTTGGTTGGTTTGTTTGGGGTTTTTTTTTGTGATTGGACTCAATGATCTCAAAGGCTCCTTCCAACCATGAATATTCTGTGATTTTTCACTGAATTTCACTAAATTTTTAGAGTTGGAAGGGACCATAGAGATCATCTAGTCCAACTCCCCTGCCGAAGCAGGATTGCCCAGAGCTACAGCATGTTACTCAGGACTGCATCCAGG
>JAHREE010000367.1:5040667-5093965 GCA_033628505.1 Tringa tobata | reverse complement strand
CACCGGCGGGACAGCGGGAAGCGGTGTCCCTCCTGCCGGTGCCCCTCGGGCTGGGCAAGCGGCGGTGTAGGTTTCGGGAGGAAGGGAAGGGGAAACGCAGGAGTGCCCGAGGGTCTCACGGCAGCGGACAGGGAGAAGCGCTGCTTTGCTTGAAAACCTGCATCGGAGCAGAAAGAGATGGGCACGGTTCAGAAAGGGGAGGCGGGGGGGCTGGCTGTCCCTGCAGTTCCCAACTTCTCCACTTTTTTGCTCCATAACGGCCCCCCAAATTAAAGGCCCCAGAGAACCCCAGGCACCAGAGTGTAGCAGTGGGGCAGAGGGTTTCCCAGCGCAGCCCTCTCCTGTCCAGGGACACGGGTACTTTGTGGGGGCTGAAAGGGAGAGCCCACGTCCAAACAGGATCCCAGCAGTTGGGATGGCAGATGACAACCGGTTCCTGCTGGAGCTCTTCACCAGGCAGCGTGGTGGCAGAGTGCGGTCCCACCAGGGCTGTGCTGCCTGCGAGGTGTCCCATGGCCTGGGCAACGCTGCCCTCCAGACCGTGTGTGACAGCCAGTGCCTCAGATCAGGCTTCTGGAGAGAGATAAGCAGGGACACATCTGATAGGGGTGAGCCAGGCTTGTGCAGACCCCGGGCAGCTGAGGAGTACAATGTGCTCCCCACCCCGAGGGAGGATGGTTAAGCAGGGTGGTGGTGCCATCTAAATGTTGGGCTAAGGCATCTAGTGAGTCTTCAGCCAATTTATATGGTCCTTTTGACTCAAAGAAAGGGCTGAGATCTGTTACTGTGCCAGGATGCCCCTACCCAGGTGACAAACGTGCTGAGGTTCTTCTGAACTGCAGCTCTGTCCACCAAACGCCACAGCTGGGCACACACCTGGGCTGGCCCTGCCCTGGCACTTGTGTCCATAGGATGTCCCTGCTACCACCCGAGGCTGTGAGCAGTGTGGCACCTGCAAGGGGAGGAGGAGGAAAGTACCCTGGGGCCATTGTCCCATCGGTGGGGTTGGGGAGGAGGACAGGAGACACTGGGCAGGCTGACCCGAGCGATGGGATTCATCCACGGAGCATCATTCGGTGCCAGGCCCCGCTGCTGGTGCACAGTTGGTTCCTGGAACCGGCTTCGTGGTCCCTTAGCAATTATTTGTGAGTAACCAGTAACGTCACCCATCAGCTGAAGCTGTCGATGAGGTTTGTTTGACATTCAGGAAAACACGTCTGGCAGAACACAGCCTAATTCTGGTGAGGTTATTTCATAAAAAAAAAAAGTAAAGTAAAAATGCAGTTCTTCCAAAAGTGAAGTTTTCACTGTTGGCTCCTGGGAGAGAATGAAGGCGTCAGGCTTCTGAGCTCTGCACCGAGCCCGGCCAGGGAACTGCCTGACTGCCATGGGAAACGTGGCTTGATATTGCTCTAGTTTGGAATGAAATGCTTTTGATTAGTTTAATAAACCTAAATGAAAAAAAAAATTCTAGTGACATCAAGGCTCCCTTACAATTTGTAAAATTTAATTGTAAAAGTGTTGATGTTTCTGAATATGTTTTCTCAGAAATTAAATCTTCAAAAGAGCATGATTTGTAAGAAGCCATGGTATCTCCTGCCTGGCTTTGGAGGCAGGGTTTGCCCAGTCCTTTTGCAGGTTTTCAGTTGTCATTTGCCAAAGGTTTGTGCAGCACATGGAAGTGTAGGGCCCTTCCTGTTGGAAATGTCTAGATGCTACTTGGAATATAAACACTAAATAATAAGTTACAGGGTGTAATGCTGCCCCTATAATAAAATCACAGATAACACTCCCTCTTTGGGGGACCTAGTTTACTCTGCTAACGTTGCTTAAGGCTTATAGTACCTCCCAACAGGGGGCTCTCACTGCTAGTGGCCTTAGGTACTGCACAAAAAGCTGCTTCTTGCTCCTTCCGTGCTAAAAAAACCTTTTAAAATGTTAAAATAACCCGTTACTGTAAATGCAGTTGTGCCAATATAAGATAGCTCTGTATTATAAATGACTACATCGTAAACTAAACTTAAGCAATTACTGCGTTGAAGTATGTACCCAATAGCCTAAGAGCAGGCAGAGCCTAGAAATGCAGATAATCTTTGGTGTAATCAAGTATCTTCGTTAAGAGGAGGGAGAAGTGCCCGCACAGCTGGCGTGTAGAAGCCACAGCTGCCAGGCCGGATCCTGCCTCAGGCATGACACAAGCAGGGCCATTGAGTTAATGGAACTTGTTTGTGTGGATTACAGTTCCTGGGCTTGGTTCTAGGCACAAAACCCAAATGTAACTTCTTCTCAGGAGCTAACACCCAAGACTTCTCCCCACCACCTTTTAAGCAGGAGAATTTATTCCTGGTGCTTGAGAAGAGGAAAAGCGAGTTTCTAGAGCCACTTGCAGTATTTTGCAGTGTAGGTGTTGTTCCAGTGTCCCTATTTAATATTTCTTAGACCCATCTCTGAGACAGCACTTCATATATTTCCCAAAATTGATGAAACACGATAGAAATACCAGCTGTCCCGTTCACGTATCTGCACAAACCAGCTGATCCGTGAAGGTATATTAATCAATATCAGAAGCACGCGTTTAATGTTTTCCAACTCTAACGCTGTATTGATGAGCTTTTACCAGGGAGGGGCCCAAGTTTAAGCCATGACTAATTCTGGCTCCAGGGAACGTGTGATTTCAGCCCAGTTTTATCTTTCGCTCAGCAAAAATAGTCCAGGCTAAATGGTTAGAGCCAGGCGAGCCGCTCAAGCTGACTGCCCCCACGATTTTCAAAGCAATGGTTTTTTTTTTATTCCAGGTAGTCGGGAATCCGCTTTCGTGCATGCCATCTCCTCCGCTGGAGTCGTTTTTGCCATCACCAGGGCCTGCAGCCAAGGGGAGCTGAAATCCTGCTCCTGCGATCCCAAGAAGAAAGGCTCTGCCAAGGACAGCAAGGGCCATTTTGACTGGGGCGGCTGCAGCGACAACATCGACTACGGCATTAAATTTGCCAGGGCCTTCGTAGATGCCAAAGAACGGAAAGGAAAAGACGCCAGAGCGCTGATGAACCTTCACAACAACAGAGCGGGGAGGAAGGTGGGTGTCCATCCAGCAGAAGCCTCTCGGTGAGCTCTCGCGGGGCTGGGGCAGGTAACGGTTGGTTCCTGCTGACTGGTCTCAGCAGTTAGGAAGAAGTACAGGATGAACGGGAGCCTGAGGTGCTGTTTGTGTCTCCCTTGGAGGTTCAGGGTGGCAGAGATCTCCAAACAGGCTGAGCACAACTTCTTCACTATAGAAGCCTTCCAATACCTGAAGGGGGCCTACAGGAGAGGTGGGGAGGGACAGTGACAGGATGAGGGGTAATGGTTTTAAACTCAAAGAGGGGAGATTTAGATTAGATACTAGGAAGAAATTCTTTGCTGTGAGGGTGGTGAGACACTGGAACAGGTTGCCCAGAGAAGCTGTGGATGCCCCGTCCCTGAAGGTGTTCAAGACCAGGCTGGATGGGGCTTTGAGCAACCTGGTCTGGTGTGAGGCATCCCTGCCCATGGCAGGGGGGTTGGAACTCGATGACCTTTAAGGTCCCTTCCAACTCTAACTACTCTATGATTCTATGGTTAACAGTGCTGCTGCCTCAGTTTCAGTGGCTCCTTGTGTGGGAAGTTGAGCCCGAGCCCAAGGCGTTGCAGGATGAGTTTGGATGGAGACTTTGTTTTGAGCCTACTCCTTATACATGGAGGAGGTTTATTTCTGGTTAATACAAAACAGAAATTCCTAAGGGAGGCTGAAGACCACACTGAAGAAGAGGCTTGACTATTAAAGAGCAAATTCAGACTAGCATTGGAGAAAAAAACCCTCCTGTCCATCCCTGCCTGTATACCATAAACCTAAACACAAAATGAGCAGAGATGAAATACAATTACTTAACTTTTCAAGAAAACAAATCTAAAATACATGTCCCTCCAAAAGGCATTGGCCTTGGGACATTACCTGCTCTAACAACCCCTCTTTTCTAAACGTTGTATGAAAATACTGTGCCTGAATTTCAACGAAAAGAGTCTTCTTTATTTTAGGTGAGTAGAAGGAGTAGTGGCCGGGCGTTATTGCCCACTGCTGGTGTGAGGGCTGAGGAATACACACCCAAATATTTTGTGGTGGTGGCTAGAAATAGTCAGAATAGCGCAGGAAACCGGAATACGCTGTTTCATTAGTCAAAACATATTCAAAATTTGCTGCATCCGCAGCATCTGAAATAATACAGAAAAATATTTTACAGTGCCAGAACAAGGTCTTCTAATATGATTCGTAGGGACTTCTTGTTTCTCGTCTTTGGTTTTCCCTAGTGTATAGTCAGCAGGAAGTAAATAGTTGAGTAAATAGTTCTGATCTTTTTGTGTTAAAAAGTTCCCTTTATAAACAGTAAAATTGTTCTGTATTAACTAGCCCTTTTTAGAAGAAATGATCTGGTTTTAATCAATTGTACTGCAAGTAGATGATTTTTCTGATAACTATTTCTCCATCAACATCTTTCCTCCACCTGTTTATTACGAGCAGGTGTAATTAATATGCAGTATGGATAGGTGAGGCTATTCAGATCAGTGACATATGCAATACTGTGGCTGTATATTGCTGTCCAAAAGAGGCTGCAGTCTGCAACACAAGCGAAGCCTTTATAGGGGTGAATTACCTCCATGCTGGGAACTTTCTGAAATAGCTGAGCATCTCAGTAAGTTAAAAAAAAAATAGATATGCCACATAGTAAGACAGTATTGGTAAGCAGGTAGTTTGGGGTTTTGGTTTGGTTTTGTTTGGGTTTGGTTTTTTTTAGAAAAAGGATAAAGATACTTTATTAAAGTGTATTTGATGGAGAATAATCGCTACATTCCCATATGCTTTACAGAAAGGGATGCTGGTTTGTACCCACAGTGCAATAGTGTAGGATTAGTTTTGCAGGGACCTCGCTACCTCAGCCCACCCCAGCCTGGAGCCCGGGTCTGAGTAAGCCCAGCCATGCCCTTGGCTTTTTCTCAACCCCAGAAGGGGAAGCCTGTGTTGAGAGGTTTCTTTTAAAACTAGACTATTAAGATTTTACTGATTTATAACTACATTGAATAAATAATTGTAATAATCCCATATGAATCGTACGAAATAATATGCTGTGTACCAGCACAGGAACATCAGTGCAAAAAAAAGCTCTGCATCCCACCCTGCTGCTTCTGCTGTTCCACGCCTCAGTCCAACAAGTTGTTTTAAACATCTGAGTAGTTTAAATCATTTCTGCCCAGATAATTAAAACCAAGCGTCCGCTTAAATCCCTTTCTGAGCAGAATCCCGGTTTTGGGATAGTACCATTGGCAGCAAAGTGGAGCTGTGGGAACGTCAGTGACTTCTTTGAAGCAGTCAAATCATTTACAGGTTGGAAAGGAAGAAAATTAGAAGTGCTTTGCTTTTAGAGCACATTCTTACTTTATTGCTAAGTGCTTGACTGAAAAATGCACCCCACTGTGCATCAGTCTCACTCCCAATCGTGGAGCTTTCCTCTCTCTTGTCTTCCTCCCATGATGCTGTTCCTCTTGTACCAACTCTAAAACCTTCATATTTCATGAATCCTTAAGGCATAATATTTATAGATCAAATATCCGTACCTTCAGAATTAGGATTTAATTATTTATTGTGTACGAACCCATCTGTTCTTCTCCAACATCGTGCAGAGAGTTTAAATGTCTGAGATGAAGCTGAAATGGCTTTAATGCTATTCAGACATTAAATTAATGATGAGGGTGATCTCTCCAGTGCAAAGTAATGAGGGTCCTATTCCAAAATGTTTGTTAAAAAGTTTTAGATGCATTTTTAAAATACCATATTCTAAAATTTTGCATAGACCTGATGCCTCGCCCAGGTGCAGTGTTTGAAAAATTATTGTAATATGAAGTGCCTGTGGATTTCTAGGCAATATTTGAAACACTCTTTAGGGCGAAGGGCAACGTCATGAGGGTGAGCTGGAGAGGGTCAGCAAGGCAACGCTGGAATGATGGGGAAACGGGGCGCTTGGTCTACAAAGAGGCCGAGTTATTCTGTCCATTTCCCAGATTGTTTCCTACTGTCCAGTCTATGTCCTAAAACATTATGGACCATCCCAGTCCTCGGGATGACTGGCAGGAGCGGGGAAGGGAAGCCCACCGGCCAGAGGATTGTGTGTACGGTTGAGTCGAGCAACCGGAGCCGACCAGCCATGTGGGGATGACTTGATGCTACCAGTGGGTGTCACTACAGACCGTGACTTGGAGACCCTTTGCAAGCCTGGCATTGCAGGATGAATGGAGAAGGGCTGAGAAGCGTAAATTACCGTTTGTTTCACCTTTGTGTGTTTTACTGCGTTTCTAAACAGGCCGTGAAGCGGTTTTTGAAACAGGAGTGCAAATGTCACGGTGTGAGTGGATCGTGCACTCTAAGGACCTGTTGGCTGGCCATGGCAGACTTTAGGAAAACAGGAGATTATCTGTGGAAGAAATACAATGGAGCGATTCAGGTGGTCATGAATCAAGATGGCACGGGTTTCACTGTGGCTAATAAGAGATTTAAGAAGCCAACTAAGAATGACCTGGTGTACTTTGAAAGCTCTCCAGACTACTGTATCAGGGACAGGGATGTAGGTAAGCCTCTATTGTTGCACGTGAATGGTTTTATTTCGGACATTGGTACCTTGAAGCTCAAAACTTGTCATTATTATTGAGTGTGTGTATATATATATACATATGTATAAATCCATGCATGTAACCAGCAGGAAACAGGCAGGCACATATTTTGGAAGGACAGCTCTGTACAAGAACAATAGCTCCTCAATGTCCTTAGATGTACGACAGCCAGTTGTTCTAAATAATTCAGCAGTTTCTTCCAGATGCTATGGAGCCCTGGAGACTCTGCAAGGCAAAAGCTGCTTTTAGGACCAGTTTGAGTTACGCCCTGGAGGCAGGTCCATTCCCTGCCCAGCCACACGCATGCCTGGATCACACAGCTCACTCCAGAGCCGCCACATACAACCACAGCAGCCCCAGGTCCCGTGATGTCCCTACGATACCACCTCCTGCTGCATTGCTTCTCATCCATATTGTTGTGCTACTGCTGCAGATTCCCCAAGAGACTCCTGTCTTCCTCTACTGGTACATTCCCCACAGCTCACTGTTGAGCGTGGACCCCTTAGCTGTAGGCAGACCTTTCCTCCCCATCAGTAATGTAGGAGGCACAGCATCTCGGTGCAAACCGTGCTCTTGTGCCAGCCAAAGCTGCTGTGGGTAAGGTGGTGGGAAGCAGCTGGAGGGACGTGCAGGTGGAGGAAAGAAGAGAGGTTGGTGGGACACAGCCCACCGCATCCAGTGACACAGCTGTTTAGTCCTCTTTGCGAGACCGTGTTGGCTCCTTCCGTGAGAACCACCACATTTTCTGAAGAGTCCTGCCAGCCCCAGTGGGAAGAGGTAAAGTTTCAGGGCTGCTATTAACTCTGAATTTTTCTGCTTTTGGAGATTTCAACGGGGACACTTAACAGTGTTTCGAGGATTCGAGGCATTGCCAGGCAACGGGAATCCTGCTCGCGGTTCCTGACCCGTGTATAGCATTTCCTGATGTGGCAATTAAAAACTAGCAACTAGAAAACCAGAAATTTGGAAAAGAGGGCCGGAGTGAGTAATGTATGAAAGATGTTGTGGAACTAATTAATAGGTTGTATAATGTAGCAGATCGCACCCGGTATGACATAGCCCTAAGAATGTGGACAGCAACGCGGCTCAACTCTTTTTGGCACCGCTGCCTGTTTACAATCCAAGTTTACTTGGAATAAGCGTTGCAAAACAACTGTACTTAAATAAGAACAATATGTGAAATCCTGGTCGTGTACTGTTGACTTCAGGGAACCCGCAATTTCATCCAGCACGCTTATGTTGTATAGTGTTTCCGCTTAGTTGAGTAGTCAAGGTAATTTGAAATGTTATTTATGGCTTTCGCAGGTGACGCTCATTACCTGCACAAGCACATATTGGTCCTCGAATAGTGACCGATACTGTCAGGTCTGGTACTTTAATCCAAGAGAATTAATGGGCATTTTGTGGCATTGTGCGGGGTGGGACTTTGCAGACTTGGATTTATTTGAACCTTTATTTCTCGAAGTTGCCTCGTTCATGGTAAAAACTGTGATTTCTTTCCCCCCTAAACGAGATGCTGTACACGACCCGCTTCGATGTCAAAAAGCCCTTTACTAATCTCTTTGTACTCAACCTAATCTCACCTGTTGGTCTTGTTATCGTGGAGGAGAGTGGGCATTTTCCACTGCAGTGTTTTACGTGCGTTTGCCTGGTGCTGTCAATCCCACCTGGAGACGGCAGAGTCTGGCACGTGCTTTGGCTCAGCTTAAGATAAGGCTGTGGGTGAGGTTGTGTTTTCTTTGCTGCCCAGAATTTGGAGAACGTGGCTGTTTGGAAGCGCACGTTTTTGGGCAGCTGCAGTGAACCTTTTAATGGGATGCCCTGCTGCTGACATGGAGCAAGGAAAGAATCAGGTGAACACAAACTGAGCTGGGTTTGAAAGAGGTCATTTCCGCAGCTGAGCAGCAGTTCTTCTCTTTGGCTTGTCCTGGTGAGCGCTCCAGAGCGTCAGCCCTGTTACATGATGGGAAATGAAATGAGATTATGGAAGTCTGAGTTTGGAAATAGGTGGGGAGCATCTCAGTGTCAGCTAAATGTATGTCCTTGAATGCAATTCTGCCTTTTGTTCTCTGGGGAATTAAAGAAACTTAGGGCTTCAGGGAAAAAAAAACATTATCTGGAGATTGGTTAGTGTTGTGACTGACTGAAGGATTCCCAGAACAAACCTTACGAAGAGGTTGACCAGGAGACAGCTTCACAAACTGTAAGTTGACCAAGCTAGTGGTCATCATACTCTGTGGCTTGAGTATGTTAACACATAGGAACCAGGAAATTAGTGGTGCTCAGGGGCTGTATCATCAGTGGCCTGTCCAAAACATCTCATGCCTTGTCTTCTGACATCAGAGCTCTTGGCGCTGGCAGCCAACCCAGGGGGCTGGGGCTGAATACACCCTACTGGGTCTGTCTGGAGGAGGCAGCTGGCCATACATGCCCATACAATGTAAAAAACGTGGCATTACTATTTTTTTTTTCAATAAGAAAAAGAGGAGTCATTGATTTCGGGAGAGATACAATATGTGGAAATCACTAATAGCAACTCAATAGCAAGAGAATGTAATAGTCCGACCACGTCTTGTCTAACATTAAGGTTTCACGACTTTTAGAAAATAACCAAGGAAAGATTTTCAGAAGTGTTCAAAATTCACTTAACTCTGCTCATATGGTTGCTGAAATAATTTTTATTCATCATTTTGTACTCATAATTTGATAGAAGCAGAGGTAGGACATCCCAGAGGGCTTTTGAAAATCTTGTCATGAACTTGCAAATTTTGCCACGCTTGTGTGGTCATCCCTTATGTTATCATAAATTTCCAGCTCCCCAAACCAATGCAAATATGCCCAGCACGGCACAGGGAGAGACCTCTTAGAAATGTTAAAGCTGGGAAGGGAACTAAAGTGACGGTTACGCAAGTGACATCCCACTGTCGCATGTACTGTCTTACCCTGAATGCGTTAATTCACCTAAAAATGCTCTAAAAAACCCTCTTGCTTGTCTGCTTATTAGAAGTTAATTTGTACAGAGCAACCACAAAACTTAGGCAGTGTTTGAGTGAAGCCTCTTCCTGCAGGGAGACCCCCCCCACCAAAGCGTGTAGAGCAAGACAAGCTCGACTGCACACGTTGAGGTGGTGCCAATGGAGCAGAGAGGTTGTGGCCCCAAGCGTGGACACCAAGGTGGAGGTGGTGGGCAAGGGGCAGGATGGCACTGGTGAGCACATGTGGACTGAGTGAAGGGGGTGGTGGGGCAAAGAGGCAGGTCATGTCCGTGCGCAGATGGTCTCAGGCTGCTGCAGCAGTTCCTTAAGACCTGCTGCAAACCCTTGTGCCGTGTGCTTCAAGTCATCCGTAGGTTTCTCCCAACACTCACATGGTCCTGATTTGGGCACGGTCAAAGCCAGTGTCGCTGCCTGTGCGTAGGGTGTGGGTTGCGTACCTGGATTCTGGTGGCCATCTCCTGTGTCCCCAACAGGCAGACAGGGTGCTGGGGCTGTGTCTGAGGACCCTCCGCTCCTGGTGTCCTGGTGGAAAGCACTGCAGAGGTGCATGTGCAGTGCTACAGGCAGCCCTCTGGAGCTGTGTGTTGGGTGACAAGCCATGTGGCCAGGGTGACCTGCTTTGGGTCCTTCAGAGGATTATTTTCGTGTTAAAGCCATTAGCTTAGCCACGAAAGCCATTAGCTGCATTTTTGAGGTGAATGAGGCCAAGTCCAGAGCGAAAGAAAAATGTGAAACTGAAGTACAGCCTGTAACGTGTTGGTGTAGGGCAAGATGTGTTAGTGCTTGAGGTATGTAGCCCATGGAGGGAAACCAATCCTGAGCTATCTCAAAATCTTCTCACTGAGGCTAACCGCATACAGGCAGTCCCCCTGCGACTTCTTGGCCAGTATCTCCCCATTTATGCATTGCAAACATGTTGGGTGCAGTCCCAGCCCCGTGCGAGCTGATGGTGGAGCTTGTGATGACTTCCATCAGGGCAGGTCTTCTCCAAGCACTAGCTGGCAAGGGAGCAGCACGACCACCCCAGGAGCCTCTGGGAGCTGAGAGGCCGTGACAGCTGTCAGTGGCTCTGGAAATTAGAGGGAGACATGTTTTTACTCTAAACTGAATCTGGCTAAGCTGCTTTTATCAGGACATTGCCATCTCTTGGTTGCTGGCCTGGGACATCCCAGCTCCTCCAGACACGGCTGCCTCTGGTGCATGCTGTCTGTCTGTCCTCTCCAGCCCTGCTGGACTGGGGTGCTCTAAGTAGGTTCCACGTGAATCTTTTTTGATTCAACAAGTAGCTTCAGAGCTCCTTTTCTGTGAGTATTTCTTTTTTTTGGAAACTAGTTTCTTGTTTGGGGGGATCTTACTCCTTTCTCTTTCCTTTAGGTGAAGGTCAAACAGTGAACTTTATTGCTTGAAGCCCGATTTTTTAATCAACAGAAGTAGAAGGGGAATTGTCACGACATAAAGGAATAAATTCATTTTAGTGCTTTAGGAATAGGAAAAAATATTTTTTCAACTTACCATATGTTTGCTTAAGAAAACGACCGTGCAAACCATGAAGAGGGAGTTTGATGTACAGGCCGTGAAGTTGGCAGTGTTAAAAGCTGTGGATGTTTTGGCAGGTCTAATGTTGTGTGTCGGCATGGCAATTCCCAAACTTGAACCGAAAACAAAGAGGCTGCATGAAAGCTTTCTACAAGTTAGGACATACTCCTGCCTCGTAAGCGATGAGGAGGTGCATTATCCGGCAAAGCTTGGAAAACTCTGCCTCATTTTGTTCAGTGTCTTCTGTTGTCTTCATCACCTGGGTGTGTAACTTGCACTGTCAGTTATTGCTCATTTTCTTTCTCACGAGAGGAGTCATAGAGATGCTGAAGATGCTGTTTGAACTTCTCAAAGAAGTTGAATTTGCTCAGAAACTAAGCCTTTGTATCAGCCTGTTTTCTCTTTCGTCATTCTGTGGATAATTTAGCCTCCTCTTCAGCGGCACAGTAAGTGTTGGTGTTGTGTTGTGGGCAGTATCAGATGATACCAGCTTCTGACTAGCTCTTAGGGGATGAAACAATTCTGGTTTTGAAGTCAGTGGCAAAGCTCCTATTGAAAGCAGTGGGTGTCCCCACTCAGGTTCTTCTTCCCTGCTGTGCGGTTTCCCCAAACATCTGGAGATGAGAACTGTGGAGTTGGAAACTAACCTGTGCCTTGGCTGAGAGACAAGGTCAGACCTTCCTGGGGCAGTTCCCGCACCTCATCACAGCCAGGCATGATGCCCTGTGCCCATCCTCACATAGAGGCGGCTTCCATCCCAGGAGCCTGGTGGAACGGCCCCACTCTGCTCCTGGTCAGGAGATGCACTGAGATAGAGAATGGCTTTTTGCTTTGCCTCCACTGGAGGAGTGATGCTTGGCCGGCCACCAAGCGACGGTGGCACAGCGAAGGCTATTGAGTGTCCGGCTTGTTTCACGTGAACCACATGCAGAAAGCAAAGCACCAAGCGGTTTGAAATCTAACCCAAGTCGTGGCTGTGGGAGATCACTGTCCTAGGTGTGCTGTGTTGGGGGGCACAGGGGAGCCTGTGCAGGGTGATAAGCAGGAATTCACACCAAACTCCTAACGCAGGACCTTAATCATGAGTCGCAAGCTTGGCCTTTGGACCTCTCTTTTTTGGTGTAAGCAGAAAGGGCAGGACAAACCCCTACAGAAGTGGTTATTCAGTTGCATGTTGTACTGTCTGGGATGTGGAGGATATTGCTCTGGGCTGACATGAGCACCAGAACTTATGTTGAGATGTCAAGATGGAGGAGAACGTGGCAGCCAGGAAGCAGGGTCTGGTTCACTTTCTGCCACTGGCTTCCTTTGGCACCACAATTGGATCACCTAGCTCTGCATCCTCCTGAGCCCCTGTCCCTGCCTGGATCAGGGCCACCAGGGGCCACTGGAAGTCTCTCTTCCACAGTGTGGAGCGATTACTGGAAAAAGGATCTGGGAAAGGCCTTTTTGGCATCATGGCTTTGCCTGTTTTGCAGGTTGCCTTGATGCAGCTGGCCTTCCAGGGAAAGCTGTGTGGCAGAGGTCTTGCTAGGGGTGGGGTATGCCCCTGTGTGGGTCATTGCTGGTGGTACCTCTCCTCCTCCTCCACAGGACCCCCTGCACGGGATTCAGGTGCCATCACTGGTTGTAGCGACAGGAGACCAGGAGTTGCCTGGTGGTTCCTGGTGCAGGACATGCCTGATGCAACTTCTCACTGGTTTTTACATCAGTGTGAGGAGCTCTGAAAATAGTAGAGACATTTTAAAGTTCTGTTCAGCTGCCTCCCCAAGGATGCTACGCTGAGCTCTGGTCCATGGGCAGCAGCATGAGCAGGCTCTGACCCCGAGGCTGTCTGGGATTTACCAGGCTGCAGGTGCAGGAGCCCATTGCTGGCTCCCTTCAGCATGTCTTCTCCTCCCTCTGCCTCCACAGCACCTTTGTAGCTCAGGACTCCTGAGCCAGGGGGCGGGTGGCCACACAATGCCCTTCTGCTCTGCCCCAGCAGACCTGGACCAGGAATTTGATATTGAAGTTTTCCAGGTGGATATTTATACCTCTGGCCCAATGAATATTTAAATAATTACAGGACTACAGGCTATGGGAGAGAAGGCTGAGATGACTCCTAGGGACTTCTTGAGTGGATGCCCCGTGCCTTGACGTGTTCAAGGCCAGGCTGGATGGGGCTTTGAGCAACCTGGTCTAGTGGGAGGTGTCCCTGCCCATGGCAGGGGGGTTGGAACTAGATGGTCTTGAAGGTCCCTTCCAACCTAAACCGTTCTGTGATTCTATGACTGAAACACTCGTCTGGGGCAGCGGTTGAAGCCTGTCCTGCCTTAGATGCAAAGAGAATATAATTTTCCCCAGTGTGGGCAAGAGGCTTAAATCATGTGTTGGTCAGATGAAAACCCACAGTCTGAGAAGGTGACTTTACTCAAGTGCCTGAGACCTCTTGCTGCCTCAGTGTCTGGGGCCAGGCCTGAGAAGACAAGAAGTTTCCCTGGTGATGGAGACAGTAGGGGATGGAGGAAAAAGGAATACTTGAACATTGTGAAGTGCTCAGTACAGCATTGGTGGTATGTACAACCATACGTACACCATAGGGGGAAAAAAAGAAAATTAGAATTATGCATCTTAGATTTTTCATAATTACAGGCTAATAGAGTTTAAATTTTATTAATGAAGATTGGTTTTCTAATTTGAATTAATGTTTGCATGTATTTTTTTTTCTTTAAGAAGGTAAACTCTTCATGTTTGATGTCCGCTTGTGAATACAGTTTACTAAATGTTTCCATAATGTTCAATTTAATGACCACAGTCAATATTTAGGGAACCCCATTTTGGCCAAGAACAGAAGAATGGAGCTATAATCAGGTCTAGGGGAAATGTCAGAAGAGTGTTCAACTCATGGCTATACCCGAAGTTGATTTATAATAGCAATACGTAAGAAATTAGGTGAAACAATGAGTATCTATGAAGTTTTCAGATGGATAATAATTTGTCAACAGCTGCAGTATAGATCCTATAGTGTACCCTGAGAGAAGTTGGTGTTAGACAAGGAACAGCTCCTACATAGTGCAGGCACTGTTTGGGCTAAGACGTGCCTTAAAGAGCCATGTTGTGCCACGTGGAGATGGGCAGAGGCATTTCAGCCACTCCAGGGAGATATAAAACCATGAAGAGATGGGGTCTGTTCCCCTACCCCTCCTTTTGTCTACAGCAGGTTGCAAATTAGTTTCTTCTAACCTCTATCAAAAAAGAGGAGAAGAGCCCATGGTGCTTACCCCTCAGAGATGAGAGGTGGCACAGAGCTGCCACCTGAGCTGGTGGGCATGTGGGGCCATGGGTGGATGCTGCAGCAATGCCAAGCAGGTGGGGTACTTCTGCGCTTGCTTCTGCAAAGCCTTTAACCACTGGCAGCACCATAACTCTGCCCATTGTGTCCCTTGAAGCCACCAAATGGAGCAACCTCTTCTTTCCCAGCCATCCCAGAGCTCCCCTGCAGAGCCCATCCTGAGCACCGGTGGGGTGTTCCTCCTGGGTGCCCCATTTCAGCCAGCCCTGGGGGACTAGAGGCAGGGGGCCAGAGGGGGCTGCACGGCTGCCTCGGGGAGGGAACCTACTCCCTGGAGAGGAAAGAGGTGCTACGGAAAGCACAAGAGCACTAAAAGAATTGGGCAGAGCCTTGAAGTATTTGGTCCATTTTACTCCTTCTCATCTCCAAAGCAGATTTCCGGGATCAAGTGGAGAACTTGAGTGCAATTTTACCTTATTATAGGCATTTCTCTGATGATATTTAATCCCGGGTGATACGATGTTTAAGGTTCTAATACGAATTGTATTTCCTGTACCTGTTTTCATATGCTCTCTGTCCTTCCTGGAAATTCACCTCCTGACCTTCCCTGCGTTTCCTTTGTAGGGTCCCTGGGGACAGCGGGTCGGGTCTGTAACCAGACCTCCCGCGGCATGGACAGCTGCGAAGTGATGTGCTGCGGGAGAGGCTACGACACCTCCCGCGTCAGCAGGATGACAAAATGCGAGTGCAAGTTCCACTGGTGTTGTGCTGTGCGCTGCCAGGACTGCCTGGAAGTGGTAGATATCCACACCTGCAAGGCGCCCAAGAGCGCCGGCTGGATCTCCCGGACATGATGCACCAGGCTGCTGACGCTTGAGGACCACAGCCTTTGCCACTCTTGGTCCGTGCAGGGAATGCTTCCGAGGGCTTCTCTACTTTTACGCCAGCTTTGCCTTTGTCTTTCATTGCACAGAAGCTGCTGGATAATTAATACAAACTCTGCAGCGTTCACCTCCCGTTGCTGCAGAGCTGTCTGTGCATAAACTGATGCAGCTCTGGAAGGACGTACTTCCACCAGGACTCTTCCAACCACCACTCAACTCTCCTCTCGACTTCTTGCAGCGTGTTATTTCGACCAGCAAGCCAGAAAGATGGGGCATTTCTAACACGATCGCCACCAACTGCATGGGCTGAGCTTCCTCAAGAGTCTTCCAAAGCATCTTGTGCTGGTCACAGTCGTGCCCTGGATACCAAAGTGCTGGGGACTTTGAGCACCAGTTGGTGAATCCTCCACGAGAGAAAAATCCAGGGGCCAGGCTGAGTGAATCTCTTTATGTGAGGGTTTGTCCATCCCTGGTGGCCTGGATTTTGCAGTGTGGTGGCCCAGCTGCCGTCCCATGGGTCGTCCAGTGCCGCCCTGGCTGCCATTAGCCACCCTGTGGGGCAGAAATGGGCCCATGGCACAAAGCAAGCTNCTGGCTGCCATTAGCCACCCTGTGGGGCAGAAATGGGCCCATGGCACAAAGCAAGCTGCAGGAAATATATTTAACCACAACATTTTCATAAACTGTTAAAGAGTCAAAGGAAATGTCTTAGTTATATATTTGTGAAAACTTGCTGTAAAAGCTTGTAAAAGGTCATTAACATTAACTGCTGAGGTTTTTTGCCATCTGAAGGATCGAAGAGATTTGTTTCTCTGCCTGGTGAGAGCTGGGTGTAGGACACTCGACTACCTGAGGATAAGGTTTCCAACTTTTCACTTACTGAATAAACAGAAAAACATTTGCAGAAAGATGGTGTAGAAGGAAATACCTTTTCTCAGTAATGATTTGGTTTCTAAAGAATCTATGAACTTCTATGCTCTTTTAAATTTAATAAATCTATTAAATATGTTCAGAATGATACTTTCCTTTCAGGTGGGGACTTCCAAATGAGATTTTTCTCTGTATACTTTCTGCAAAAACTTACGTCTTACGACTAAGGCTGCGCTGGGCTTTGACAGAGGCTCTTCCAGGTTGTGCCAGGTCCTCATGCTGGGCTGGGACCAGCACATACCGGCAAAGCGCTGCAAAGATGCTCAGGCTCAGGAGGCCCTGAAATCGAAGCTTCAAGGGGAGATGAGGTGGGTCAGAGAGGGACCAGCCTTCTCTCCTCAGAGCAGAGACCAGCGTACGCACCAAGATGACGGAAAGATGGGTTCTGGGCTGGTGAATCTAAGGCTGTGGAAAAGCACCCATGAAGGGCAGAGATGGGCAGATGGGCAGGGTAATGAAAAAACAAATAATGCAGGAAAAGGAGGTTGACCGGGTGATAGAACATATTGTAGCTGCGGGTAAGATTTCCATATGAAAAGGAGAAAGACTGGAGGAACCCTAGCAGGTACAAACAGTGCATGAAAAAGTAATATACAAATAGCATACCATGGCAATAAAGTGAGTACTCTGGTTGTGGGTTGGTTTTTTTAAAAAGAATATTTAAAAGGAATGGGATTTTGCATTCCATGGTCTTGAGAGAGCAGTCATTTACATCTGAAAGGTTTTATGACAAAATTGTATCATTTAAAAGGGCAAGTCACCTCCAGAAGGCACGGCTGGCATTAAAAGATCAGGAGGATCCAGGAAGCTATTTAATTTGGACAATAACATAATGTTTCAGTTACTGTACTTGACATTAATGTAAAGCTCATGATTAGAAGTAAGACTAATCATGCTTCTGGGTATAAACCAAGCCCTGTCATCGTGTTAGTGTAGAGTGTGTGCATTACACACAGGCAGTGAGTACGTACGCATACACGCTCAGTTCAGTGGTTGGGCTGTTGGCCTTGTTACTGCTGGCAATTCGGGCTGCATAAGGAAAATTTCACACCTAATTGTGTTTAAAGGTGAGCCCCAAGGAGAATTTTTATTAGGATTTCATTGTGAAATGAAATCCACGTGTAGTTTACAGCCTGAGCAATATCACATTTTAAGCCTTAAAGAACTTAAAAGCAGTATAGTATTTTTTCAATTTTTTTTTTTTGTGCCAGGTGTTTTGAAAGACTCAGAGACCCTTTGAGTAGTCTACAAATTCACCATGGAATCATGCAGAAAATATTTCAGTGTTCTGGAAAAAAAAAAGGAGCCTCATTCTTACAAGGGATCTTATTCTAGGAAGTTGAATAAAAGGCAATAAAATCAGACCGCTCCTTAACTCCATCATTTGGTTAACATAACAGAAAACAAACCCACCTGAATTCTCCAGTCCCAAGTAAAGTGTTTTGGGGTCACTGTATTAAAGGTGGGACTTTTATTCTCCAACCAGGTCCTCCTCCTCCTCCAAGGTATGTCTTCTTGCTCCGAACTTCCCCCAGCCTCAGGGGCCTGTGGTTCCTGAAGGCTGCTCTTACCAGTAAGACTGGGAAGATGGTGGCACTGAGTACCTTGGCCTTTTTGGTGTCCTTTGTCACAGGATTTCCTGCCCCGTTTAGCAGGGGGCCCACCAAAGGCACGCAGCAGCCGGAATTTTACATTCCATACAAATGCCCTATGAATAAGCTGCAACACAACTCCCCCCACCAGCCCTGCTCTACCAGAGGAAAACCAGAATATTCTGCAGCACAAGTGTGTAACAGCTGAGCTGGCCAATTATTTGATTAAGGTTTTTGCTGTACTTACGGATTTTTTTAAAGAAAAGAGCTCAAGGTAGGTTTCTTACAGCTGTAAGCATTTCTGCTGCCTCTTCCACGAAGAAAGCACTCCTGGGAGCTTCTGCTATTTCTTAGCGGGACAAGTTGCTCAGAGACGTGAATATTGCTAGGAGAGGCACCTCCTCGACCTTCAGCTACTCAAATAAAGGGAAAAAAAGGAAAAAATTAAGAAACAGAAATCAGGCAAGGAAAATGAAATAAACCCGTATTTTGTTCTATGGAATAAATTTATTCATGTATTTAATCATGAAGAGGAAACAGCTGTCCCTAGGTAGACACTTTAGTGTCAGAATAATGTTAGCTGAGGCAAAAGGTCATAGGATTATTTTTTTTTTTTTAATATATAGTATGCAGCCCAATTTTCTTGAGGGAGTTCCCTTTTGCTGCATGAAATCAGAATGTAGCAGCGCTCTGAAATGCTGTTAGCCTGCCAAGCTTTTTGGGATTGCTCCCTCCCCACTATTTTCTTTTTTAGCAAACTTAACCCTAAAAAGCGTGTTGAGCTGTTTTAGGAGAAGTCTCATGAAAAAAAAGTGTAATTTCCTTTCACCTCATGGAAAATGAGGTAAAAGACTGGGAATGACTAAAAAGGGAATGACTTGTAGGCAGAGGGGTGTATGTTAGGGCATGTGGGTATTGCAGCTCGAGAGATTGTTGTGTTCCTTCTCTACTTCCTGCAAAACTATCTAAACCCAATTTGTGCACCTCACCCTCACCTCCCATCCCTGTGAAACCTTCTCTGCAGGTATGAATTAGAAATAAAACCCCACATCTGTGGTGCTGTGCTGCACAGCTGCCGACGGGCATGGTCCCTGCTGCAGGCTCCATGCCCAGCCTCTCGTGGGACTCAGCGTATGGTGGCAGCAAAGGGGAAAGGAATGCTTTAGTAGGGATCAGTGAAGGTCACACAGCCTTTGGGCTTGGGAGAGTGTTTGCAACAGGAAAAAAAATAGCTCTTAATCCAGTGTGGCAGCACGAAGGGTACCAACACTGGCTTACCTCTGTGGGTTTTGCCCCACGCTCTTAGGAAGGGCCACAGCCTTCGTGTGCTTCAGGTGATGGGCACCTCTGAGGGCAGGGGTAGGTTTGTGGTCACCTATAAGAGCCTGCAGGTTTCTCCTGCCATTTCAAATGACACAAAGGAACTTCTTTAAAATAATAATTTCAGCAGCAGTTCAGAGACTGTAATCACGAACATGGGTTGGGTGGGGTTTTTTTTGTATAACAGCTCATTTGCTTATTAAATGGATGTGACTTCATAATGTAAGATCTCTTGTGTGAAAGAAGCAAACATCTATGAATCAATATATTGACCGTTCCTCCTCCCTTGTTCTGGGGGGTGGCTCTCTGCTCCCTCAGTGGTGGGAATCAGGCAGGAAGCCGGGTGGCACGTGGGGCTGGGGGCTACCTTGCATTACACACTGTGCCTTTACTGGAGCCACTCAGGTTTTCAAGTCCTCTGTGGGGTGACAGCCACACCAGGTGTGAAGGGGTGTGAGAGGAGAGCACCTTCCTATGGATATTCACCTTCTGTGGGCTTCTGCAACACAGGAAAACTGCTTTCTACTGGGGTAAGGACTTTCTACGCTATCCCACTGAAAAATCAGAGTCAGTGTATTTGGTGTTTCTCACCAAATGATTAACAAATTATTAAGCAAATGATTAACAACCTGAGAAAACAACCGCCTTCCCCTCGGTGCGGCGCTCACCTCTCCCAGTGTGGCTCTCGCCTTGGAGCAGTTCTAAATCTACCCGGTGGGAAAGCCAGAAGGTGGCCAGCTTGGCTTACCTGACACTCCTGGGCTTCTCTCCTTTTTTGTTCTATGCAGCTGACAGCACAAAGAGAGAGCAGGCATCCAAATTGTATTAGGTTGTCTTCAAAGAAAAAAGCAGAAATTGTTAATATTTGGATTAAAGAGTGCCCCCCTCCTGCCCTAAATCTGCAAACTGAAGATTTGGATGAGTTATTATCCGAACCAGATTTCCAGGAGGCTCATCTCCGCGCTGAGCCAGAGGTTTTCCATCACTGTAATCAGGGGCTGTGCCTGCCTTTTGATCTAAGCCATGCTGAACTTCACAGGAAACATGGCAGAGGCAGAAAAGCCTATGGCAACAAACTCTGCCCCATGAAAAAGAAAATCCCTTTGTCTGACTTGCCTGGTCTCCCAGATGTCTAGAATTATCATTGAAGCTAAAGAGATATTTTCTAGATAAAATCCATGGCTCATTACTGCTTATAAGGGAGATGGATACTAGAAATAGTAGAAATAGAATTGCATAGATATTTTTGAGTTCCTTAAAGTTCCCCGTAGCTCAAGGGAAGGACCTGAATCTTCCAGGGGTTAAGCATTCCCTTTTATCAGATTATTACAGATAGTAATTCCCGCACGGATCATAATTCCCATTATCTCTTCTTCTAAGAGAAGGCCAAACTACCACCTTAACTGTTGACAAATATGGACATTTATATACGTGTATACTAGCTATACACTGATATGCAAGCACACTTACATACTAGGACTGTTAATCACCAATTTGTTCTTTTAAAATGCAGGGTATATATAAACCAACTCTGAAGGGTGCCTGGGACCATGACACAGAGCGGCACAGGACAACAAGCGCTGACTCTGCCTGATTTTCACCGACCTTAAGCAATCCTGACAGCGCCCTGTGAGGCCAAGGAATGAAGATGATTATCCCTGGTTTTACAGCCAGAGATACAGAGGAGCACCTGCTGTTAAGGTGTTCCCTGGGGCTGTCCAGACACAAAGCCCAGAACACAACTCCCGGCCCATTCCACGCTTCCACCAGCCGCCCACTAGCAATCAGCTGCCACCTCTAACCTTACGCCAGGTCCTGCAGTAAACATCAGCCACATTAACTTCAACGTTACAGCCAAGTGTTTTGCAGGAGTAACAGCCAGAGATGAAAACCCCGTATGGAAATCCCTCAGCAGTGACACACCTCACCGGTTTTAACATTTAACCGAGGGGCTCTCTCATCTTCTATGTCCTCCATCGGGCCTCACTCTTACAGCTGGTTTCTCCTGGTGTGGGGCTGTCTTTTCTCCTCAGAGAAGCATTTGCTGTAATGCAGAACCACGGCTCACTTGGACAAAAAAAAAAAAAAATATCTTTCTTCTATGTAGACTCGCGTACCTGCGATCAAGAGGGCAAAAAACAACGTAATGCATCTCCTGCTGTTAAGAAATACTTTCCTTTTATATCAACTCCAAGAGTGGGAGTTTTGCCTTTTCTCCCTCAGTTTCCTCATTGATAAACAAACCTATCTGCTTGGCGATCACAGTCCCTCAAGCTGCTCAGCAGAACAACAGCGAGGTTGAACCACCAAAGCGGCATTTTTGGCCTGCTGCATCGGGTTTCTGCTTCCTTATCTGGGAGAGGAGATAAACCAAATCTTTGAGGCATCTGTAAGGATGCACTTTCAGTCCTTGACAGATGGGACTACTTGCTTCAGCTTCCAAATTCCAGATCTCCGAGCTGGCCCGGTGCATTAGCAGAGGTGTCTGCAGGAAGCTTCCACCGACAGTGGCTCAGTTACAAACGAGTACTTTGTCTGAACTTCCCACAGCACAAAGGTAAGATTTCCTGAGGTAAGCACTAGTCACGAAACACCAACCTCTCTATTAATTGTGCATGAACTACCACCAATTTTGCTAATGAGCTGCCAGTCTCAAGCAATAGTTTAAGATGCCGATGGTTTATCTGTAGAGGAAAAAGTACCCGCTTTTTCATACTTGAAAAATACTAGTAATGCAATAAAAGCTCAGCAAGAAATATGTAAAAGCATGAATGCAACCATCAATCACTACAGGTAAATTTGTCTTCAATTCTCTGCCATTACTTACGCTTCATTCTGTAGAAGGACAGAGAACAAAGCACGGAGCTTCAGGAGGTACTCAAAATACCAGTAGCGTGAGGAGAATCTGTCCAGTACGTGGCCTTTTTGGAAATTCAAGTGAGGATAACACTGACCTCTGTGCAGGGATGGGAACTGGGAAGCCCAATGTGCCATCCAAACTGCCTGGAGAGCCTCAAGCTGCTTTAAGCAAGAGCTTCAACTGTCTAGAAGCCTCGTCTCGACCCTCTGTGGCGGTGAGGCCTTGACCCTAATTGAACTGGGAAAGAAAAAGCAGTGATACCATTGCTTATTTGTAAAGTTATTAGTGTTTTTTCATTAACTGAATGAAAAGCCTAGCCCTAGCTGTGGAGAAGCAGATACACCACACATGTTTAAGAACACAAAGTGCAAACTGAGCTTTGAAGAAGAAGCCAAAAGACAGCAATGCTGCAATACACAAAAGTTTATTTTTAAGTTTTTCTTTTCTGAAGGCAAAATATAATAGAACCTAACATCAATGTATTTTGTACAACAAAACAGTTTTCATATGAGAACAGACAATCCATGAAGAGTTTTTAAGTCTTAGAACTGCTTCCCTTTTTTATCATGCTTTCTTGTGGTCAACAAAAAGTTGGCACAGAAGATGTCACGGCAGTCGGTCAGCGGGCAAGCTCCCTCAGATCCTCGTCAGCTGGTGCCACAGACTGGAGGGCAGGATGCTTTCTACTTTTTCCATCACAAAATTTAAAGGGGCAAAGAGGGTGCTGAGAAACTGCAAAGAAACCAGACACAAATTCAGCTCAAAATCCAGGAGACAATACACCTCAAGAGAAAGCTGTCCAATAGGAAAAGAAACTCCTGCTGCATTCCCCTGGAAAATCCTCCAGCAAGATAAAAACTACATAATTCACGTATAAAGACTTCCTGCCAAATTCTGAGCCTTGCATATATACTGGTTTCTGCAGAAAAGCAAGAACCCCATTTTTATGAAGATCAAAACGATGAACTACAGAAGTTCTCACACATCTCACATCCCAGATTCAGGCTCATGCTGAAGCCACTAAAAGCTCAACCCAAAACCTACTGAAGGAAAGAAAGGCTTTTCTAAAACAGTAAAATCTGTGAGACAACCTCACAGAGACAAAAAGTGTGTCTTTAGATTCAGGTTTTAAATGGTTCTGGGTTATCTATAGATCTGCTATATACACTGAGGCATCACTAACTGGAATTTATCGTAAGATCCTCCCTCTGTTACAAAACACAGTCAACAACACTGAAAAAGGTTTCAATGCATTAATGTTAGGTCAGGCATATCAGGCATAATCAAGTGAAGAGACCATTTTATCACAGCAAAAACCCACTACCAGCTACAGTGTATAACATCTCAGAACTCAGGTATTCGAAGCACTCCCAAAATTTTGGGAAATACAAATTAACTGTGCTTTTGTTAATTGAAATTCAACTGTACAAGTTACATACAGCTATGTTGGGGCCCTATACATGTATGAGTACAGTAATGTGCAAAGTCAGCCACCTGGAGACTGTGAGTCCTGTGGTTGCTAACCATTTAGGCTGATGTGACTTTGCTAAAAATAAACAGTTCTGTTTGGAACCCATCGGCACAGAGCTGCAAGAGGTTTGTGTTTCAGTTACTGCTGCATAGTCAGCACAAAACATAAACTCTGCTTACTGCACTGATGTGTATCTGAAGTCTGCTTGGTAGGTCAGTATTAAAGCAAATCTAGTGCTGGATGTGTTCTCTTTTTGCCCAAAAGAACTCTTGCCTGACAAGAGAGAGCATCAGACTTTATATATAAACACACATCCCTTTTCATGTTCTGAATTTGTCCCATGTATCTTTAGGCACTTAAAGGATGCAGATGTGGAGGTTTCATTCCCCTGTAGTCACTGAAGAGAACTAAGCACCTCCAGAGGGTAATTCTACCCATCCCAGGACCATAACTGCCCTTCGAAATCGTCTCTTCCCTCTCTACCCCCAGCTGCAGAGGGAGCTGGGGTGGTTGGGCTTTGTCTTCTCCCATAAAGCAAGGTGGACTGTGGCACCGCACGGGGTGCTGGCCTGCCCTAGCCACACGCCTGAACTGCCAGCTCAGCTCCTGACACAGTTCTGGCCATGCCAGTTAGTCTGTCCTCAACAGAGCCCAGGCAGAGTTTGGGAACAGTACGGGGCAGGGACAGGTCTCAGCAACCAGCGAGGATGGGACCATCCTGCCTTTGAAGGGAGGAGAGGTTAGAGGTACAGCCATGAGCTGTGATGTGTCACTTGCCTTTGGAGCCACACAGCAAACTGTATTTTATTACTTAATACAGGTATGGCCTTGGTCTCTAACTTAGGCTCCTAAATATCTAAACTTAAGTATGAAAAATGCAATTTCAAAAATTATTACAGGCTTGTGTGCTGCTGAAAGACAGCTAGATATGGCAAATGTATTTAAAACACTGCAAAATTTCAATATCAAAGAGCCAGAGATTATAACCATTTCACGGTATCAAGCAAGAAAATACCTGCCAGCAGTTTCACTGTTTACCACAATGGGCTCTGTGCAGGGTTTAACTGTAAAAAAGTATGATGTTTGCGATGCTTATTGCTTTCAAGGCAATAGTAAGTATTCAGATTCCTTTTTTCCTCTTGGATGTGTTTGTGTACAATACAGACACTACATCATGGACAACTTAAGCATCATGGGAAAACTAGGGAACACCATCGCTGGGAATGAGACTTTGTCACAAGCACAGGTCAAAGAAACTGCAACTTCTAACTAAAGCTGAACAGAGTATTTCAGTTGTTGTGCTAAAGGTCAAGCTCTATAACGTGAATCTTAGAGTTTCCTATTACTATTTCAAGTGTCTCAGCCCAAGCTGCAGCATTCCCTCTGGTTAAGCTCTGAAATGTTTAAATAAATACGTCCCTTTAAATTTTGCCAAATGCAAAAGGCTCACTAGAGGACATTTTCTGCTCTTTGCGCAGTACTTAATCTACGTGATAAGATTGCACCATCACATGTACTTGGATAAAACTCAGCTTTGTAACCAGTGCAAATTACATACTTGTTAAATCAATGAAACAAGAATAATCTGCTTGATAGTAAGTTTTATTGCAATTTACAGGAATTTTGTTGCTGAAGTAGTCAATTGTATATATAACAAACTCAGCAAAGTATCTGCAGCTTAAAATGAAACAAGTTTTTTTTCCCCGCCTGGAAAATCAGTTGGTCTACAAAATACATTTAAATTCATGGATACCAAAGCCTGGCTTCACTGAAGTCTAAGCAAAACCTTTGCTGACTGCAAGAGGTTCAGGATGGCACCTACTCTCCTGTGCTGGGGCTACCTGGCCCTGGGAAAGCTCCTAGTGCTCCTGTCCTCAAACACCACTGGCAGATGCCAGTTGTTCAAATGTGCCCCTGCTCAGACATCTCTTGATGTTTTATTCTAATATGCAGATATTTAATACCTAGCAGTATTTAGCTCGGCTCTTCCTGCATCTGTGTCTTTATTTACCCAAGGAGAGCAGAAGCAGAGAATACTCACAGCTTTTGCGAAGACCCCCATAAGCTCTGGGAACTGATGTGTCAGGAGGGCTAGCATGGCTGTGAAAGAACATAGTCCAGCAGTGAAGAGGATGAAGAAGGGAAGCTCTTTCTTGGGGTAAACTGAAACTTCGTGAAATGCTGTAGAAAAAAAGATGGGAAGGGAAATGCATTATATGTAAAAAAACACAAAAACAACCAAACCCAAACCAACATTTTTTACGCGGTTTAAACAACCAGAGACACCAAAAGATGCTTTTGAAGGAAGAAATACAAACAACGCCTGAAACATCTAAGGTCAATATTATTGTTGTGTCAGTCATCTCTCTGCCAAGTAATTCGCATCCAAAGATCATATTTCTGGCTTACTCTGGTCCTACATATGTGTTACTTTTGCTTTCCTTAAAATCATAGAATGGTTCGGGTTGGAAAGGACATTAAAGATCATCTAGTTCCAAGCCCTCTGCCATGGGGACACCTCCCACTAGACCAGGTTGCTCAAAGCCCCATCAAGCCTGGCCTTGAAGTGCCAGCAGTAACTAGAGTGCCTTGTGTCAGCAGTAACTATAACGCAGCTGGGCAACAACTAACTAGTTGCTGGTCTCTTCTCACAGGTAATTAATGACAGAACAAGAGGGAATGGCTTCAAGCTCCAACAGGGTAGGTTTAGACTGAACATTAGGAAAGAATTCTTCACAGAAAGTGGTCGGGCATTGGAATAGGCTGCCCAGGGAGGTGGTTGAGTCACCATCCCTGGATGTGTTTAAGAGCCGTTTAGATGCGGTGTTGGGGGATATGGTGTAGGGGAGGACTTTGTAGAGTAGGATAGATGTTTGGACTCGATGATCCCAAGGGTCTCTGCCAACCTAGACGATTCTATGATTCTAACCCCAGAAAACTAACCTACAGATAAAACATCCAGGTTTTTTTTATGCAGGTCATTGGCTGGCCTCATGGCTGCACGTTTGCTATTGCTGACACACAAACAGTGCAGGAACATGCACCCAGGAGCAGCAGTGAGCCCAGCCTTGCAGAAGCATGGCTGTACGTCCGTTTAGGTAGGCTGTAAAACTACAGCCTTTGTTAACAGTAAATTCTGAGGCTTCAAGGTACAGAACCAAGAAAAGTTATCCTAAAAGTAGAAGACATAAAGACGTATTTAAATTCGGATTTTCAGAATTCTTTCTCTACTTATAACAATACAACTTTTAATAGTGTTAAAATCTGAAATTTAAATTAATTGAATTTTTAAGGTGTTTGCTAGCATATACTAAAAGGAATACAGAAATTTCCTTGACTCTGGTATGAGAAATTGCTCACCGGGCTTTGGAGAAAGCAGCACTGAGAAGGCTAAAAGAGTCAGAAGAGGATGAGTATCTTAGTGGAAGAATATATCCCTTAAACTTTTATGGGGGCTCAGATTCAAGGTGAAAATTTGGCTGGGTTAGCAAAAAGTCTGGCGAACTCTTATCTGTCTGCTTCACTCGTTCAGTGCATACAGTCACGATAAATACAAACTTTGAAACACTTTTTCTCACACAGGACTAGCCTCAAGGCTTCCCATATGCTCGAATCCTATAGCTACTTATACACCCAAAAAAGTATTCTTCCATTTTGCCTCCTTTCTTTGCTTCAGTGACCAGCTCTCATCTCATTGTACTTGCAGACAACATAAGCACAGGGTAATCCAGCAACATGACAGGCCAGTATCCTTGACTGCATTCATCCAGAGTGGAGCAGTTTCCAAAACCAACAGTACAAATTTGTAAGAGTTTGAAATCAAATATTATAAACTATAAATATGTATAATTTTGGGGTCTGCTAATTCATTCAGTTTGAAAAGAAAAACACAGATAATTTACAATTTCTCCTCAAATTAAATTTAGAGATCGGGAAATACCATGGATCAGGAAATGGACTTTGTAAGTATTATTTCTTGTGCTCAGTTTTTTGCACTTGCTTTTGGCACAGGCTCAAACTTGTTGTTCCTGTCTGTTACACTGTCATGGCGAAAGTTTTGTGATTGATATTTTTAATTCAGATAGCCTACCAGATTTGACTCTCCCTTAATACACAAGGAATTAGAGGGTGTGGACAGGTATGCAAAACCCCTTTAACCGACCTGTGCCTGTCACGGTATGTTAAGCCCTTCCCTGCTCAAACCCAAGAGATTTTGCAGTGAGAGGCATTTCCCATAACTGCCAGAGCAGAACAGGACTGTCTGCATATGCTGTTAAAGAGTCCCTCGCTTCTAACATTTGACAAGAACGATTAGTTTTGCATCTAAAAAGAGAACACTGAGCTATTCTGCATGACTTTGTCATTCCTAAATCTCCTGACACTCCACCCTCCCCAGCTCAGCATCCCTCTGAGTAAAGCAAGCAGAGCACTCTAAGAGGTGTTGTTATAATTAGGGTGATTATAATGGGGTGGGGAGATACTGTCAGTTGCCAAGGATTTCTGTGTAATATCAGCGAGAATGTACTGTGAAGGAGAAACTCACAAGGAGTGGATTTTTGCTGTATTATTCTCACCTAATGTTTACTCACATAGGCTTATAAAAAGTGGCAACACATTTTTCAGCCCAAACCAGAGTGGTTCTGAATGAAAGACTGCAAATGCCCTCAAAACCAGCCTTCACAGCAGAAGCAGGTTAGGTTCTACTTTTTCCAGAACAGATTTCTCTTCCTTCTTCAGGATAAAGAAGGTGAGGGAAAAGTTTCCTTCCTTGGATCAATTTGTATTTGCCTCCTCTGTCCTGACCCTGTAAACTCCTTCATGCTTGTGTGTGTTTCACTTGTGCTCACACGAAGTCCCACTGACTTCAGTGAGAACACAGGTGGGAATGAAGCATAACTGTTTGCAAGATTGGCTGCTCGGCTCTTCCTCTGCATTCTTGTGCTTCACTGCATGCACCGCACAAGTCCCATTAGCCTGGACTGTAACACTTCCCAAGGGCTGGATCTGTCTTTACATCTGCATCTTGCAGAGTGCTGGCAACACTGTTGGCACTTTGCTAATACATGCCATAAACATAGATAATAAATGACTGAGGCAATTTCACAATCTCTCCATAAGAGCACACACACCATTATGCGAAGAAACCCCTTTCTTCCTACTTAAGACTGCTTTTCAGAAACCGTCAGCATCACCTGTCAGAATAACAGCTGCATTAATAATCCAGTCGTCCTTAAGCAGGTTTGATCTCGCCTTGGCATTTAAGTAGCTACTGTGTCTACAAAAGACTAACAGGGCTGTGCCACTCTGCTTTTGGTTTGATGGGATGCTACCCTAGATGAAAGATCAGACACATTTTTCCAGTGTCTTGGCACGAGAGAACAGCAAGATCTAACTGATTCATATCTCTTCAGTAATCTCTCTCCCTGTCCCTACACTGTCAACAACAATAAGGATAGCTAATCCTTATAAACTATGGCTACGGGCTGCCTCTTAAAGCATCAAGGGAGCTCCAGGGACTCACTGTCAGCCCCATTATTCTAATCCAGTGCGGTCCATTTAAAAGGCATCATCAAGGAGAGCAGTGCTGCAACACTCAGGGAAACGATTCTTTGATGTCAGTCAATGATAAGAAGAGAAAAGTTGAACGTACATGGTAGTAGTTCTCTATCTGCAGTTTCTGTACAAATAGGGTAAGGGTAGAAAAGATGTCCTTTCTCCAGTGGATAGGGGATCATTCTGAAAGCTGAAAAGAAAACAACAGCATGCACAGGTTACTGTGAGTGTGGCAGTAACTGAACATACTTAACTATATTTACAGTTTCAAAAACCAAACATAGACAAAACACAACACTTGTATTTGATTGCAAACAGCATATAAATTGTTTAATGAAATGCCAAAATAGCTTTTAATCTTGCAAACATTTATGTTTTTTTTTTATTTTTGGGAGAAGGTTCATGAGCATCAAGTGAGACTGCATTGACAAGCACATACATAAACGTTTGCATGACCAGAGCCCATTGTACTTACAATTCCAGAGCCAAATTTACACATTTTGTCCTCGGCTTTTAGACTGTAGAAATTTAAAATTTTGGGGAATGAAGTGCATCTGATATAACAGGTATAGCCTACAGAAATGACTAGCCAAGCTCATGAATTATGGCCAATACTCACCATGTCTGTGCATCAAGCATAACAGGAGTTTTGCATGGAAAAAGGTCCACTACTTTTTTCCCATCACACTCCAACAAACCAGGTAACACCAATGACTCAATCCCAGAGAACCAGTTTTCCAACACAGTCATGTTTTCATTTTATATTTGGCAATCAAAGATTAATACTGAATTATTAAAACCAGGTTCTTCACATGCATTCTTTTTAAATGTAGCTGATCAAGTCAGGTTTCCAATATAAATTTTCAGGTCATGGATTAAATAATACTTAATCTTACGCATTTTTAAAATTGAAAATAATAACAGAGAGGGAGGGAAATGGATTACTAAATCTGGATGGTGATGATGTCATAGGCCATCTGAGTGTGGTTTATGGAAAGATCAGAATACTTGACTGAATTATAGCTTTGCAATCAAGGCATCCTTTTCCATTATCCTATATATTATTTTCACTGTTAAAATGTCATCAACATGTTATTCTCACTATTCCTATGAACATCAGTCACTGAAGCAATATTTTCCTCAACAGATGTCCTAGAAGCGCCGTATATTTTAGATGTTAAGTACAGCCCTCTGCCATAAGATAACATTCCATTATCTCTTGCTCACAAGGCAACCAAAGAATTGTTTTAAAATACGCAGTACTCTGATATTTTCAGTTGTGCACTCTGCATTTGAAGTAATTCTATCTGTATTTTTTATGCAATTATATGAGTGTATTTATTCTTGATTACAATGTTAAAAAACAAAGTTTAAAGTTAAACAGTAAAGAAGTCAGAAATCCTCAAAGACTGTAAATCAACCTGGGCTGTAACACTTTTCCAATGTTACACACACCCCCCTCTTTACAGTATCCCAAAAAGCCAAGTAGAAATACAATAATCCAAGCCTTGTATGAACTTCAAATGCAACAAACTTGAGTGTCTGTACAAAAAGATACGTGGAGGGATGTTCAATGCTCATTACTTCACACTAACACCAGTTGTTCCTTCCAATTTGGATTAATATTTAAACAGACAATCAAGTCATCTATGCCTTACTCTAAATCACAGTAGTATAAGATTCTAATCAAAATAAAAAGGGATGGTAAAGATGTTGCTTTTACAAACAAGTAAAAAATGTCTAAATAGGTTTTGCTGAATTTAAGCAGTCATCTTTCACACGAGACCAAAGACGGAAAGTTTACAGCAAAGCAGTTTCTTTAGCAATGTTATCAGCCATGGAAGAAAGTGCTCTGGCTCATCTGTATCAGTTTGTGTTTACGTAAGTACTTCTCTGCCTTACTCCTACAGCATTATCTGATCCTATTTTACATTAATCAGTTCAGGTAGCACAGAGGCAGTTTGCCATTCAACCGTGTGCTCGCTGTAAAAGCTGCCGTAGTATCTGAGAACCCCTGGGTTTTTCCTCTTCATGCAAACGATAGGAAACATGACACAAGTTTAGAAACTGACAGTGATGAACAAGCACCTCAGACTCTTTTGAAACTGCACTTGAAACCACAGACCTTCTGTACAGAGCACCTGGACCAAACCCAGAGACACTTTTCATGTGATGTCACTTGGGGTTTTTCAGTGGTACTATGAATAAAATTGTACTTTGACTGATTGAATGAAGACAGAACAGGAAACAACCAACATTCCAGTTCGATGATGATCATTATTTTTACAACCACACTTTTCTCAATTGCTGAATGCAATTTGGTAAAAAGACTCTCTAAGAATTTCAGTTTAAAATATCACAAAGACATTTCTGCATAAACTTTGTTAGAGGCTGTCTTAATTAGGAGTAACCTTATTCTCCTCAGAAGTATTCAAAATGTATGCCCCAAGTGACTAACTTAATGTACTTAATTCTGCCCAATTCCCACAAGGTCAGAACTGAATAGTGTATATACGTGGGCATTAAATTCCTACGTACAAGCTATTAAAGCGAGACTTGTGGTTATTTAAGCACACTGACAGGATAGTGTACTTTAGAGACACGGCAAGTACATAAATAGAAAGAAAGCAAGGGCAACGGACCATGTACTGTATGTAGACTGTTTAGAGCTAGTATTTAATTAAATCTAACTTCTCTGACATGTTTTGACTGGTTTTAACTTGTAGTTGTCCAGAGATGCCAAGGAAACCTTTTGCAAGTAAAGGGCATAAGAGTGACATAAACAGTTCACTACATTGGTAAAGGATATTACTCAGACGAAGATACGGACCAAAAGTTATGATTATTGAAAATCATTAAAACCCATAGGAGGCTTTATGTGAGAGCAAAATCTAAACAAAATTCTTGAGGATTGGTGCACTGTGCATCTCCCTGTGAAATCACTGAGCAAAATGAATTATGGATTTTTCTTTAGAGGTTATGCAACAGTAATAATTTACATCTTTACAGGCTACTATACAAATATTAGCTAATAAAGTACACATTCAGATTGGTGTGGTAGTAATGAGGAGAGGAAGCAGTTAATGTAGTTGGATGGGAATGCCCTACACTGCTTTTGTGCACAGATAACTAGATTCCCTACATGGCAGGAAGAGTGCAGGACAGCTAGCCTCCTGTGCCAAAAGCTGGTCCTTGTGTACAGCCCTTTAAGGACTGCCCAGTCTGACAAAGGTAATAAAGATCTATTCAGGATTCCCTGAAAAATACTGCTCCATTAATGATGGGATAACAAGGCTTGGGCTTCTGCGAGCATCTGGAAGAGAAGAAATGCTATGTAGAAGCAAACCACTGAAAAGAAGCCACTGGGAAGGAAGCTGTGACAGAGGAAATAATAGACTGGGAGAAATGTCAGGAAAAGAGCAAGCAGGTAGGACAGAGAACAATGCAGCAGAGCAAACCCCAGGTGGCAATCGCATGGATTACTGAGCAAGATGTTCTACACACCTAGGAATAAAGGCATTGCAGGGAGCCTACACTGCAAATTAGGCAAGTTCAGGCCATTTAATACAGTGCCTGAGACCGTAAGTCACTTTTACAATGGCAGTATTAAATCATGATGACAAACTGAATCTTTTATAACAAACCTAAATGAGAACAGCAAATAGAGGAAGGAAAAAAAAAAGCGGCACACTAACATAAGGAAAGGCTAAAAGAGAAGAGAAGAAAGCAGAGCAGAAAAGGGGAACCAGATTACAGAAAGAAAAATAAGCATTAAAAAAGCCCATAGAGGCTGATTCTAAATGGCACTTTTTAATTCTCTGGAACCTGAAGGGAGCACATCTCAAGAACAGGATAAGGTAATTTAGGTTAGAAGGTTAGTATATGATTCCAATCTCCTACTCAAAGCAGGCTCATTTTCAAAGTTAGGTCTGGTTGCTCAGGGAAATGTCCAGTTGAGCTCTGAGTATCTCTGGGGATGGAGATCCCACAACCTACCAGCAACCTGTTCCAGTGCATCACCACTCTCATTCTGAAAATATTTTCCTTATGTCTAAATGAGACTTCCCTCGCTGCAGCTTGTGTCTATTGCCTCTTGTCTTTCTGCTGTGCCCTTCTGAGAAGACTTTGACTCTGTCTCCCATATTATCTCTCCATTGAGTGGAAGAAGACAGCAACCGGATCCTTCCTTCACCTACCAGAACTCCTTTCAAGGTTAAATAGAAACAGCTCACTCAGTGTCTTTTCCTACTTCCCATGTTCCAGCTCCCTATACATCCTAGTGGTCCTTCAACGGACTCACTCCAGTTTGTCAATTAAATATTAATGAATAATATAAAACAAACCAGTATTTTACATTTTTGACGTTTTTTTCTGCTTATAAGGCACATTCCTAATTTCCCCAAATCAAAGTATTCAAATAAAGACAAACAAATCTCTATAACTCTAGAATGAGGAAGGTAAAAAATTAATTCCCGTATCCATGAGTAAGGAAATATGTCACAAAGAACATGGTAAGTTTTGTTCAGTGTCACACAGAAAATACAATCCAAGACTTCAGAACCCTTTTTCCTCATTAAATAAAGTTTGTCTGTTCAGTATGAATTTCAAATATTTCAATGCTGGTGAGGATATAACTGAACTCCAAAATTCTAACATACCATACTTCACAAAAAGCTATTATTTTCTCATGACATTCAATAAAAATATTTTATTAGCTCCTTTGTAAGAAAGAGAATTACTTACTGCCTTCCCATGTACAGTGTAAGAGATTCAATGCCCCCTCTACTCTTTTCCAGTGTTGAAGATGAAAGAAAGCGTATGCTATTGCTTCACTGTCCCCTCTCTTCAGAATATGTTCAGGGGGCAGAATTAAGCTTTTCATTTCTAGTAGATACTGCAACGAAAAAGCAGAGCACAATTATTTCAGAGGTAATAAAAACCATAAAAAGCCACCTGCAATTCTATAATGCACACTGAATGGTCTATTTCCCTAAAGTACTTTCCCTCATAAGTGTTTCATCAAATGTGTAACATCACCAACTGCACTTGAAGATAATTATTGAATTATTCCCAAAGACTATGATATGCTGACAGATGGTTAATGTTCTGCTCTTCAGCTGTAGTTGGGGGACTACAGAGAATTTCGAAATGAGATGTCTCTCTTATCAAAGGAGACGGAAAAAAGGGCTCAAAGCAGAAAAGAGATTCTAATTGCAAAAGCTTTTTAATTAAAAGTCTTTATAATGAAGACATTGAGTGGTTTGATGCCCATAGTCTTTCTATAAGGAAACATGCAGTACTCATAGTTTGTGCACTGGTTGTTTTACTGTATTGTCATCAACCGGTTGGGAGGTCTATGAATATGCAGAGCTGGCAGCCACCTAAGTAGCTATCAACAAGTTCCAAAGTAAAAAAAGGAAGTTACAAAATGTAAAAATTATCTGATTTCCATGGAAAAAAGTATTGGCTGTTTAAGCTTGCTACTTGAAGTACTTATTGAAAATGGTATGAAAATGAGAAGCACCACTGACTAAACACACAAGCAATTTTCCCCTTTACTGGATCCCCCACAACAGAAGAGGATGAAACAGATGGAGAGTTCGTGCCACAGGAGAAGACAGAGGTCCTGGACTTTATTCAAGCAGGTGATTTTTCCTCCGTCCCCTACCCATGAAGTAGACCACTACCAGTTCAGCAGACATGATCTCATCACCGATGCTACTACATTCCAGTTAGTGGAGGGGAAGGCTCCATCCCTTGCTGGCATGCTTGACAGGGAAAGGGAAGGGAAGGGAACGACAGACAGAAATCACAGGTGGCCAAATCAACTCCCGTTTGTCAGTTCTCCTCTGGGAAGGGTACAATTTCCCAGCTGTACACTCACTGCTCTTCAATAGCACAAGGAAACTGTCGCTCTCTTCCAGGATGCCCAAGAGCAAATGTTCTCCCCACCGGACTATTTAAGTTAACACAAGCAGCAGCAGATGAGTCAGGCAGTAGACTTGTCAGGCCCCAACACGAGGTTTAGAAAGGAAAGCTTTGGTTAATCATTGGCAAAAAGAGAGTGAGTGCAAAGGCCCTTCATTTCACTGATGCCTCTGTGCCTACACACTGGTCTCAGCTTTGGTCTGGAAGGAGGAGGTCCGCAGGAGCCAGGGACTGACACCCACCCAAGAGAAGGCAGTTTGACACCAGAGGTGAAACAGAGGTGTAGGTGGTGTTAACCTTCCACAGCTCCTCTTATTAAACACTGACTTTTGTGACCGGGGGACTGCAGGCCTTGCTTGAGCACCTGCTCAGTGTGTGAGCTGGTGCACAAAAGAAAAGAGGGCAAAAGAAAGAAACGAGAATTGAAAATTAGCCTTGGGGAAAGGAAAAGGAAAGGCCGGAGGGAAATGAGCACAAGTAGCATGATGGCACAGAGTCACTCTCTCTCCTGAAGGAGCCTGGAAGAAGTTAGCAATCGGGTAAAGGATTTGAAGAGACCATCATCAAAGCAGAGAACTGTCAACCCTGGGAAATAAATACTTCAAAGAGGAAAGAGAAATCACGTGTGCTTCTGATGCAGGTAACACTATTAAAGGAGAAACCAAATTAGCAGTGGCAGTAATATATGTGATACTTGGGATTTTCCCTAAAACCTTTCAGAAAAATTTGAGAGCTGCAGAGCAGGTGGATTGAGGGAGGAAGCTGCAACTTAGTAGGTAGGACAGGAGATTGAGGGTGACAGAGAGAACAGAATAAAGAGCTGACAAGAGGGAGGGAGCTGCCATGCCAGGCTTACAGAGATACAGCAAGTGTTCTTATTCACTGCCCTAATGAATATGCCACCCTTTTAAAAGCACAAATTATACCTGTTGAGCAGAAGAGAATACAGCTGCAAGAGCTGCGGGTTTCTATCTGGTTTATTAATTGAGAACATAACTCTTATTTCCATATTTTTTGGCAAAAGTAAACAAGAAAGTAAGTTCTCAATATTTAAAAATTTCAGTCAAAGGCAAAACCAAGAACCCCAAAGCCATATCACTATGTAGGAAAAGAATAACCAGGAAGGAATGTGCTGTTTTGAGGAGCACTGAGATGAAAACATGTTATTTTGATTCTTACGTATAGCTTACTATCAGCGATTAAAAACAAATCAAGTGGAAATACCAGATGGAAGGATACATCTTGACAGTTGCAAATCATTCTTAGTCCTCACTCAGTTGCGTTGACTTTTCAGTCTGCATTTTTCTCAGCTTCAGAAAGAAAAAACTATTTTTAAAAGTTCCTCAGGTCAAAAATGTGAAACACTCATCCCTCATCACTCTATCACAAGTACCTTCCCAAACAAAAAGTCAATAATCTGGTTTGGTGATACTCAAGAAGACCCACACATCAAGTTGATGGATAGATCAAGTCTCATTTGGGCCTCATAATAGTTTTTGTTTTATGCACAAAGGTCAGCCCCATCTTTTGGGCATACAAACTGTCAATTAATTTATTCTGGAGGCATTTCCAGCAGGAATGTTAATTGTACACAGCCCCTAAGAGACCTCGTCTGGAACACTCTGTACAGTTCTCATCAGGCACTTTCAGAAACATAAAGAGCAAAGTCCACAAGCGCAGAATAGAGCTAATCAAAGAAATGGCAAGTCTGCTTTGTGAGAGGGCAGTTGAAGGCCTCCATCTGTTCAACATCTCTAAATAGGAGTAACAGCTACCAAAAAGGTATCTAGCTGTAGGTAGGGCTTGATTATTATAGAAGGAGAGATATGACTGTCCATGAAAATTAGGACGGTCTTGATGTCCTAGAATATCATATCTATTCATGCATTGCTGCATTTTCAAGGAGAGTTCAAAAGCCCAGAAGGCACTCAGGTTCCTGGAGGTTTGGCTGACAAGGCTCAGGGTCTGCTTGGAGACAGCAAAGCCAAGGACAGCCCCCTCTTACGGTAACGGCAGGCTACTGGCACCCAAGTACTTGACAGGCAGGACTGAGTGCCAGCAATCTGCTGGCCTTCTAGCAGATTGTCATGAAATCAAACACAGTTCCCCTGAAACACTTTGTATTGGACAAGCAGACAAATTCCAGTGAAAATAAATTAAATGAAAAAAAAAAATCTTTCTTCAAAAACTGTCCAATAAGCTGCAGTCCTCATGCTGCCCATCTAATGTGTGAGTCACAGTCCTCATGGTCTTCTCCAAGTATCTCCAGCTCTTGGAAAAAAACAGCCAAAGACATCTGATTCTAGTTTCCAAGAGGCTGCTATCAAAGATACTAGCTAGACAGATACAGTCTTCCACCGAAGACTTCAGGGTGGGAATCTGATTATTTGTATTTCAAAGGCATCAGTCCAGAGCACAGCCCTTGTTCTTACAGGACTAGTATGGACACAAGATCCCACCATGCCACTAAAATTCATATCAGTATCTGGCTTTACACGAAAACAACCTACACCTCTTGACAGACTCCCTATTAACTGTAACTCCTGATGCACTGGCATCTTTTCAGATTCAACCATGATCTTTAAAACTTAAGTAATAAAACTTCACCACCTTTTCAATACTTTGAATACACAGGAAAGATGGGAGCCCAATGTCATCCTGACAGGGCTCTGAACCCATGCATGGTTCCACTTCAGAGTGTCAAGTAACAGGCTGAATAAAAAATTTATCAGAGAGCTAGCCATTATGTAGGAAATGGAGATGGCAAGCCCAGCACATCTCTAACTGCATTTGTTTTTCAAAGACAAATGAAGAAGTTTAACTAGAACAGGAAATAGCATGTCACCGCTATCTGAGGTTTCATGTTCCTCTAAAAAAAGAATCGGCTCAGAAAAGACAGTCTAGAAAATTCCAACCAGAATAACCTAGTCTTAATCAAGTTATGAGTGAATACTGAAGTTGCGCAATGATTTCTGTCATCAACAGATGGCTCAGTCAGCCCTTCTCCACTGCATTGTTCTGACTTAGATTTTTTTTAGTTGTTTTTGTTTTTCTGGTCTCTCTCTTCTCTCACTCCAAACTTTTTCCTGTCAAACCCCGGTATTTTAGAAGTTACAGAAGGGTAACAGTATTTTTCATGTGCTTCCACAGAGGCCTTCTATGCTGGTTACATAACATTGTAATAGATATCACTCAGCTACAGCCATTCCATAAACATATAGGAATGTGCCTTTTAACGAGCATTTGGAGGATGACAATGGACCTTGTACACACGAAGTGCAATATGGTAGATTCTATATTTCACTTACTTGAATTGATCGGATATACATTATTTATTTCATAATATTGACAGCACTCTGGCTACTAATTCTCCACTGCTGGGAGTGCTTTTAACATTCCACATTAATGAGCTACTTCAGTGCCCTTTTACAAAATAAATCAACCTATCTCGGGCAGGTTTCCTTCTTTTCCTCAACTGCGCGATTTGCCTCTGAAATTACAGCTCAGGCTGCAAATAGGCAATAGTCACTCCTGCACCTGTGACAGCATCCCTCCAGGCCAGAATATGAGAATTTAACATTGTTTAAACAGGAACTCTCCTCCTCCCAGTGGGATGAACAGCATAAGCTTAAAACAGTTCCAAAATACTGGTTTCTACATGCCCAGAGAAGCCACTTGTAGGTTACCTTACAAGTTCTCATTGGATTGATGGTAATTAAGAAGTTTGGCCTTTTTGCCGGAGATAGATACAAAAACAAATCACCGTCTCACTGAACAGTTAAAAACTCTCTTAAACATGTCTGGAATAGTTTCTCTGTAATATCATGGGGTGTGCGGAACAGATTCATTTCCCATCTGGTATATGAATTTGTTTGCATTATTTGTTTCTATTAGCAACTACAACTTACTAGAAACCACACAAGCATACAGACACACAGTTCTTATTATAAAAATTTAAAATAAGTGAGAAAGAAATGAGAAAGGATGAAATGGAGAACAAATAACTCTTTAAAAGTGTTTAAGTCAATGGTTTGCTATATCCTTTTAGGAAGCTGTTTACACACAAAGCTGGCATTTCTTAAGTAACATCAGTATTTAAGTTATCTGATTCAAATGCAGCAAACTTCAGCAGGTTACTCTCTTTAAATCCACTAAGCTCCTGGCTTACACAGCAAACCCATACAACCATGTGCAGAGCACACTTTTGACTCATTTTTTACAACTAGATACATGGACCCTCACCTGTTCTCTCTTCCCTTTGACTTTACTGAATAGCTTGTCCCCCACAGACCTCAGAGAAGAGGAAGGGGGGAGCTTTTCAGGAGGAGTTTGAACACAGGGAGGAAGCCTTGCAAATCAGTTCAGAAAGGGTGTTCCACAATTGAGGAATGTCCCAGAAACAGCTGTGGTACTTTATCAGCATTAGCTTGGAATGGTTGTATTACATAGAAGTGGGGAAGCTCCAAACATAACATAAATAATACTGATGAAATCTGGTGTGTGTATTCTCCATGACATAGGATGTACTACACTCTTGTCCATACAAAACCCTCTGGAATTACAGTGATACCCCAACTGCTACAGTGGCAATAAAAACCTTTTTGCTTAACTCAAATTTTTTGAGCAGCTTGTTGTCAGACAGCGTCAGCACATTTCCTCCACAGTGCATAGTGACATACTAAAACAAAAGGATACTAGTCCACAGAATCTCATTTAAGAGAAAGATTGTTAGAAAAAAATTCAGACAAATCTTCACAAGCAAGTGATACAATTTGTTGTTTGTTCTTCTCACAGTGAAATTCACAGCTCTTCAATTTGTTCTCTTCCCTGCTGTACTGCCAACTTCAATCTGCTACTGGTTACGTTTTTCTTCTACAAAAGAACCCTGAAAACACTCTGCTGGGTGAAGTGCTTTCTTTTTACATAGGTAATCTCTGCCGAAGTATAAAGTTGCAGTTTGCTGTAGCTGAGTTGTTCCAGTAACACAAAAAAGGCAAACTGTAAATAGACATATTATCTTTTATCAGATATTTTTTCTGGTACAGCTTAAAAAAAAAGCCACTTTGAAGCACAGAAACCTTTTTATAGGTAAGATGCCTTCAGAATGAGAACTCTTGATCAGTTTGACAGTGGTTCCATTTTCGCTGCAGTTAAGAAGGAGATCACAGTTGACACACCTGAGCTGGCCTTACCCTGCACACCCAGCTTCCAGAAGCAGCAGAGCCAGGCGAGCAGCCCAGCTGCCTGGAGAGATCTGGCAGCCTGCCCTGAGCTCCCTACTGCCTTTGTTCACTTAAACCAAATTCTGGTACCTCCACGTGTCACATCTTGATTCTAGCGTATTCCAAAACTAAAGAGAATTTACCAACTTTGGCTGAGAGTAATGGACTGATCTCTGGGAATTAAAATGTCATTGAAATGTACTCAAAAATTGAAGAAGAGACCTGTTTCAAAAGAAGGTTATTTGCTGGAAGGGTGGCTGCCTGAAGAAAGATTGTCAGTCATATTAGGTCTCTATAAAAGGCATTTTTTGTGCAGACAGAAAACAAAACACAAGGTGATGCGTAGTCATCTAGAATCAATGAAAGTAGATGCCAACACCTTCATGACATACATACTGAGAAGACTCCCAGAACCATGCACACACACTGGTTTCTATGCAGAGGGTAGGTGGTTTTGCAGGGTTTCTCACCTCTATGTAAAGATGGAAATCTGGGACTTTTAAACTGCTTCTTCTTAAGGGGTTCCTACGTCTTCAGATTACATTCAAAAGAAAGTGCAAGAAGCATATCTGACCTCTGCAACATCACTATGGAACACTGGGCTGCAATCTGGCCATAATCTCCTAGGGAAAAATCAGCAGCACTGTAAGAATCCCATGGTTGCTTTACACAAACCTGCAATAGGTCACAACGGGAGACACAGCCTCCCTTTCTTGCTAAATCCTGCTCAGCAGCAGCTCTCAGTGTGTTCAGTGTATTCTCTGCATTCCTTTTGTCTCAGAACCTCATTAGCAAAAATCTGCTATTTCAAGTTAAAATGTCTGGAAAATGCATATCCAGTAACAATTTTTTATGTGATAATTATAAATTTTAATGATTTTCACTTAAAAAGGTATAATACTTCGAGACAAACCAGAAACATATCGAACCATTTTTTTTCTCTTAAATAGTGTAGTTCTCTGCCTTCAAGGCTTCTACTGGAAACTCTGCAAATGCTTTAAATAATTTGTCACCTTTGTAATTTTTTTCTTCTTCAGTCTGAACAAGAGAATCATTAGTCTTTAAATCCTAAGGAAGCTTTGAAGGCATATTAGTTTTGTGGCACTGTTAGATTTCTTGTGATGCTACTTGCTAAAACTTATCTCCATTTCATTAAGAACAAATTGGATAGGACTTCAATCATAATTGAGTGGAAATTGAGTTGTAACATCCATACTGTGCATAAAATTATAATCAAAAATATATTTTTGCCACCTTAATATCCTTTAGCTAATAGCAGAAAGCATGAGTGTGAAACCAGCAGTGCTGCATATTAATCTGTATTAGGCTACACTGTTATAATGTTAAAATATGAACTAAAAATGGGAGTCTGCTCCCATTACTGCCTTGTTATCCTGATAAATTATATGTTTCACAAAATGGCAGACTTGGAAAAACTGAGGGAATCAATTAACAATGTGAACTGATTGAAAAGCTTAGGAGCTTAAGTGAGGAAGAGGACTGGAATTTCTTTGAAACAAAAATACTGAAAATAACACACAATCTGCATTTCATGCATAGGGATACTTGTCAAAAAGGAGATTCAGCCTTGTATTGAACAGCCACCGAAACAGAAGCTGGGTAGTGAGAAAGAGGTTACAAGTGATGAATGAAAGTACTGATCTACAAGAAAAGCAGGATCTTGGAGGTCTGGAAGTGCAGAGGTTATGGAGCAGCTGCCACAACTTACAGTAAGGCAGATTTTGCAAAGGAAGTCAAACCAAAGAAGAGCAAGCTCTGAAGTATAAACAGAAAAAGAACAAGCAAAAAGGTAACAAATGAGGACTTAGTCTCAGTTTCATGTCAGTGCAGAGCATGGAGACAACAGCAGGATGGACATCAGGAGCATGTACAGAAGCGGAGGCGACCACAGCCAAGGATCTCTGGCCCTGAACAGTGAATGAACTGGTCCCAGAAACGGCCAGACTGCCACAACCGATCTCAAATATAAAGATCCCTGCTCAGAATCAAGCGACCCAGTAATGCAAGAAGTAAATGCAATGCCAGTCATTGAAAGAGGAGGGAAACAATATGTGTTAATATGGAATCATTATTGCGCAAACTGTTAAAAAAGATCTTGATGGAAAGAATTATCGAAACCATGGAGGTAAGTGAGGAAAATAGAACAAGGTCCCAAGGATTACTCATGACTGGCTAAACTGTCTTGCTTGGCAAGACAAGTAATGTTTTAGACAGCAAGGATAGAACACTCTAACTGGGCTTCAGTAAAACATTCAGAAAGGTTCACCCAGAAGAGGACTGGAATAGAGAGTTAAACAGGCAACCAGGCAGAAAGGCAGTATCAATGGTTGTGTTGGTGCAAGAATCATTGAGATGGAAGAAAGTAAACAGAGTTCCACAGAAGCAGTCCTAGAACCAAACTTCATTTAATATTTTCATTTTATAGCTTGGCACAAAAATAGAAGATCAGCTAATAATACAAAGGGACTCATCTCACCTAAATCTTCTTGTCTAAAAATCAGGCTTTTACTGGAAAATAGTTGCTCCTTTCATAGTCAATGTAGAAACAGGCACCTTGGAGGAAAAATCTGTCTAGAGATGTCTAAGATAATTCCTTCTTTCCACTGCCTGTAGAGGAAGTCTAGATGATTTTATTAAACAAACAGCCTAACTTTCAGGGAGCTAAACCATGCTATTCAGTGGTTGGCATAACACGTGCAACACATGAGAATGAACTTTCTGCAATCCACATGTACATATGGGAGAGGTCCTGGGTTTATCTTCACCAGACTTGGTTTTCAGCTGTACCTAATGAATAGGCTCCCTACATTAACATACACTAGCCTTCTGCTATCCAGTGGAGGCTGCTTACTTTCAGAGGGCAATACTGGTCCAAAGGTTTGTGGGTTAAGGGTCAGAGGCAGATCTCCAAGGGCCAAAAAGCAGCTGCCTCTAGTTTGCCTTTAAAATGAACTTACAGACTACAATACTGAGTTTCAGGTGATGAAATAATAAAATACATTAGCCTCTAGTAGCCCCTGGGCAAGATTCTTACTGCTGAGATACATATCTAGAGAGGGGATTAGGGAATTAGAACATAAATCCCTTTTCTTACTTTGTAGTTCTCAGCAATTCTTCATCGCTGAGCTTTACATTCTCAGAACTTAATGACAGGGTGCTGCATAAGGATTTACTAATTCAACTTATATGAAGCACATCGTGAACACCAAACATAGGTTCCTTTGTATAGCATGCCAAAAACATACTCTTACATGTAATCATCAAAACAAATAAAACATGCTATTTTGAACTAGAATATCTTTAAGGGATATTTTGTAAATAATAATCTGTCTTTATGCATGGTTCTGTCCTGCAGCGTAGCATTTGGTGGTGTCTGCTACCGCAATCCACCATGTAATTGTTGCTCACATAGAGGACTCACTTCAGCTAAAATTTCAAGTTTCATGGTCCAGAGTAGAAGACACTGAACGCAAAATACCAAACGAAAAAACTGTGCATACTATCAGCTTCTTTCCCTTCCCATTGTTTGCACCCCTTTCCACCACACCACTTGTTAATCCAACACGGAAATCAGGAGTTCGGTCCTCAGCAGAGTTAAAGCTACAACAATGTTTTCTCCATACTCACTTTTGGCACATGTGGATTAAATTCTACTGCTCTGTGAATAGCTTCTACTGCATTCATCTCTGCAGTACTCAGCCCTCGTCTTGAGGCAGCCTCTGGAGAAAATCTACAAAAACAAAGAAACAAACACATTAGGTCAGAAATGCTAGTAAGAAAAAGCCAGAAAACAAATCTAGAACATGGGCCCACGTAAGCAAACCAAGTTAATTTCCTATGCTCTCCAAACTTCATAGCAAGTGGAAACTCTGAGTGATCTATTACATCAAGGCCAATGAAAAACCCAGCAGAAGTGGAAAGCATGTTTGCATCTAATCATGGCAGAAAGTCAGTTCAAAGTCCTATCTCTGTCACTAATCTAAATTTGCTCTAGGTACCTTGGCTAAGGGGCATATTCAAGGCTGAAGTTGCAGAAAAAAGAAAAGAAAAAAAAAAAACAAAAACAATGCCAAATTATTGTTGGAGGGTTTCTGTTAAAAACAGGTTTGGGGAGGTTTTAGGGAGGTTCCCAACCCAATGCCCCTGGGTCAGGTTGGGATAGAAGCACGATGCAGCAGCAGTAGCGGGTGGTCTACTGGCCGCAGCACCATTGAGGGTAGTATGCCCAAACTGTGGGCAAAACATCTGCCCCAGTGAATGAAAAACCAGACCATGCAATCTCTTTCTCACCTCACACCCCACGGCTAACTCCAGAGCTGTACTTGGCAGGCAGACACCACAGGGAAAGCTGTGACAACCTTAGCCCTGCCCTCCCAAGCTGGAGTCGCTGTGTAGGGAGGAAAGATGTTGCAGTAGGTACTGGCGATCTACAGGATAAAAAGAATGAAAGAAAATTACTTAGATCTTGATGTGTACATACACTTTAAAAGCAAAAACTGTCAGGATGTCAGTCAAGAAAATGGCTTTCCACTCTACTTGCTTTCCAACTTTAGGGAGGCATTCGACCCTCAGGTGCACAGACACAACTCTGCCTGGGATTCGTGTGAAGGCATCTGAGAGCGGAATCAGGATTTTTTAGCTCCATCTCACAAGGAGCTGAGCACCATTTCAGAGCGGGCCAGTGCTCTCAAGTCCACAGGCACCAAGCAGGTGTGCTCAGCACCTTGGAAGGTTGAGACCCAAGAGAAAACCGTAACAGGAATGAGCAGACATTTGCGTCTCTAAAAATATGAACGTCATCTACCTCTCAGAATCCCTGACGTAGTAATGCTAAATCCACCTGCCGCTATTTAAGTAGATGAGCAGTCTTCTGACAGCACTTGTAAAATGACATTGCCACCAGTGCATCCATATTTATTTGTTACCTTTTTGTGGTCAGGTTTATACAAAGTTGAAGAGGTTCAGCCACACAACACCTTTTAGTTGCATCTTCATTATACTATCTAGGAAGCCAAAGCTCACCAAGACAGTATACATAAAACCAAAACAAGAATTGAATTTATGCAATTTCTCTTCTTTTCTTCTTCTGTAATATTTGAAGTGCAATGTTTGATCACTGCATTTTTTTTTTATATATATACAGTCATTTTATGAATTTACTGCAGGACTGAATTCTCCTGCTAACCCAGCAGATTGTTAGGGTGTGGGCTCAGCTAAGAGAAATCTTGAGTTAAATCAGGAATTTTGCTGGACAGTGGTTCTTATGCACTTACTTGTCAGAGACAGCTCTGGCTTTGAGCAATGCAGCTGTGTAACATATTGTTGCTGATTTTGGTAAGCTTATATCTGTTGAAAAGAAAGAAAAAAGTAAACACCCGAAAAATTTAAGTCTGCAGAAAGAACAGTGTTTGATTGATACTTCAGAGTATGCATGGCATACGCAAAATTACTACGTGAATTCAGAATACTTTCTGATCTTGGGGCTTGTACTGCCAGGTCACGTGGTTTTCTAAATTTCTGCCTAATATACAGGCTTTAAAAACCTGTGTTGATGACCACTGTAACTGCTATTTAAGCAGCAACTGGGTTCATTACAGAACTAATTCAAAGTGTGACTTGATAGAGACATAATGAAAGATTTCATTACTTCATATATAAATATATAGGTAACCTGGAATACATGAATTTTTCCACAGTTAACAAAACATCTAAGTAACAGCTGAGGGCTATCTTATTCACTCCTCTTGTTTTCACTCAGAAGTACTTGTCTAATATGACCATGTGGCACCAATACAAGTTAAGAGAGCTATTTAAATAATAATGGGTTTCACTTGCAAGCAAACTACCATTAGATTTAACGCAGTTAAAGATCAACAGTAAAATAAGGTGGCTTGCCTTTTAAGAAAATCTTGGACCAAAATATTCACCAGTCTCTGGCCATTTTATGCTGTTCCAGAGACAAACAGGAGCCATAAACCTGATTTATACCATTAGTTCAACTTGATTTATACCCGTTCTCTACCAGTAGACTGGCACAAAGCAACCAAAAGGTAGAGAGAAATGATGCTTAACAGACTTGAGTTATAGATTTGTTCCCACTGTTACAGAGAAGAATTAACTTCCAAATTAGTAACTGACCCAGCAGCCACATATTATATACTGACTGAAAGATTCTAGCATTAAAAAGTTAAACATTACAGCTAAATGAAAAAAAAAAAAAAAAGAACAACCTCCACTAAAGGCTGGATTCTGCAAACACTTTTGCACACTGCAATATTATAGTTTCTTATAGTAAGTAAAAAATACACAGCACAGTAAACTCCAAGGCACTGGAGTAGGCCCACTGTAAAAGTAAGAGCAGCTGATCTGACTAGTGTTCTAAGATTCTATCCCTCAGTTTGTCACTAAAGTTGATTAGAAAGACAAAATTACTTGGTAGCTTTAGGGTTAAGAGAAACTTGTGATTTACTGAACCCCAGTGCCTTGCAAGACAGAGCTCCTAAGAGGAGTTAAAGAGGACAGGCAAGTCATATCTCAGCCGTTACCATCCTTCATTTATTAACAACCAAGCAGAATGTTGTTCTATTACACAGAATACACTGCCAGAATGACTGAGGCACTTTGAAAATGCTACCTGTTAAAGCATCTCTATTGTCTTTTTATGCACTTGCACTTCAAGTATGAGATGTAAAGACCGTGTTGGAGGCTCCCCTATAATATATTCCAACTGTAATTTCACTGGAATATGTAATTGTAGTGACTAAAGTAATTAAAATCAACAGTGTGCAAAGCAGGCTGGGTAATAGATGTGTTAATTACTCCACTAATAGAACATACATGAGCACATCTTCAATGACAGGAGGAGAAAATATTTATAAGCCCCTTCAATAACCCTGCTAATACCAGGTTTTCCTTAACATTAGGAGTTAAAAGTGACTTCCAGTAAACAAAAATATCTTTTCCAGAACATACCGGCCTCTGTCTTTCAGTATAAATCTTATTCCTTAAACCATAAACGGAGTGGAAGGTAGAAGAATGGAAAAGGAAAAAACAAACCAAGAAAACCATCAATACACTGCCATTTATAAGGTTTTCAACTGGTCAATAGAATACTTCATTTTCCCCTTACCTGCAAGTGTTTTTCAGGGACATCAAGCCACTATTACCTCATGGAAATATTTTGCCCTGCACCAGTTCAAGCCTAGCAACATTAGTTCAGGATCTGACCTTTATAAAATTTTGCATGAATGACACAGAACAAGAAGTCTACCTAGGAGTCCCTGGAAATACATTTTCCCAGGCAAAAGGCAAACTTCATATATGAAAAAAGGACTAAGAAGAGAATGCTTGCCTGGACTTAATGGAACAAGAACACCACTTCACTTTTCTATCTGCTTGAAGGAGCCAAAAACTAGGAGGAATCAAGAGGGTCTGGAGTACATAAATGATGTAGCAGAGGAAAAACAGTTGTTATGCCAATGAAAGCTGCTGCTCCATTTTATCAAAGAAAGCAGGTATGCCAGCAAGAAAGTACCAATTCAGCCATTAATACGCAATCCATGAGGTCAAACACAAGACCACTCAACACACAAAACCCCTCTAACGACACGAATAACAGCCCTATCTGCATCAGATCATTGATACTTGAGTAAAGAACGCTCAGCGGAAGCTGAACGGACTGAGTTGTGAGGAATATTACGATTCTTGGCTAAGAGATTAAGATATCGTACGGTAGGAACTGTGTTCAAAGCTGACCACCATGGTCAAGAACAATAAAATCAATCTGAAAGACTGGAATGTTTTCAAAACAATACAAATGAAATAAAGTCTGAGAGAAGATACAGCTGTTCCCCACACATACCCACAAGGAACACCAGGAAAGGAGAAGGTCTGCTTAGGTACAGGATAATGTTGGCACAAGAATAAACAGTTCAGAATTAAATTTAGGCTTAAGATTAAAAGAAGATTTCTAAGAAGCAGACTTTTGAGGCATATTTCTGGGCAGAATAGTGAGGCAAACAAAAAGGCTAGTTCTAGGATGGAGCTTGCTCAGCTTATGGAAGAGGTAATATCATGTAGTAAATGCAACAGCAGGGGACGTGACTCACCCAGGAGGCCTCCTTCAGTACTATGCTCCTAATGAGCAAGCAGCAATTATTTGAGGATAATACCTACAGTCCCTTGGCAGTGGAAGAAATACTTATAAATGTTCATGTTTATGTTGCTGTGGAGATTATGCCTGCTTCCCTCCAAAAGCGTTTTGCTTTTTGTTTCGTCTATAGTAGACTGTAAGTATTTGGTTCTGCTATATCCTGGTCTGATCACTACAGTACTTCAAAATCCTTATATTATTTAGGTTTTATCTCCAAAACTGGACCCTCGTATTTTAGAGAAAAGCGTAAGACAATTATGTCTGGTTACAATTTGAATTTAGCAAGAGAATCAAGTATTAACTAGCCCTAGGAGATACGTCTTCTGTCAGGAACCAAACTGAAGTTTTTCATAAATGACTGTGTTCAGCTCTGTGAGCCATCTGGCAAAATAACTTCACATACACTGTTTCCCACCCTCCTGTGATTACTCGTGGAGCTCCCACAATGTGCTGAAAGATGTGACTGCTATTCTGTTGTCAAAACCATCAGGACATTTTTGCCAAATAAGAACTGGTGTGTCAATCTAAAAAAGGCTCTCCTTCTTCCTTATTGCTTGTATCTTTAAACAGAATACAAAATAGTCTAGACTTAATTTATGAGCATTTTCTTTCAATTAGCCCCAGTCAACTATGGGGAGGATTGGCAAAGTGAATTCTTACTGCTCATTTGCTTCATAAGCGGTTGCTTGTGGGAGTGAACTAATGGAAATATGCTATGGATAGAGACTTGAAACCATAATATCACTTCTTCTCTGATTCAAGCAGATGCCATATATCACCTAATACGTCATGGGATCTATTGTTTTTATAAAATAGCAACTAAACCAAGAAAGGATGAATCTGGATATGGACTGGTGCAACATCTTCCATCCCAGTCATCAGAGACAGGCATGCTGCAATTGTTTTACTCATTAATAAATGTAAAAACTAGGTCAATAATGAGAAATTATTCCCCATTTTGACCCTGAAGCATATGTTATTCCCAAGTCAACAATACAGATTCCTATGGGCTTAATTTCAGATAGTTGAATAGTCTTATCAACACTAATAGGACTTAAATATTTGCTGAAATATGCTGTAGATCTGGGGCCATAATTTGCACAGTCCTTGACTGGATCCTTCCAGTCAAATTGCTAGCTCTTCTTCATATAGCACTGGAGAGAGACTACGTTAAGCTACTGGAATCATTCACATATTTCCAAATATGTGACTGAAAATATACCAACAAACCGGAAGAAGTTATGCAAAGAGGTAAAACAAAAAATGGTGCAAAACAGGACATGTATTGTGCCCCAGCTCTGATTTTCTCTCCCTCGTCCTGTCTGTAGACCCTAGTGTTTAAGTGATAGGCCAACATTTGCCCTTTCAGGAAGGAACTCCCCCAGTTCTCTGCACCTGCAAGGCTAGATTGTCAGGTCTTGCATAGGTGGTAGGAAAAATTGCTTATGGGAAAGACTGATAAATATGTGCAGGTTGGGTCAGTGATGACAGAAGAGACGCAATCATCTATAAAGACACAGACATTAAGGAAGAAAGTGAATTAAGCTCATACAAATGTTTAAAAGCAAGAGTAATGGGATGGAATTCAATAAAGGAAGGTATGAACTGAACATCAGGGGAAAAACACTTTGTCAAAAAGACATAATATCCTGTAGTATTATCTCCCATGAGAATAGTCATTGCATTTTTCCACAAAACGTGGTAGAAAACATGCTGCAGGGAGCAAAACTTTGAACACGATGATCTGACGCTTACTTTGCGCTTGCAAAACAAAGCAGTTCCAATTCTCTGTATTTTGACATTCTTCCTCAGTGGCAGGAGACACCCCAGTCAAACACAAACACAGAGCCACTGTGTATGTCCAGGCCTGGATTTTGGTCCTCTGATAGGATGGGAAAAACATTTCAGCACAAACAAAAACTGTTTATTTTGCCATGACCACAACTAAAACTTACACTGTTCAGTTATGGGAAGATTTGGAGGATCACTGCTGGTTGTGAACGCTTCATATGCAACTCTTGCTGAGATGCATATCTCAGTGACCAGGCAGGTGTCAGCCCCTTGGTTTTGACCAAGTTCAATCCTAAATGCCTATAGAGGGGAAGCAATAATTTTCCCTATAGGAGATTAGAAACAGCAAGAGTAGTATAATTAGCCTAGACTTTTTGTGCTTTTGCACAAGCAGGACAAACAAAAAATCCCACAGAATCATATGGCAAATAAAGAGACCAGATGGTATGAACAGACACAGAACTGATGAAGAGACCTAGTTGAAGTGACGTGATTTTGACATGGAGGAAATAAAATAGTTCTTAGAAACAGAAGCTGAAAAAGATGTAATGGGGAAAAAAGAGAAACTATTATCTTGATACTGCTGTAACACAAACTGGAGGTCTTACCTGATTTAAATCACTTAGAAAAGGCAGACTAGATTTTGATATGACCTTAACTAAAAGGAACTTTCTCCTAAGGTCTCTCAAAGAAATAAAAGGATTGTAAAATAGTGTGCATGAGGTGATACTTGCTTCCATACTGCCACTTGCTACATCTTTAACTCAGAAGAAAACCCTTTCTTGCACAACCCAGTTAGCTCCACCAGGTATTACATCTCAAAAATACCAAACATAATCATCACAAGTAATGAAACTGATGGAGCGGGGCTGTGATCTCAGTTATATACATATACACAAAACCCCAGAGACCATAGCTAATATAATTGAAGTCTCCATGCAATTTGTTCATCACTCTGCAACTCTCTACAGAAGGAATGCCTTCAAGTTCAATATAAATAGAATTTACCCATTTCGTAAGCCTGTAAGGACAAGAAGAAATCGGACAGAGGGGGACTGGAGAAAAGAGAGTAGCCCTGAATAGGTTACATTTTAGAGAACTAATTTCTCTACATTAACTGTTTAGATTTCACTAAGATTCCAAGACAAAGAAGACTCTGCTTCTAAAGTGTTTCTTCAAAGCCTTATGTTTTGATTTGACACTTATTTAAAGTAGGATTCTTCGAAGTCAGCCATTACCACATAAAAAAGTGTCATAGCCTAGAGCAGAATGAGGCCTTTAGTATTTTAAAACCATTTTCTTTTTATGTATCTTCTGGTCTAAATTATCTTCTCAAGTGAGCTCTGAATTTGGGACTCTGTCTACATGATGACATAGTCTTTCTCCTTCCTTGCAAGGGAGTAAGCGAAAGGGGAATCTGTATAAGGTGTTCCTCCTGCAAACCAGATGCCTTATAGTCTCACTGGAAAACACTGTCATTTAGAAAAAGGGAAGCAAGGACAGGTTTAGGGAGGAACCACTGCATCACTATGACTAAATACATAGGCATCCACTCTTTTAAAATCTGAACTTTCGATTGCCAGAAAGGTCTGAGTTCTCACACAGTGCCAGGTTACCAGATAATCAAAGCAACTGGCTGCCCAGGAAAGTTAATAAATCATTTTCTCTAAGCATCACAACAAGCAGACCTACTCCACTGGAAAACAATCTGTCTAAAAAGCCAGTGAAGATGAGCACAGAAACTTTACCTACTATGAATACCAGAAGCTTATTCCATCAAGAACAGTCTTTTTAGTAGCCATAACTATTTACGCTGTAAATAACATGGATATTTATTAAATTAGAGCCAAAAATCTTTTCAGAATTCAACAATATTTAGGTCATCTGCACTCTATTGACAGACACTGGACTCTGAAACCATAATGATGTAGCTCAGCAACAGTGCATGCCGTCCCACTAATGAGGCCCTTTTTCCATGAATAATGAGTATGGACATCAGCTCTGTTGCCAGGTACATAATATAAACACAATTTAACACACGGCTTTTGGTAAAGCAGCATGTCTGCTTGCAGGGGCTGAGGTTTCGCCTAATGTGATCCAACTTTTTAGCCCAGGGTGGGGGCAGAGTGCTAAAGGAAATAATTTGTTCATATGTTATCAAAATACAATAAATCAGGTTTGGTGTTAGTCAAAAAAAGGCAGTGAAGTGGGACCAACAGAAACTGCAGATAGGGAAGTATAAATGAGTTCATTGTTTTATATTCCAATAAATCTTACAACACATGAAGTTGATGAGTTCTAAAATGAGCTGAGACTCCCTGAGATGGGCCTTCTGAGACTCATGAACTGTAAGGGTTATACTGGTTAAGCCCGTGTTTGCTGAGTCCTTGTGCGTACCTAGGGTATACACACACCTTTGTTTATATATGGCAAAGCATGAGTTGAAACTGCGTAGGTTCAAACAGACAAAGTAAGAAGAGTTTTATTTTGAAAAGCCTTTTGTTACATTTATGAACTCAGTTTTGACTCTATCAGATGCTTTTTTTTTTTGAGAAAACAAAATGCACCTTCCAAGTTTCATCAACTTCCATGACACTAAGTGCCACCACAGTGTTGTTTAAAACTACACATTGGGACTTTAGTATGTAAAAGCAGAGTTAGCACAGGAGTTTAGCCTGAGATTTGGGAGGGCATGCATGGCTTAATTCCCTGTTCTGTCACAGTTCTGCTATCTCCCAGGGCTCTTATCTCATAACTACATTCAAGACTAGAAGATGCCAATGTCTTGTGGTGCCTGGGGCATAAAAATAGGCATTTCTATTTACTTGTTTCTCAGAATGCTAAAATAAAGTCCATGGGGACCTACACCTGTGTCACAGAAATTACTGAAATACAAGGAGCTACAAGAAAGACTCTGAGGTTACCACTTAAACTGCAGATTTCTTCAACCAGACTAAACTACCAGCAGAAGTAGGGAGGTGATTGTACCCCTGTACTCAGCACTGGTGAGGCCACACCTGGAGTATTGTGTCCAGTTTTGGGCACCTCAATACAAGAGAGATATCGAGGTGCTGGAGCAAGTGCAGAGGAGGGCAA
>JAHREE010000367.1:5014754-5040654 GCA_033628505.1 Tringa tobata | reverse complement strand
AACCTAGAGAAAGAGTTGAGAAACTTCAGAATTAAGGCTGTTTCACTTAATTCAGCTGATTCATGCATGTAATGATATAATTTTTAGTTATATGATTACATAATATTCCTTCCATAAACCCCCTTGCCATACTCTGGTGCATAGAATGAGGCTTCTCTGAGGAGGACTGTGTAGTAACACAACATGAAACTGACGGCTGTAGGATTCCTGATTCACTTGTTGCAGAACTTGGAATGTGGATAGTGAGTGTCATGGCTTCAGCTGGGATAGAGCTGACTTTCTTACTAGCAGCTGGTTTTGTGCTATGTTTTGGGTTTGGGATGAAAATAGTGCTGGTAAAACACTGATGTTTTGGTTGCTGCTAAACTGTCAAGGACTTTTCTGCTCCTCGTACCACCCTGCCAGTGGACAGGCTAGGAGTGCACCAGAAGTTGGGAGGAGACACAGCTGGGACAGCTGACCCCAACTGACCAAAGAGATATTCCATGCCACGTGGTGTCATGCTCAGCATATAAAGCTGTGGAAAGAAGAGGAAAGGAGGGATGTTTGGAGTTATGGTGTCTCATCTTCACAAGCAACCATCACACTTGATGGAGCCCTGCTTTCCTGGAGATGGCTGAACACCTGCCTGTCCATGGGAAGCAGTGAATGAGTTCCTTGTTTTGCTTTGCTAGCATGCGCGGCTTTCGGTCTACCCATTAAACTGTCTTTATCTCAACCCAAGAGTTTTGTCACATTTACTCTTCCGGTTCTCTCCCCCATCCCAACTTGGGGGAGTCAGCAAGCAGCTGCCAGCTGCAGTTAAACCATGACAGTGAGTAAACCAGGAATTAGAGGAAGAGGATGAAGAGTGGCACCATGAAGGTTGATGAATGTTGGTCAAGAGAACTGGATTGTATCCCTGTTTCTGTCACAGTTTCTACACAATACAAGAAAAACCCATTTAACTTAAACCAAAGTATGCCAGCTGCGCTTCTTACTCTGTACCTTCTCTGTTTGAGACTCTGGTGTCTTGAATTCAAGTTCAAAGGGCTAGAGCTCAAGTGAGCAGGAGCTGTGATTTGAACATAAAAAGTGATGTAATGCTACATAAACTAACGCTTACTGAAAAATACTGGAAATGAATGCGAAAAGTTCACCTAGTCTTCTGAGCTTTCCAAGCTTTCCCCCTAAGACATCAAGTCTGCTACTCACTAGGCTGCTGTGAAGTTAAATCAATTAATGTTTGTAAAGCACTTGTATGCCTCTAAGTTAACACTCATAGAAAAGTCCACAAGGGACCTGATAATACTTTCTTCAGACAGAGTTTGAATATCATGCAATAAAAAGTCCGCAGAACCTAAACAGTCATTCTTTAAACATCAACTGAAAGCAAAGAAAGCCCTGAAGAGCTGCTAGGAAGTGAGTTCCATTACCCTGTACGATGAATTAAGCATAAGAAATAGCACCCAACATTTAATATCTGGATAAAGACTGTGTAAGGGGATCTGTGAAGCTCGTGCTAATGACCTTAATTACAGTATCCTAAATTTTAAGAGTTTGACTTAGAAACATTGCTTCTGTGTGTACCATATAGAGAAAATATAAATATGTATGAACTTACCATCATACTTTGCTAAGACTGCCTGGACATCTGCATATGCTTGCAGTTCCAACAAAGCCTCTAGCAGGTTTTCATGGATGTTGAACATGCTGAGCAGAGGGAACTCCTTCATCAACTAAAATCAATAACATATTAAAGATTAGATTATTAACATGGAAAAGAGTTCCTTGTTCAACATGCATTAAAATAACCACCACCAAGTTAAAACCCCTCAGTTCCCCTTGTTCTTGGCTCTTTCCCAGAGTTCACTATTATCTCAGAAATTTCTGAGCTCTTAAGGGACACTGGATTAGGTTTCTTGACAAGACATGATTTGCATAGGATATAATTAGCCAAATCCAAGAACACAACTGCCTGAATACATAATTCTCCTTCAATTAACTCCTTCAAAGTGAAGAAGAGTTATCTTGTACTGGAAAAGAATCTTCAGCAATGTAGCTGCTCTATATCAGTAGTAAGTAATCCAGCCCCTCTCTGGTATATTAATAGAAAAACAGAAAATACATTGAAAAAAAAGAATAAAATAAAATATGAGAAGCATACATATATTCAACTACATTATCAAGTATATGATATTAGGATTTGTAATTGTGGATACTTTAGAACATAAATGCAATTGTGGCCAATATATATTAAAAAAAAGAAAGAAAAGGCAGCAATAATAAAGGTAAAGTTTATACAAATTAACACTATAATTAAAGAATCCATTTTGTATGACAAACTGAATGAAATGTGCAGTTAAAATAATCTAATCTTTTTACGTGTAAGAATTTTTTTACTTTATGAACTAAACCTTTGAGAAATACCAGGTATTTGTTCTTAGGTACTCTTAGTTTCAGTGTCTGCATAGATTCAAATCACTGAAGCTGACATTCTATTGCATCTCCTTTTTGAAGCCATGCTTATCAGAAGTATCTATGTTTTTTTTAATGCAGAATTGATTAAATGATATTTTTTTATTGTCAGAGTGATTCTTTAAAGAACTGAAGTGTTAAAGGATCCTTGCTTCTTTGTGTCATGGTTGTTATACCTTAACTGCTTACATTGTATACATTCAGCACAAAAAGGTCCCACAGTGTAGAACTAGGACAGCTGATATTCCTGCTGTTCTTCAGGAACTTGCAGGGGAACACTATCAGTTACAATCTCTCTGAGATGGTTTACGAGAACAGAAATACTGTAACAAGCCGAGTAAAGAAAATGATTCAACGTCAGCTTGCTCAGTTTGAAAACAGTGAGCTGGACCTGAAAACTGTCATGTAATAAACCCACCTTTGAAAATACAAATAGAGACACCAATGAGAACCAGCAAGTCTTAATCTCATGAACAGGCACCATAAATGAAAATAAGGCAGGATTGAAACAAGAGAGGTGGAGATTCAGCAAGACCTTTAGAACATGAGAAACAAGGTAATGTGCTAGAGCTTCGTCACTGTGTTAAGGAAGAGACCTTAACAGGTAAACAGAGATGCAAAGCACAGAGATCTTCTTCCTTGTGTTAATGGTCTATCATAAGCTAATGTAAAAAGTATTGTGACCTTATGGGATAAGTCTGCCTAAATTTGGCTATCTGGATAGTACTGACTTTGTTGCAGTTTGAGGATTATTAAAATATCAAAAGCAATTGTGGTAGTATTTTGTTTAACTGATTTTTTATATATATATATTTGATGCCAGTGGCATGGGGATGGTCATAAAACACCTAGTTTCAATGCTAAGAGCTAAACCTGTGAAAAAGAACACAAGCAAAACGGCATAGTTTTCAGGCTTTTCTCCTCCAGTTTTTACAAAAAAAGGACCACAGGCCTTCATGCTCATCTAGGTAAAGTGGAAGGATTTGGCAATAAAATACAAAGTTTAAGTCATTCTTCATGGAGAAAATAACTTCATGTGAAAATTCACATACTTGGATTCATCAGTTAAAGAACCAGCACAGAGCCTACTTCTCTTCGTTCTTGTCCTTACTCACTATTGCATTTTTAACAGAGGAAGCTACTATCTGGAAGGAAGAAGCATGACAGAATCTGGCCCTCAGTAAATATGATTTAAAGTTCAGAATGAACATATTCCAAAGAAACCCCTCCAAGGGATTAAGAAAGATTATCTCTGCTCATTGAGAACAAATAATGGCTGGCAGAATAACATTCCCTCCATCAGCGAAGAAAAGGGAAGAGCTGCAGCTAGTTATAGATGTACTGCGGCCAGTAAAAGTTCTTACTCTGGTTCCCCATTTCTCATTGACATCACTCACTGATTATTTTTCTCTATTTTAATTAGGTTCTGTCAGAGTGATAAACCCTGCCTAAGACAGCAGCAGAATAAAGGTCACTGTCCAGACTGCCAGGCCTCCAAACTGACAAGTGTTAATAAAGGTTTCATCCGGGAAAGGTCGAACACTAACAAGTCCAACCCAGTTATAATGAACTCCGTTGATATTGTAGCTACAAAAATAAAACACCTCTAAGTAGCCACTCAACTATTCAAAGACTGACTGTGCACAAATGACAGCATGTTTGCTATTTAAAAAAAAAAAAAAAGAAAAGAAAAAGGAGAGAGGACATGAACTCATTTCTTTGTCATTTCAGGATGTAGAGTACATAGTTTTCACTGCAAATAATTTTCATTCACAGTAAAAAATTGATTCTGAGAGACTTCCCAGAACGTAAAGCCACTTAGAAGAATATTACGACAGGTCATCTTTTAGGCCTCATAGCGGGAAAGGGAAAAAAATACTGCCACAAAAGTTTGTAACGTGGGCCTGCTGGATGGTCAGGGCAGGCCAAATACTGCGTCATGCTGAGGAGCAACAGAGCACGCACTGTGAGCCTGAGCCTGCTCCCCTCCCCTCCCAGCAGATGGAGAGGGAGGCTGGCTCATACTCCACACAGAGGTGGGATGATGGGCACGTTATCCCTGAACGTGAGATGAAGAACGCACCCTCGAGTTCCCCGGACTCGTACAGCAACGAGCTCTAATCTGGACTCTAGCTTAAGAGGCACAGACCTCCCTTTGCACCCAAAGATTTAGATTCTGTGAAGTTACAGACTAACATTTGCTAAATAGTTTGTCTTATCAATTTTAATTTTCTTTATGTCTTTACTGTAACCTGACAAATGCTTTCATTTGAGTGGCAGGTACTGTACTTAAAGGAAAGATCGAGGCTCAGTTATGTTCTTTCTCCACACTTTAAGATCTCAAGAGACAGTCGTCAATTCAGCACTCAAGATTTCTCACCGAAGCTGCTACAGCTTTTTACATAGACACTAGTTAGGACTAAAAGTTTCATTGCAAAATTCTGGATAATTGGTTTCTCAGCTGCTATGAAAGACCCGTGCTCCACTAGGCAAAGCTTATTTTCATCCCATATGGAAACAGACACCACACAGTTATGAATGTATTCCCCTACAATACAGTATGTTCAAACAGGTATTGAAGATATCATACCAAACCTATGTTCACAAGGATTTTACATTGAACTTGTATCGGTCAAAATACTTTTTAGTGATGAAATTAAGAGCTAGGGCTGGGTTAGCCTATATTCTATTCTAATTGCTCTGCCCTTCCGGGGGGAAATACGTGTAGAAAGTGGACTTACTTTTCATTGAAAGATTCATTAGGTATACTGCAAATAAACAGAAATGGTAGCTTTTGCAGACAATTAATAATTTTTAATTTTTTAGACAAATAATATTTTGGGAGTATAAGCTCTCAGAAAAATTCTGGAAATAAGTCTGACACAAACGGGTATCTTATCACTAGTCCTGGGAGGGCCGTATTTCCAGACTCACCCCAGTCCATATTGCAGGGTGTAGGTTCAATGATTTTGTGATGGATATGAAAACGTGATGATCACAAAAAATGCTTTATGGTACAAGGAAGTCCACATCTGATTTATTGGATGAAGAACAAGTTTTATCTTCCAAAGAACAGTTTAATGAAGAGGACTCCTTTCCCTAAGAATATTTCGGTCATCAGCATTTTCTCATTTAGATCTAATTTTTGAAACATTTTCAAGGAATGTAGCTTTAACTGTTGCATCCGTTATTCTCCCCGTGATAACATTAACATCATGCATCAATTAGCAATGAAACATTATTTGTGTAGAAAACAGCTTTAAGCTACAGCTTATGCCTGTGACTAAACCATGGGACTCAAGGGAATACAGAGGTGGATAAATGAATGATCTTATATATAACCTGGTGGTGACACATTTATTCTCCACGTGCGTTATGGCTGTATGCACGGTCACACATTTTACAAGCAGTACTTGCAGCCATTCATTGCTGCTTATACTCATATCTTCTAAATAAACAAACATTTTTAGATCAATGTATTCAACTGAATTAATTCATAAGTAGGAAAACTGAATTCAGCCTACAATGAACAAAGAACAACAACAAGCAAACAAGAGAAATTCAATGCAAACGGCGAAACTGTTACAACTTTAATTCCTAGTGTATCTGTTCCTGCGGTGGGTATCTCAAGTGGTAAATTGGACTCCTAGAAGAGGAATGACTAAGGCTGCCATCTTTCAGGTGCAGCAGTCCCCCACCATTGAAGAATCAAGCACAGAGTATAGATAGAACTGTTATTTTCACAAGCACTTTGCATAAGCTCCTTTCTTGTTTAGGACTTGTAATCCGTAAGAACTGTTAACTGAACAAGGCAGAAAAGGCAAACCTCCAAGCCATTTCTGAGTAGAAAACCAGAAACCTCCATTTCTGTGGGCTTCACTGTCTACAGCTGAGCTTTCAGATGTCTAAGCTCTGGCTGGAGCTTACCCTGAGCTTGAGGCATTTGCAACGTGTCGCTCCACGTTGACTCTCTGATGTCTAATAAGATACACTAATGCTTAGGTTTTTCTTCAGGCCAGCTCACTTGGCAAGGACAGAAGGGAAGAAACATTGTCAGCTGAGTAAGGCTAGTTCGCAAAAAGGCTCTGTTAACAATGTCAGATTCTTGAAAATTAGGCTGACTCCTGGCCCTAAAAGGGCATCTCGCTCCAGCATGGTCTCATTGTAAGTGGGATTCATGAAGTAAAGAGACACTCTCATAGCTCTCTCGAGTTGGAAAATGATCTGAAATACACTGGACCCACCTGAAACAAAGTTCTGCCTAATTACAGCAAAAGTAGGCTTCTGTCATTTAATGCATTTCTCTATGTGCTAAGTTTCTTTTGGCAAATAACCACTGTTTTATTTGGAAGCAGCTCCGCAGTTACTCTTTCACAGCTTAGAGAGGAGCTCGCTGCTCAGAGAGGATAGAAACTAAGAAGCCAAATCCACCAGATCCTGGTTTTTTGGAGCTTGGAAACAATTAGCAGTAGGATCCACATGTTTTCTTCCATATGTGGAATTCAGGGAATTTGACATGTCATCTAATGGTTGAACTTCAGAGTGCTAGAAAAGAGACCCAGACCCAGTTTACACTAACTGTAGGGTGGCACAGGTATAAAATTTGCAGACATTCCGATTTTAATCTGGCAAATGTCATTTTAGTCCTGGTGCTCCATAATATTCACAGATAACACAACTTCTCTTCAATGTGGGATTAACAATGAGTCAATAAATTGAAAAATATCTTACCAAATATGCAAACTCTAAGGCAATATGTTAGAACATGCAGCCTTCACATTCTGTCTCAGTTGGAGGATTAAAGGCTTCAGAGTATGACTTGAGTTCTTTAAGGAATATAATTATAAAAATGCTGTTACTTGGGCTGTGTTGTAAAAATGCACATATTTCAGGAATAAAGAGAATTTTAAATGCAGATGTGGCATGAAACCAGAAGAGTGCAAGTTGTTCCAGATGTACGTTTACTACTAAACAATCACATCACATAAAAGTAGTAACAGTGATAAATTATAAAAGTTTTTGTTACATCAAAGTTTAGTAACTTTATAAAGCATGAAAATAAAGTCATTGCTCGTAGCCCTCTTCAAAAATATTCCTTCATTTGCATTACCCCAAAGTAATTTTTGCAGAAACTTTGCCATATTTTTAGAAGTAATTTTTTTAATGAAATTAAAGTGAGGAAATGATCTAGTAACTCAAAAATGAGACAGGAGATTCCAGAGAAATGGAAGAGCATAATTAAAGGACAATACAAAGTCCCTGAACATGGAGTGACGCAAGAGGGCAGACAAAAAAGACTATGTGACTATATTCTAAGAATACATTTTATCTTAATAGAATCACAGTGCTAGAAACCCATAGTATATAGGAGAAACATTATTATCGGGTTTAGTTAGTAATCAAATTTCTAGGTTTTGAGGGTTTTGCACAGGATCACAGACATGACAAAAAGTGAGGGGTTTGAGTCATGTGCAAGTAAAGGGAAGGGACAAACACCACCATGGGAATCACAGGCGTCTCCATTTTGTTTAAGAGCCCATTCAAAAGAGAGATGTTCCAACCCAACCCTCCCTCTTACCCGCAAGATGTGAATCTGTGATAAAACAAACCACATTTGAATATACAGGTAAATGGAAATGTTAAAAATCAACATTTATCACTTGCTATTATTGCTGTACTTGTGTGTCAGAACAAGAATTAACTGAAGATATTACTTTGTGAGGGAGATTGGCACTCTTCTAAAACGTATAGCTCTTGGTCTCATTTAACTAAGAAGTCCTTTCCTTGAAATTTTAATAAATGGTACTTTAAATAACTGCTACAGATGTTAATGCAGCTAGAATCCCACTCAAGGCAGAGCAGCCTGCTTAACCTGACCTGTGTAGCACAAGCCAAAGAATCTGACTCACTAATCCTTGCCCCAAGCACAGAAGTATTTGGGAGAGACAGACAGTAGCTAACGAGGCAAGTAGCTGCAGAAGTTGTGTTGTTAAGTTGCTAGGGTTAATAACATCTTCACTAGCATTTAGTACTCTCTTTGTTTCACACAGCTTGATAATTCAAGGTGCAGAACACTGTCCTGGCTATGTACCCAAGAGCAAATCAGCAATGCACACAAGAATACAGAATTCAAGAGGCTATTGAACAAAAAGCCAAATTCAAAGCCCAGCAAAACAGGGTGCCAATGAAGTATGCTAGATTTGCAGAAGCATCAAACCAACAAAAATCACTAATATTGCTAGTCATAAAAAGACAAAAAACCAACCTACCTATATCATTAAAACTGATTTAGTATGGTTGAGGACCCTTTTGAAGCCTTCAAGTGACATAACTTTTAAAACCATTTTAAATACTCAGAGCATCCTGAGTGTTTAAACAACCTACAGAATCACAGAATGATATGGGGTTGGAAGGGACCTCTGAATATCACCTAGTCCAAGCCCCCTGCCAAAGCAGGTCCTCCTAGAGCAGCTTACACAGGAACTTGTCCAGGCGGGTTTTGAATGTCTCCAGAGACAGAAATTCTACCACCTCTCTGGGCAGATTGTTCCAGTGCTCTGCCACCGTTAAGTGAAGTTCTTTCTCATGTTTAGATGGAACTTCTTATGTACAATTTGTGCCCATTTCCTCTTGTCCTGTCACTGGGCACCACTGAACAAAGACTGGCCCCTTTCTCTTGACAGCCACCCTTTAAGTATTTATAGGGTGATACATACAGTATAGTGTGTGTATATATATATTATACATATATAAAAATACTATATACATATATATATAGTATTTATATATATCAGATCCCCCCTCAGCCTTCTCTTCTCCAGACTAAAAAGACCCAAGTCCCTCAGCCTCTCTTCATAAGAGAGATGCTCCAGGCCCCTAATCATCTTTGTGGTCCTTTGCTGTCCCATGCAGCCCATTGGTAAGCATGCAGCACTCTAACAATACAAGCTGCTTAGGTACTGATAATGCCTTAGTGTCTCCTGTGGCATAAAATACGCATTTAGAGACTGCAAATGGGCACCAAGATGAACACATAAACAAATCCAACTGAGATATCTTCCGCAAGGTTCTCAAAAGCCAGGTACATAGAAATAGACTTCTAGGTGCTTTACTATAAGCTGAAGAGTAATTTCTCAGTAGATATGACTGATCCCAGAAATGAAATGTACTAACCATTAAAAAGTGTTTTGGTTTCTATCCTTCTCCAGAGCTGAGAAAAGACTTGGAGAGTTTCTTCCCTCCCTAAACCTCAGTTGTTTCTAAACAAAGCTGCAAAGCATGGCACAAGTTGCAATTCTACTGTATCTCAGAAACAGTTGTTAAGACTACAAAGCAGTCTTCAGGGCCACAGTGGAGGAGATAAAGATACTCTAGAATGAGTTTCTTTCATCTTCTCTCTGAAACTGGAAGCAATTAAGAGCTTTTGTTCACTTTGTGCACTAGCATGCTTTCTGCCTGCCACCCTTCTCTTTACTAAGCATACATCACCCTCCGATGAAAGCTTGTTCCACAGTCCAAATGTTCTCCATAAAAATCCCAAGAAGCTCAGATTAATTTCACAATTCACTTTCTTGCATGGTACATTTTAACCTGGATACTCCAGTAACCCAGTCAAGAGAAATAGCATGTTGGTCTGCTCCTGAATTCAGTAGCGCAGTCACTGATCCACTCACACGAAAAGTACTGAGAGAAGTGCCTTTACGCACCCTCCATATCCTCTCTGTTTTTAACCAATGCAAAACATGAAAGACAAACCCAGCACACTTCTGTTTTCTTCCACTGTAATAGTGAGGGAATCAGTAAAGAGCAGGCAGAGAGCAGCTGGTACAAAAGGCCACCCCTGCTCATCAGCGTGTAGCTCCCAGGCTGTCCACAATAAAAGTTCAACATGATGGGATAATGAAGATTCCCCACAGCCACCACTAAGGACTTTCGCCTTGGCACATATAAAATTTTCCAACTTCATTTAGAACACACCAGTATAATTCCGCCTAACATAATCAGCACAACACATAAAACAACCAGCACTGCAGACTTTCTCCTCAGGGACAGCAAAAGAGATCTAGTTCCCTCACAGACCGTATCATGCTCTGTATAAACAGGAATAAAACTGGAATAACTCTGTTGGCTAGACTGGAGTTATTCCAACAATACACTAATCAAAATGAGATCACAAGTTAGCTCAATATATACAAATAGTGACAGCTGCTGGTTTCTATAGCAAAATATAGTAAATAATTATCATAAGAAATACAAGCAAAAGCAACACCTATGTATGATTCAATTACATGCTTCCATGAAAATTACAGGTTCACAATTCTCATTAATTGAACTCAACAAAATGAATGACATCCAAGCAGCAAAGCCAGCAACAAAATACTATCTCAAAATCAATCACAGAAGCAACAGAAATTCCAACCCAATTTTTTAAATTAAAACTCCCTAGTTCTAAACAGTTTTTTAAACAGTTTTTAAAACAGTTTAAAAAAAGTTTTTAATATCTTCAATATAATATTAAAGAATATGATTTTCTTATCAGCAGTGTACATAACCATAAAATCAAAATCTTATTTAAGTCACCAGCAACTAATTTTCTTTCCATTAAGGTGTTTTATGCAGGATCTCAGTCTTTTCTTACATAAAATTCAAGTAAGACAATCTAATCCATCAGTAATGTCCCCAAGATGGCCTCATATATGCAATGAATTAAACACTCTCAACTATTTTCTTTTTTCGAAGTGGCAAAGACTCACTACATCCCAATCATATTTCCCAGATGGTGTCATGAACCTCTTAACACTTCATTTCCATCATGCTTCATGTCTTGAGAAATCTGTTTTCAATCTTTCAAACACAAACAGGCCCTCCGCCCTCTGTCCCCTGATGCTAGATTCAGCTGTCCCCAGCCAACATATTCTTCATATTCTTTTTAGAGTGAATAAATTCATCTCCTCCCTCATCAATCACATAGAAACCTTCAATGACACATTCATGTTCTTCAAACTTCTTCATAAGTATATTATTTATGTCTTCTGTGAAGAAATGGAGAATATGCATTCATCAGAAATAAGTAGCTCCAAGTCAGTCTAAAAAAAGCATCTGCAAAGCTGACTTGACCCTTTTCTTGCTCCCAGTGTACTGGAGTTGTGACCTAGAGATACGGCTGCTTTTATGTTTCTGGGGACCTGCTAATTCTCAGCTCCACTTGCTCACAACAAAAAGCTCTAGAGGCGTTTGGCTCAGTGTCTGTATGTGGAAAAATACAGAATGCACTGATCTGAGTTGAAGCTCTAGAAGCTGAAACTCTGTCTTTATACCTCCTGTATACCTCCTATATACTTTTATACCTTCATACCAGTCCTCTCATTTTAGTAAAACATTCCTATTGAGAAGAATGTTTTCCATCCCCTCAGGTGTCGAACAAACAATAACTTTGGGTCTCCCTATCATAGTTGCCTTTTGAGATCCACATTGTACTTAATTTCAACAACACACAATTTTCTCTCTAATGATAGAATAAGCCATCTGTTATTATCAAAGCATTCTGGGTCTCACTTTGCATAAGAAACCTAGGACTAGGTGGACCACCCAAGTCCCTGAATCCAGTGTTCTGCATACACAATCAACCATACATATCGGCATCAGCAGAAGGCAGTTTCACAGAGTATCTGCTCCCTATCGCCCGATCTACAAATCACAAAACACATTCAGCGGCCCATACTAAGCTCCAGAAGTTGCCATAATTATGATGTGTGACATCTGAATGCGAAATTCAAAATTTTATCTTTCTTGCATATTGATGCCAGAACTTAGAATTCCAGTGTTTGTCCCCAAACATTTCAGCATCTGTCCCAGAGCGCATGTGTAACAAAATTCATGAAGAATCATGTGGAGTTGGCTGGACTGAAAACAACATTTTTGAAATCAGCATTCTCCCCCCTGACCACAAGACTGCAAAAACAGGTCTTTCTTCCTCGCCCCTCTCTCTCACACTCCTAGCTGTACAATGGCTGAGGTTTTGACAAGTTCTTTTTCAACACCTCTGTCTGGGAGCCTAGTGATTCCGGGGAGTGAGAGCTGTGTGCCTGAAAAACCCCAGCCAGAGACAGGAAACGAAGTTACTCACTGCTTGCCATCTGGTACGTTATTTAGGATGATGACCTGCACTATTACGATGAACTCTGCTCAATGTTTTCAAAAAATATTCCTTAGTGCCCCAGTTCCAGGAGAAGATGCTGGGTGCTGGATTGCAAGCTGGCAGACATACTTGCCCTGCTGCTGTTGATGCAAGTGCCTAAGCTCCAGAGAAAGTCACTCGCCTTTTTACGTTAAAATTCCTACTGACTTGCAGCAAAAATTTCCCTTTTCACTAGGCAAGTTTTGGCACCATTCACCTGAGCTGCCTAAAGCACATTTTAAAGGTGCTTCATTCTGGTCTGGGATTCCATTTTGTGAATCTAAAATTTAGGTCCTTTATCTTAACTTGCAGAATTCTCTATCTTGCTGGATTCACTTCTACCTCACTCTTGTGGGAGCTGGAAAATGAAGTGTAAGAAAGGAAAGCACAGGAAACTGATAAGCAGTTTTACCATCATCTGCCTAGAGCTCTAGGGCTCCGTTCCTCCTCCTGTCACAGACTTGCTACCTTGGGTGAGGCAAGCCACCTCCTCAAAAAATCGTGCTCCTCATCTGCATTCAGGGGATCTCACTCAAAGAAATGCTGGGCATTTGCAGCTATGTCAAAAATTAAGCATTGTACATACTTGAAACATATACAGTGCCTTATGTGGACAGCTGTCCCTTCTGCCATCCTCAAAATAGCTACTGTTCGGCGCTTCGAATTTGTAGCTTTGTAGCTTACTGACTTGTGACTACCATTGGTAGCTCCCCGGCCTACACAACAGGGATATAATCATCCCCCATCTCAGAGGGAAATCAGTTCATTACAGATTAATTACTTGCTTTTGACTTCTCAGTAATAGGTTTTGCATGAATGAAATAACACTGTCCTCAGGTCTGAATAGTGTGAAATAAACAATGCACAGAGCCAAACTACAGCTTTGCAAGGAGGAAACAATACTTAAGACCTATTTATTGTTAGCAGCATCCATTACGTGCTTCAGAAAAAAAATTATGTAACTTCATGATCAAATAATTAAAGACTGCACTGTACCAGGATGGGAAATTCAGTCTGTACAGGCAAGCATCCATCTGGTATTTTATGATTTCATAATGTTGCTTTCACAACGTTATAAATGATCTCTTAACTTTTATGTACATTACACATACAAAATGACTATCAGTAATGCTGCATGCAGCAGGAACAGATGCTAACTTGTAAGCAAATGTGTATCATTTCTATGCTACTATTATCTAAGTATCACATGCGAAACAAATCCAAACTCACATCTCTCATCATTTTCACTGCTTCCCTGGTCCTTCCCAGCTTTCTTGCACACATTGCCAGCCTCCTCTTAATATAAACTAACACATTGGTGTCCCTTCCTGTATAAGAGGAAAAAGAAACAGCATTAAGATTAAAAAAGATAAAACAAAGATTCGTTTCATATTCCAACACAAAAGGAAACATAGTTTTCTTGCCATTTTTTTTATTTGCTATCATCAATGCTTTCACAGTAATTTTAATTAAAAAAATATGAAATTCTGCTGATTTAGATGTGGCATAACACCACTGAAATCAGTGGAAATACTCCAGATATACAGTGGTATAAATAAGGACCCACGGACTGGCCTTACACCTACGAAATATAAGCAGATCTGAAGGTACAGGGAACACTATAGGGTACAGACCATCAAGTAATCAAGTGAAGCAAGCAGAATCCCCATGAAGTTGACATTGGCACAAAACTCTCTGGTTGCACACAGAGCAATAAGCTACTTACCAATTCACATACACAGTTAAGACAAGGGCATCCATAAAAATACACATTATATCCTGCCTTTTTTGCAAGTTACGAGGTACATGCTTGTTAATAGCAGATGCAGCGAAACAAATCCTCATCCTCTAACAGTCTTTTCCCTTAATGATTAGAAGAAAACAAGTATACCCTGAACTTTCCACTGACAGAGCCTTTACTTGTTACCCAATTATCATCTGCAAATTCCTCACACTGCTAATTATGGATGGCAAATTAACATGTTTCAGACATGACAGTCCTATGTGCTAGAAGGTGCCCTAACAGCAAAGATGACAGAAACTAAACAGCTGTAATAATTGTTCTCTTAGATAATTCTTACTTGTTTCACTTCTCATTCCCTTCCCTATAATTCCAGTGTGAACTCTTAACATGTTTCTGGACTAAGAGGAAATGTGTGGACAGCTAATCATCTATAAAATTACCATGTCGTGAAAATATAAGACACCTGCTACAAATTATCTTTGTGTATAGTATGCAGTCTGTAAAGATTTAGTCTGTTCCTAACATTTGCAAGTCTTTCATAATAAGAACAAGATGTGCACTGAAAACATTCCAAGTACCTACAAATTGTTTTAAAGCTGTGATTACAATTTTCAGATAGATTAAGCAGCAGGTTGAAAGGTTTGACTTCAGAAGAAAAAATAAATAAGGGTGGGAAGGAATTTCTTTAGCTGTATTTTATATTATGTAATTCCTTATCTCTATATTGATTCCTATATACTTAATAAACAATTAGTTACATCTGTTTCAACATGTTTACGTAGCGTAACTAAGAGGTATACATTTCAGGCCAAGCTCCTTTTCAGTCCTTTCAGAAGGAATTGTCAAAAGTAATTCACTTACTATTAAATCAAGATAATCTTTCAGGCCAAAATTTTTTGAGGTGACTAGTGATTTGGTGTGACTAACATGAGCCACCTTAAAAACATTTCCCACACTTTCTGTAAACTAGCACCTTTTGAAAGAGACTAAGTTGGGTACTTAGAGTCACTATTTACTCTTAAAATCCATGGTCTAACACAAAATACTGTATGAAGGAGATGGAGTACATGAATAAACAGAAATATAAAGGCATATGCTGTTGTTCAAGAAATTACAGTGTTCTTCACCTGTAAAAGATGAAATGCCAACTTATCATCCCAACGTTGACTTCAAGGACCAGAAATAGAATGACAGACGTCTCAGAACCATGGAGTAACTGCAATAGATCTGTTCATGGTCTTTCCTCTCTAAAGAGAGCTGAGCACTCCACCTTTGTAAACCATGCAGAAGTCCAGCACATAATCAAGACAATTCTACTTGAAGCCCCTCTGTCCAAGGCACAGTCCAAAGCTAGAACTTCTCTAACCTCCGTGGGTGCACACTGACATTATGAAGGTGAAGCTGGGTGGTATAGAGAAATGTGACAATCTAGCCCTTCCTGAAGCCACAGTCAGAGCTGGCAGCCACTTTTCAGCCCTTCCTGCTCTGTGGCAATGCACTTAATTTTGCGATTCAACTGGTTGTTTCCTCCGCTGTAGAACTGAAGATTCAATAATACTGAAGGTGTCAAATTTGATGATGACAGTAGCCATCTAGCACACACAGGTTACAAAAATACCATACTTATATTTGTCTGCACAAACTTAACCAGGTTATCCTGGACATAAGCATCATGACTGTGTTTAATTACTCTTATTGCGCATTTTTCCTAGAATCACTGCCATTTTCTGTTCACAGACAACCATAAGCCTGCTAAAGCCTGAAAATTGCTCCAAGGGCTCAGCTTCTCTATATTTTTATTTTCTCCAAAAATAAGCAAATCATCCTAAGTATCATTTTCTAACCAACAAATGTTTAAAATACTACCCCAGGTTTTCGGGTATAGACTTGTGGACACTTTTGAAACCAGAGATCACAGACAATTTCACTATGTACAATTTTTATCAGCAATCTTCAAATTATGTGAGATCGCCAGAGGCTGTGAATTCAGGTCCTGAGAAACCCGAAGATGCCAAAGGATGTTAGTGCTTGTACTTATGTAATTAATTGCTACTATTTTTGCCTGAGGTAGCCATTGTAGACTAGAAATATCTTAGACTGTTTGCTTTATTTATCTTTTTGTTCATTTACTGGCAGTGAACCTTCATGTATTTCCTTAGGTTTAAGATGCATCTAATAAATATCATCACAGCAGCTAAATGTGCTTATTCAAAACTTAAAAAAAAATAAAAATCTAGACTTTTAATTAGAGCACTGTATTATTCCAGTTGTTAATTTTTATGTTTCTGTGACCTTTCTTAATGTATGCAACTAACTTTTCAAATGTCACACTGGTTAATGGCTCTCATTAACTTTTACACGGAACAATGCGGTGCACTTATTTACCCTCACAGCTGATGGAAAAAAGCTGGCAAAGCATTACTTTGCTCCTGTTTCCATCATTCTTTACTGCCTTTTCACAACATGAGCCCATGTTTTCAAAATGGCTAAAGGCACTTCAGTGCAAATTCCTAAACCAGCACCCAACATTTCCTGAATATGTCTTTTGGCTCTGCTACTTTTTCTTTTCTGTTAAATACATGCTACAATTTTTTCTGCCACGACAAAGAAAAGGTGCATCTGTAATCTGCACATTGCTAGCTCAGCAACAGAATCAAGTGAAAACACTGAAACAGAATAGTCTGGCTCTAAGGCCATATTCCAGCCATTGTCAAATACTGAGTACATAGTTCTGAGAGAGGGAAAAAAAAAACCCAAAAGCCAAAGAACTCCCTGACACTTCTATCCCTTTAGAAATGGATATTCCCTCCAAAGAAACTTACTGTGTTGGGCTTCATACTGGGCACCATGGTGCTGTAACTGCTGACTGCGCCTGTAACAGCCCTCTCCAGCTTTCAGAGCTTGCTTGAACAGCTTCTCTGCTTCTACAATCGTTGTTGCTTCTTCCTCAGCCAAGAGAATATAGGCAGTAGCACACCTGCAAAAATATGAGAGGAAAAGCCATGAGAAAGTTTCATGAAGTAAAAGCTGTACAAAGCCATGCAGACTGGCAAAGATATACCAAATACAGAGGCAACGGAGTTTTGTCCATATACCTTTCTAATGAACTATTCTGATGAATAAATATGCTGGCAATCAGATCAAGACTCTCATTTGTAGGTTACTGTATCACTCAGCCATCTGAGTAAACCTACTGATAACTGCCCCAGAAAGTAAAGCACTGTCTCACTAAGCAATCATGGTGTACATCACTAAAACTCCTTCTAGAAACCAAGACTGGTTTTATGCACTATTGCTTTAACACAAAATGTCTCCATTACTGAATTGGTATGAAAAGAATCAACAGACCTATAACACTTGCCATATGCAAAGAACAGATTATGAATGTAATTGTAGAGATTAAAAACCAAAAATCCCTCCTCTCCCCCCAAAAAGCAAACAAAAAACAAACTAGGAAAGCAGCTTTAGGAATACACAGAAAGGTGAAATGTGTGGTAGGAGTTACCTTATTCAGCTTTCAGCTGCATAATTTAGATCTCTTAACTATCTACACCCCTATGCCTCCATCAAGGAGAATCTTCACAAAGCCATTCATTTCACATGTTTAAACATCTCTCTAAGAATAGTGTGAATGGCAGAATGGAGCCGCTTCTCTCATTGACTACAGAGCGAGCTCCAGGCAATACTTTAAACTCCATGGCTGCAGTTTTAGCAGCTGAAGTTAGGTGGGATATAACCTCTTGACTTCCTTCTGATACAAAGCAAACTGCTGATAAGATTCTTCTTTACACAGAAATGGAATCGGGCTGCAGCTGCCTCTAGTTGCATTTCACAAAGAGTCATCAGCTGAGGAACAGGAAACAACTGGTCTGGGTGAAAAAGAGATTCCAGGAACCAGTATTTGCTGTGGGCCACTCAGCTGGAAAGCAGGTTGGTAGAAAAGGACCTGGGGGTCGCCGTGGACACCAAGTTCAATGTAAGCCAGCAATTTACCCTTGCTACAAAGAAGGCTAATGGCACCCTGAGCTGCATTAGGAGGAGTGTTGCCAGCTGGTTGAGGGAGGTAATCCTTCCCCTCAGCACTGGTGAGACCACGCTTGGGCTCCTCAGTACAAAAGGGACATAAACATACTGGAGGGAGTTCAGCAAAGGGCCATGAAGATGACAAAAGGACTGGAGCATCTCACATATAAGGAATGGCTGAGACAGCTGGGATTGTCCAACCTGAAGAAGAGAAGGCTCAGAGGGGATCTCATCAATATTTGTAAGTACCCGAAGGGTGGGTGCAAAGAGTATGGAACCAGGCTCTTTCTAGTGGTTCCCAGTGACAGGACCAGAGGCAATGGGCACAAACTGAAACACAGAAGGCTCCGTCTGAACATCAGGAAACACTTCTTTACTATGAGGGTGACCAAGCACTGGCACAGGTTGTCCAGGGGCTTTGTGGAGTGTACCTCCTTGGAGATATTCAAAAGCCATCTGCACATAGTCTTGTGAAAGGTGGCCCTGCTTGAGCAAGAGCGTTGAACCAGATGACCTCCAGAGGTCCCTGCCAATAATTCTGTGATATGCGAGTAGAACAGGACAGCTCACTTCTGCAAAAGCCTTTTATGCTACATGTTGCCTCAGTTGAACTGCTGTCCAGGAACAAACAATTCTTTTTCTCCTTCTGATGAAACATGTGAAGAACAATTTGTAAGGCACTACTTTATGGAATTCTAGAACGCAGCAATCTCTGACAGCAACCTAAGGGACTCTGTCCACTTTATGCACTTTGGCAATACTTACACAGTTTGCCATGCCAGTAAAGCATCACAGTATAAAGTTTATTGTGGGATCTCAGAATACTACATTTCTCATTGAGAAAATAAATAACGGACTCAAAGACTAAAAGTCCCAGAAAATTACATCATATTCTTTCACACTATGAAACAAATATTTCAGAAGGTGTTTATGAGTCCCTTCTTTCTTGCCTCTGTTCAGGATGACTGAGAAATCCAAAAGGGAACTCTCCGTCCCATAAATGCATATTTCATATGCTCATCAGGAGGCAACTTAATTAACACTTCACTAAGCTGATCCAAAACGCACTGACATCAGTGGGAAGACTCCCATTGTCATTGCTGCCCTAAGGATCTTCTGGGTGGCTAGCACAACATGCAGCTGTGCTTTCTTCCTCCCATTGTAGGCCTTTCTGTGACAGGCCTGTAATCATGGTTAAAAATTACTGCAGCAAACCCCCTGCCTTAAGCTATCATCAAATGGATTTTTAAATGACAGGAAATAAATGTTAATGCTGTTGTCACTCACTCATTCAACTCCAATGCTTCATGTGCCGCAGAAATTCGGGCTTGGGGATTTCTCTCTCTCCAGGCTTTCTGCATTACTATTCAATAAAAAAAGCAGAACAGGGGCACATCAGTCATTACAGCGTTAACAAGGAGAATCTACTGCATTATAACAACAGAATTTATTGCTCTCAGAGCACTCACTCCAGAGCATTTCAAAGAGCTCAGTGATCACTCAAAAGATACATAATCAGCATGAGCTTTTGTCCCAAATACTCAGCTTTATTCTTTCATTTAATTACACTTTTTTCCATGGGAAAATCTGGCTGAGAGATCATGCCATCTGCACTGTCACATACAAAGGTGATAACCAGCTTTTTCCTCTTGGGGAAGTAGATTCCACAGGGCACAAAAGAATACAAGGATAGTTGGGATTCTTTTTCTTGTTCCTTAGTGTGTTGTTGCTTTAGCTGAATGTTAAATGGATACAACATCCAGGCTAATCAGATCACCTCATAATTAGCCCACAGAGTTCAGAATATAGGATCCATGTTTATTGTGAGTCAAAAAAGCACAGTATCTTCCCCTTTGTAATTATGCCCTCAGAGCGGAGTGCCCAACTGTCAATATCTCTCCTTTCCCAAGAGACAAAGATCATTGTACATTTTCAGCAGAACCAAAGTTTGCATGTGGACTTAACAGTAAAGGCTTAATACAATTAAAGCTGCTTACATCAAATTCATTTGTAAATGTGTTGTTTCCATTTTTTACAGAGCTTCTAACTACATTAGGGAACGAAACACGGGACTTAAGTTTTACATAAGATCTCTCTCTTCTGTCAATGTAGACTAAACAGGACCTGGATAATGTAACTCAACAAACTACACTGGAGCTGGAACCACATTACCCTATATATGTTTGAAGCCACTGCAAGAAACGGGAAGAAAAAATAAGTCTTTACAGTTGCAAACAGTACCTTGAATGACTTCAGCAAGAAAGCAGAACAAAACAATGACACAATTTACATAGTTTATACATGTATAGATATTTGATCTAGATTAGATCAAAGAGATCTAGATTTGATTAGATTAGATCTAGAATACTACAAAACTAACAGCAACAGCTTTCCAGGCAGGATCAGACTCTTGCCTTTCCTCATCTACCCAAGAGAACTATGTCTGAGTGCATTTTTCTTGCATCAGTTTAAAACAATCATTAACCTATTAGCAAAAATGGTTGTTCACAAGGTCTCTTACTAGCATCTGCAGGCCGTAAATGATCCGTGTCACATGTAAAGAATGTCTGATGGTCTTGTGCTGAAAGATTCATATCGTAGTAAGTCAAAGGTTCTCTCCCTGTTACCCATGTATACCTGCAACATGCCAACAAAAAGACATTTTGGTTAACGAGGTCACGTTTGGCAAAATGAATCTAGAAAAGAATCCTAGACATTAGAGATGGGCATAGCCCACCAAGTTCACCCAGCCAATTTCCTAACCAACATACACTGCATTTCACTGTACTGTGATGGAGCAACAGTAGTTGAACCTAAGCTAATGAGGATGTTGGAAATGAGTAAAACATCCAAACATAAAGACTACATGAAACCTAGATATAACTCATTAGGTTGTTTGCTACACCTCTTTTGAACACAATTACTGTATTAACAGTACCAGGTATACCACACTTAAGTTTTCCATTTTTTTATAAGATCACCAAAAATTACAAAAATAACAACTGCATGAGCATGAATTTAAATTCCTTTTAATTCAGAAGCACTGTACAAATGACAGAAAAACCTGGTGTGAGCATGAGTCCACAGCTGTTTTTATGATTCCATCTCTGAGTTAGATTAACAGAAAAGTACAATTAAGATCCTTAACCCAGTATCATGCCTGACACTGTAACACTTACCGATTATATTCCGCTCCTCTGAACAGATTTAAAGGATTTCGCCAGACTTTGCATTCTGTCATAAACAGAAACACACAATAATGAATCTCTTCCAAATTAAAATGGTATTTGAGGCTTATCAGAAACATCAGTCACCTTCTAACAACCCTTATCAAATAACTTTTTTTTTTTTACAGGTGTGAGTGGAAAAAAAAAAATCAAGAGCATGGATATGCTAGTAACCAGACTGTTCTTCCCTTTTTAAATAGTAATTTCATTATAAATTAGTGTCAACAAATGTTATCATTCCAGACAAATAACCACTAACAGAGTTCCAAATGCCAGATGAAAAGATAATACTGATTAGTGCCAAGACTCACATTTACCATAATGCAGAACCGAAAAGGGATCATGCAGGGTTACTGCACTGAAAAACAGCAATTAACTCAGTCCTACAGACTTGTTATTTCTACAGAAAAATTTCCCTGTCTATTTAATACTGTAAATCACTGAGAATCGCAGCTACAGTTGCCAAATTTAATTCCTCCTGAGTTTGTGAAGTAAAAATCCATGGCAACATCTGCTGAACTTACTTAAGTTATAAGCATCCCAGGCTGACAAAGGATGCTGGACTGGCAGAGAAAAGTTCATTGCATTGCAAAGCTTTGGGAACACTAAAAGCCATTTAATACATTTCTCTTGGGGTGGGCAGAATGCAAATTCATCATCACACAACAGGTAGGAAGGGATAAGAAAATCCACAACAATGTAATTTAGAACAGAATTTAAAAAAAACTCACAAACTCAAACCAATCACAAAAATCAATTTCTATGGCTTTTGAAAAGGTGAGGTCTTGATTCTGGGTTTTCTTCCTTTAATTTAACATGAGATTCGTTCTCTTCATTTCAACAAAAACTATTCACTCCAGCGAAGGTGAGACCAGAATGAACCACAATACCTTCACAAAGACCCACCAAGAGGCAGCACATCGTTCTACCACAGATCTGCTACTGGATGACCCCTCACGTGGTGCTCTGCAAAAACACAGCAGCAGCATTGACCCTGCAGCATTTCACCAGCTGCTTTCCACCACCGAAAGTCAATCAGCACATTTTTCCCTATGAAATGTGTAGCCATTTCTGAAGAGATCACAGCCTGGCGGGATTCGGAGTTAGCAGGGAATCTACCCTACTTTAAAAAACATTGGTAAGTGCATGCCTGTTCCCTTTATGTCTGTTTCATTAAAGAAAAGAGACAGAAATACAGAATAGCAAGTCAAGCCCTTTTCTCTTCCCATGGAGCTAGCTCCCACTTCTGAGTATGAGGCTCAAGTGGTACAGAAAGAATGCATTTTATATAAATTACTTGCAATAACACCACGACACCTGTGGCTACACAAAAACCAGTCAAGTGGCACAGGAGGTGGGGCCTCAGCTGGGTGCCTACATCACCTAACATGCATGAACCAGAGACACGAGAAAGGGAAGATGTTTGGGAAGAGACCATTGATTACACATCTGCATCTTTCAAGGAGCTACTTCAGTAGATAGCTAACATCAGAAAGCTCCCCTGGTTTACTCAGCAGAAGTGCTCTATTGACATTCAGCCATTCTGTTGTGCAGCCAGAGGGTACGGCTGTTTGACAAGCTTCAATCTGACAGTTTTTACATAATATGACTTTCAAACCATAGCAAATATTAAATAAACATCAGCCTTCTCAGTTCCAGAGGCACAATTCAATGGCTTGGCTTACTCTATTTGCAACCAACAAGATTAGGCAACAACTATTTGATCACAGCAACACTGATCTTTTTGCTCATCTTATTTAAATTTAAGTGGTTATACATCCCAAGTGTGCAGTACTTCAGCACTGCAGCAGGGAAAGGGGGAATTGAGGAACAAAAAGGAGAGAAGAAGGGATTTTATTACCACCTCCTCTCCTCTGGGGTAATTTGGCATCTGTCTGCCTAGTTAAACATGATGTGCTCTTTGTTGCTTTTGTCTTGGTGTCTGCTGATTCCATTGTCTCAGTACATCAACCATTCCCCTGACCTTTCTGATGACAAAGGTGTCTACTGCAATATTCCACCACAGTCAAACATCTACATAGGAAAACATGGTGAGCCAAGTGGAAAAGCCATCTTCATCTTGTTGGATAGTGGAGGAAATATCCCAGTGTTGATGACTGTAAACTGAAAAGGTTGCCTTTTCTGTAACATTACAAACTAATAATATTAACTATGACCTTATTTTGTATAAACAATTAGGATTTCCTGAAGATTAATCTTTTAGCTCCCTGTTCAATGATCAAGCTTTGAGCACCAACATCTTTCTGAAGGCATGAATAACAGGCTGTCTGTACAGACACACTGTCCAGAGACACTGTGTCCCAACTCATAGACTCGAGTGCCAATGCACTGAAAGCAAACACACTCCTTGACTACTTCTTTATATGAGAAAAGTCAGGATGCTTGGGTGAACCTCACTAGTCAAAATACTGCGCCTTCTGCTTTAAAATGACAGGAGTTATTCCAGAGCTGCTGAAGTGTGACAGAGTGCACTGATGAGTGCACACAGGTGTTTCCAAGCCATCCCATGCTTTCTGCCAGTTCACCCAAATCTAATATCCTAGTCCATGCGGTGCTGCTATTCACAGCCTCTCCTGAGATGGGAATGGCAACAGCTGATTTTGCTGTGCTATATGGAGGCTTCCCTAAGTAGAAATACCCAGTGCAGAGCAAGGGTTTTTGAGACCACCTGTTTTATGTAACTTTTGTTTGCTAATTTTCGTTTGTTTGTTTTCAAGAACACTGAAGAGCAGAAGTAAAATTTGCCCGGTATATCCAGGCACCTTGGCTGCTAAACAATAACGTTTTCTCCATAACTGAATTTGGGTTTTGTTCATTCACTTCTTCTCACTTGTTAATTCTGATACATTTTAAAATTTAAAGAAATCCTAATTGATTCTAGGGGCACATTCCTAATGAAAGCTCAATTAATTTCCAATGTTGAGACTATGGCCTGTATGCCAAGCTAGAGCTGAAAACATAAATTTTGTTTTACGGATAAAGGAACACAAGCCGAGATGTTCCTGCCCTAACTTTCTTTAACAGTAAGTATTTCCAACTCAAGCCAGAAGCAACAGTATTTTAGCATCTTCATCACCCACAGGCACAGTTTCCAATTCACCCCCCACCAGGTAGCTGAGTCACCCAGGCAGGGAGACAAGTTACCCTGGGACTCCTCTTCAGTCCACAAAGATCAGTGCTTGTTTCGGGGGTGATTCGTTTTAGGCAGGCTGGCCTGTCTCTCAGAAGAACCACCCTCGGCCAACCAGGCACCTGACTCAAAGTGCCTCAGCAGAATCACAAAGCCTGTGATTTGAGTGAAGGGACCTGCAGGGATAGTCCTCCTGTGGCAGAGCTGTAACAGGGCTCAAGCTGCCTTGGTTCAAAACTGACATCCTCCCCTCCATCATGTAACAGCTGCTCTCCTCTGATTTAACACTGTCTTTTTCACTAGAGCAAGCAAATTTGTATTCACTATAGTAATATATAAATCCATAGCAAAAATTACAACTCATACATTTATACCATCTATGTAAGGCTTCCAAAACACCTCCTCAATCATATGTTCATTAAATCACATGCACTAGAAAAGAAGCCCCAGAGCGTCAAGGTCAACTTTAAAGGCTTGCATGGCTTAGGAACAGACACCTTTAGCCTGACTGGTAGCACCCACTCCCTGCCCTGAAATTCATTGGGGCTGTGAATGCCTGGAAGCTCATGAAAATTGAGCCCCAAATGCCTGAAATCGGGCCTCCTAAACTGAAGGCCTTTTTTAAAAAACCTGACTGTGTTATGACTTTCCGAAAGTTACAAATCAAATCGGTAGCAGAGTCAGGAACAGAACAAGCCCTTAAGCTAGTAAAAGCCACTATGCTTCCACTTACTAAAGTGAAATCAAATGTTGTTTACATACTACTTACATGGTCTAAAAAATAACGTAATGCAAAAGCAGATGGGCACTCCCAACATCTTTTTCTGATTCTTTTATTTACCACTTTGTTATTATCCAAAAGAATGTATATAAAAATACTGTCTGCCTTTAGAAATGATACTGCAGGAACTGCGGGTGCAATTTAGCAGGGCTTTCTGAGTCAAGGGGGGAAAGAGATGCGTCGGCAACGCCGCCTGAGCAACGAGCACAGCATGAATTTGGAAAGGTATAACCTACCTGGGCAATCAATGAAGCAGCTCTGCCTTTTATTTGACAACAGAGCAAGTTTAAAGGACGCTTTATCTGGTTTCACGGCTCAGCAGGAGATAATATTTGTACCC
>JAHREE010000367.1:4926313-5014356 GCA_033628505.1 Tringa tobata | reverse complement strand
TCCCTCCCTCCCTCCTTCCGTCCCTCCCGGCGGCGCACCGAGAGACCCGAGGTCGTGCCGAATCTGGCAAACCGCTTTAAAAACCTGGTTTACAGGAGGTGAAAAAATCTCAATCTTGTCAGAAACAAAAAAAAATTGCTGTGGTTTTTTTTTTTTTTGTTGGTTGGGTGGTGGTTTTGTGGGGTTGGTGGGTTTTTTTTCACCCCAAGAAGCTTACGGCAAATTATTTCTTTAAAAAGTAAAGAAAAAATAAAAATAAAAAAAAATCAATTGTTAGGAGGATTCCTTCAAATTGCTTTCTGGAAAAAAAAACAAGCAAGAGCCCAGGTCCATCCTGTCGGACATCAGCCCCATGAATGGGATGCTGCAGTCAGCAATATTCGCCTCCTCTCTCCTCTGCAGTCAGGGGAAAGCGAGGAAAAGCAGGTTTGCTTGTTTTCCCAGTAATTCTTCCAAAGGAATTTTAATTTAAGAAATGTTAAAAATACCAAACAAACTCCAGGAAGCTGAATCCTGTTCTTTTGGGGATTTTTTTTTTCCCCCCAAACTGAACTGTGTTTTGTTTTGTTTGGCTGACTTGGGCCGATTCCGAATTAATTTTATTTTCAGGCTTTTGGTTCAGCTAGCAAATCAGAAAAAAAAAAAAAAAAAAGATTATTTACCGAGTTCTACTTGGAAAATCATTCCACAGCCTAAAAGAAACCCTTTTACCTAAAAGAAACCCTTATAATTGAAATTACATACATAATATATATTTGTGGTATTCTCACCGAGAAATTACTTTCTTGGTTAAGAATACACATATTTCAGGAAACCACATAAACCTGGAAATGCAGACTATTTCATATGAATAGGGAAAAGGTTTTGATTGTAAAAATTTGGAAGGCATGCACACTTAGAGGCATACTTATAATAAGTATGTAAAATGAGTGTATTTTGCAGTTGCACTTGAATCATCACCCAAACATTTATATAACAACTGAAACAAAAGCAAATCAAAGGGGTTTTGAAAATTTGGTAGTACTTTGTAATATTGATTGCACTAGAAATTGTGGATGAACGATCTCTTTCTATATTATTCAGTGTCTCCATGTTTTATGCCAGTGCTGAAAGCTTTTACAAAATCTCTACCAAAAAAAAAAAAAAAAAGGTTATTTATTAATTCTTACTACAACTAGGAACAATCAGCAACTGACTTCTGTCTCTATGGGACATACCTTTTTTCTCCTCTCTTTGAACCATTCCATAGGGGAAAAGCTGAAGATAAACCTTCTGGCATAGTAAGAAAATGTTGCTCAAAGGAACATCCTTCAAAGGATGCTCCAATGCATTCTGCACTGGGGCTTCCCCTAAATGCAGCTGTGTTGTTAAAGCACCTAGGGCATTCATATGGAGGAAGCTGACCCTCGCTGCATTGGAATGGAGTGGGAATGTGGCTGGTGGCCACCTGAGGCAAGTTCACAGAAGAGTGTGTGGCAGCCCTGGAGATCACTCGGTCCCTAAAAGAATCTAATGGCTCTTCTAGGAGACATCAGCAAAGACCAATGGAGCAGTCTACACCCAGATCTTTGTGAACTCTTCCTCCCAGGCAAATCACTGAAAAGCCACAGAGCCTGGATAGTTCCTCCTTGCGCAGGCTCCACAGCACGTTTATCACTGTACGTGTTCCATCAGCACGTGCTTGCAGGTGGGAATCCCGGGAGCCAGGGACACAACACTGAGGAATATCGCTGAGCGCTTGCTCTGCACTGATACACACCGCTGCCTCCAAACACTGGAGCTGGTGGACAGGGAGCTGGCACAGGTGAGCCAGCTTTGGTTTTAGCTGGTCTCATGCTCTTGGGCACATGACACTTTCTAAAGGGTTTTGAATTTAAATGAGAGAGCATCATGAGCTAAGCAGGCAGCAAGTGGCAACCCACGAGAGAAAGGCTGTGCTGTAGGATACAGTCACAGATCTGCTCTGAGCATCTGTTTCCGTTTTATCTTTGGAAACTTTGAAGCTTGAACAAATGAAGGCACAGGAGCCACAGTTGTACCTGTCCAAGGCCTCAAAGGGAGTGGCTGTTAGGAATCAAACATTATACTGATGGAAGGGACTCCCAGTAAGAATATCACTGTAACTGCAGTCAGGGGCTGAAGTACAGCTGCCAGACTGCCCGCTCAAAACTCCTGGCAGTTACGGACCGTATCTGACAAGCTTCATATTTTCTTTAACAGAAGAAACAACCACATTTTTCAAAACGTGCTAATAAATTCCTGCTCATTATTTCAATCATAATCAGCTTTTAGATAAAGAGTCAGTAAAACCCAGTGAGCAGCACGAGAGCACTCTTGAGCCCACTTGCCCTGCACAAATGTACAGCAGCTGGAAAACTGTCACACTGAATTTCAGTAAAACTGAGGATACAGAAAGAATGTACATATATATGTGGTCACTACTGCAGTTCAGCTGAGTGACAGGAACTTGCTGTAAGTCTGCCTCCCTAGTCTTATGAATACATTAATTACTTTTAAAAATGGCATTAAAGCTCGTAGATTGTTTAAGGCAGCTTTGAAAAATATTTGCAATGTTGAGTGCATCCAGTGCCAGGAAACATCAGCCAGATCTCAATGCATACGGTCTCTTAGAAATTAAAGCCATAAATCATCATCATAATAAGCCTTGCTTGCAGTGATTTGTTCAGGGTGTATGAGAAGGTAATCTATAATCTGGTACTGAAGTCAAAACAATAAATTCTCTTTGCAGAATTTTTGTACCTTTCTCAGACAGTGTTGGCTGTTTTGAAATCTGAGTGCAATAAATTAAATTTGATTTCTAACTGCACCAGCCACTTTGAAAGCAATGTGAAGTCAACAAGCTTTTGACAGTTCAGCAGATGAGAGATCATCTGGCAGAATAATAGCTGACTGTAAGGATTAATTACCTATTGAAAGAGATCTGGATGAGAGAGGAAATTAAGGCAAAAGATCATTTCTGTACCACCTCTGAAAGAAAAGGCCACCTCATTTCTGTCATACACATACAGTGGGAAGGAAGCTCATCTTCACAGACCTTGTTCCTTCACAGCAGTGGCAAACTTCTCTGGCTTCTTTCTAGTTGGTGCCTGTGCTTTCAAATTGGAACAGGGTCAAACATCTCCAAACCCTCAAGGGATCTTTGAAACCCTTAAGTTCACGAAGGCCAAGTTAAAACCCTGTTCTGAACATTTCCAGCTTTGCATGTTTAGAAATCCAAATCTAGAGTCTTTATTTTTTAATTGGGCATGGGTACTGATTAATGTAAGAGTATTTGATTTTGGAAAACCCTTACTGATGATTTCTATAAATGCATGGCTATGAAAAAAACAACTTGTAGGTGACAAATACAGTTGGGTTAAGTAAGAGCTGGTAAATCACTCATAAGTCTTCTTAATGCATTGCAGATACTTGCTTTGGACTTTTTTTGGTTTTGCTTCTCTGGGCAGCTACTTCTCTTCCCCTGTGCAATGAAAACATAACAGTCATCCTCTTTCTTATCTCCGCTCTCACATACAATCCCAGATAATTTATTTCTCTGTGTAGCAACAAATCTCTTCTGCATCACTTGGATATCTGATCTTCCCGTCTGGTTTTTCAGAACAGATATTCCATCCTAAATGCATCATTTCACAAGGGATGATTTTGAAGGTAGTTCTCACTGGACCAAGTAGTGATGTCTATCAGCAGTTTGAATTATGCTTTCCTGTTTATCATATCTGAGACAGGCATCCTCTCCTACAGCGAACACTCTCTGTAGTCCTCAGTGCATGTGCATTGAGTCTTCAACAGAAGCAGTAAAGGATTTTGTTTGGTGGCAAATTCCAAAGCTCAGAGTTCTCATTCAGTCTTGCAGTGAGGCTTCCAGGTCTCAGAGGAGTAAGATTTGGAGTACTCTTATAATATGAGGGGTGTTAACAACCAACCTAATGGGTTTAAATGAAACTTAACTCTCTTGAGGAACAGGATAACGACAGCAGAACTTGATTCAATGGTTAAGCCTATTTGATAAGCAAAATGGGACGGGACGACAGCACAGGTTTGGCTGGCTCAGTCATCCATGCTGTTTGTTTGCTAGCATGCTGCCCAGCCTGTGCCAACTCTCCCAGGCAATGTATGGACATCTTCTGGGGATATCACAGCCCAGGGATTGTTTCCAGTAGACAGCATGGAAAAGATCATCCTGTTTTGGAAGGCAAGAGTGTTTCTCCATGTGAATGTGACTATACAATGCCACTTGCCTTTGGACAAAGCAAGCCCCTAGTCTGTTTTATTTAGCTGTTAGGGTAGCCAGTGACTCAAACAGATCCTCCAGTCCTGCCCAGTTGGTTCTAAGAAAAAAATACGCAGTACACCTCAGACCATGCTCTCAGTGTCTCAGTCCTGAAGGCTATGCAGCTCCATTCCTTCTGGGTGAAATACATCCGTTTAGCATCATCTTAGACTCTGCTCCTGGTTACCGAACGCCCACTTGTCTTATCTCAAGGAGTCAGCATGAGAAGATATGTGCTAATGAGCAGTTTATTCAAAACAGCTGTTTACTTACACTTCATCTACCTCTAGAAATACAGAAATGGGAAAGAAAATAATATATTGCCTGGGCTAAGTATAGTACATCTCTCAACACTGGGTAGAACCCAGCTACTTATGATACCTTGCTTTCATCTGAGGACTGGGTTGTAGCCTGCCTTCCTACAGACTCTTCCTCTCTCATCTGCTCCTTGGCAAGTGTCTCCAGTTTCTTAGGAACTCTGTACAAGGATTCTGCCCTCCCTGACCTGTCAGCCTCCGCTGAGCAAAGCAGAAACTTTGAACAATTACCACATATCACTTTTCAGCCACCAAAGATTGTCCCTGCACAATTGTCAGACTTCCTTGGAGTCTGTTCCCTTTTCTATGGGAAAACACAGAACTCAGTCACCTTTCTGCCCCTCTGCAGCAAAGGTAAGGAAACAAAAGAACAATTAATACCTACAGAAAATAAGAGAGGTCCCTTCTGAGTTATTCAGGTCCTCTCTCAGACTTCCTGTACTAACACCATTGGCTACAAAAGGCTGGGACTCCCACATACTATACACATACTGTGGTAGTTGCAGACAGCCCAGCTGCTCGGCACTAAATAGTGTATAGACTCAGCACTCATGTTCTACCTCTATAGACTGGCTTTCTAATTCTTATCTCCGAAAGATCTGGTATTTGTTCATTGCAGAATGTTTCTCATCGTGAAGCAGAAAACTCTTATTATTGTCCCAAGCTCTGAAGTAGAATAACGAGGCATTCTTGGTGGAGATTCAAAACTGGGGTTCACTTCTGCCTGTGCTTTGTTAGGACTGATACTCTATCAGTTTGCAGTGCAAATGCCACCCACATTTGCTAACCAACTTTCACTCTGGCACTCTGTATGTTAAATATGTGGCCTTATTTAGAAATCTTAGTGGCATTTACATAGTTCCAGTTCACAGCGTTTACTGGACGTCAGTTGTGTTTCATGACAGTTTTATTACCCTACCTGCAGAAAAGCTTAGCCTCTCAGACACGGAATACAATACAGCTCATTGTATTCTCTGAGACAGAACCCCATTTTTTACTCGATTAAAAGTAACTGTGGTGGAACCAAGTTTCCAATACAATATTTCTAATGCAGCTTGAGACTTAATTTGGTTCCTATTTTTGATGCCTAAAATAGTGCAGAAATGAATTAAATATATGCTAAATTGTTCATTTTAAACTAATGATTGAATTGAATGAATTAAATGCTTTCCTGAATGAATTAAATATGAATTAATTTTTTTCATTTTAAACTATGTGCTGTAGTCAAGTAATTATTAAAGAGAATGCTTGAGATAGGAAAGTCTTTTTTTGTATGGTTCTTAGCTATCCAGAAAAGAAAAAAGAAAGATCTGAAATCCTTGTTTCATTTAAGTCACACTGCCTACAGCAAGGCCAGAATTTTACCTAAAGAATGAAAACAAAGTGAGAGACAAAATAAGAGAGGAGAGTAGTGTTTTGCAAAGGAGTTCACATAGCATGCAATTGCCCAAAGCTGAACTCTGCAGTCTTTGTTTCATGACCCAGACATGAAATAGGAAAAGCATTCACTTTCCTATCAGTTACCACACTTCTGAAATGATGGAATTTTCCATCATTTCATAACCTGCAGTGCTGTGATTTCTCCTTCTGATTAGGAGTTGCAGCCAACTGATAATGGAAAGAAATCTGCCAGACCATATGGTGGAAAATTCCAAGGAATATTAGCACATCTAGTCTGAAAAATACCCCAGCGATGCAGATTTGACAAGAGAATGTTTATTTTACAAAAGAACTTCACTTAATACCATTAGCAGGATTAAGAATCCTTTAGAACTGCAGATGCCATGTAGTATGACAGGTAAGTGGGTGGTAATGCAGGCAATTCAGCATGTTACAGGGCCACTGGTAAACAGCAAGATTATTAAGAAATAATTAATATCTGAAGCACAATTGGGCTAGTGACTGGCTACCACTACCTCGCTGGAACTGATCCAGCTGTATTTCCTGATGCATGGTCTGTCCAACTTGCAGTTTCTACTCTCCATGACCATGTCTGCTGAGTTCCTTTTCCACCATCCACTTTACAGACCACATGTTCCTCTCAGCCCAGACACTGGTCCCTACAGTTTAGGGTGCCTGGCCTATATATCCTTTGCACATTTAAGATGGTGGCATATGAACAGAAGACAGCAACTGATAGCAGTAGTGAGGGTCCATGAAAAAGGCTTTCAATCTTCTTTCAGTCTGTGTCTACACCTTCGTCACCTCATAGTTTCTTCAACTTTTTTGTAATGGACTTTGTCATACAGAATTTAGTGAATTTATTCGGTTAAGGCTCACTCAGTCTGATCTCTTCTTGGAAGGCTTCTATTCATGCCCTTTTCTCCCTTTGTCATATCACAGTCTTGAATACTCCTTGCCACTTCCTTCTTGTACTTTCCATCAAAGTACGGCATTTGGAAATTTCTTGCTTACAAGTCTCCTACTGAGCTTGTTCCTCAGAAATTGCCTTCATGACTACAGTACAAAATGTACCTGAGTTTGCAATCATGCTATACACAGAATTTAGTTACAGACAATTGAGTCTCTTTAGGGGTTTTGTTCCTGTTTGATTCTGTAAGATATTTCCATAGGGCAAAAACTGTCTTTTTCTTGCTACCTCCTCCCGCTGTCTTCCATCTCTAATAACAAATATGGAGTTGTGCCTGTGGAACCCATGTATTTCTGTCATTCCTTTTCATCTTGGCAGTGAGGTCTGGCCTTTTCTTCTTCCCGAGTGACAGTACTGATTGTAACATTCAGTATTTTCCTCCCATGAATTTGAGTGAGTTGTGCTGAAATGAATCCAAGTCTTACAGGTCTGGCTCCTGTTCATATTCTGAAAGACCTGCTGATGTCTCTGGAGCTGCGTCCTGTGCTTTGTGGCTCAATCCATACAAGGATGATGAATGCCCAAGGTGCAGACATTAAGTAATTGCCTTCTGCTACAAGGAAACCCCAGAGCAAGGCAGAGCAGCAGCGCACCTGATACTTTATACACCTGAAATCATCTAAATGATGAGAGTCTCACAGGCATTCAGGAATCAAGGATGCCATTTCTTTGTCTACATCAGCTGCAGGCAATGTGGAAGTGAGAGGTGCGGATTTCCCACACCAAACGGAGAGAGTTTACTTAGGATCCTACTTGTTTCCAGGTATTTCTGAGGTCAGTAGGTCTGAGGTGATGCGAACCAGCCCCTAACCATGTCTCTCTCTTTTCACTTACCACTGCGGTAACTGCACTCCTAAAATTGGTCCCATTGGTCTCCTAATTACATGCCTAGTTTGGTGAGGGAGGGCCTGCAGCTTGCATCCAGCAGATTTTAAAAGCATACAACTTGTTTTCAGACAAAGGACCTAAGACTGATTGAACAAACAAGACAAAAAAAAAGACAACCTTTCCCTGAGGAGGGAAAGTGGAGAGGGAGGTGCTGAGCTCTTCTCTCTGGTATCCAGTGATAGGACACGTGGGAATGGTTCAAAGCTGTGCCAGGGGAGGTTTAGGCTGGAGCATTTCTTTACCAAGAGGGTGGTGAAACACTGGAACAGGCTTCCTGGAGAGGTGGTCAATGCCCCCAAAAGCTGTCAGTGTTTAAGAGGCATTTGGACAATGGCCTTAATAATATGCTTTCACTTTTGGTCAGACCTGAAGTGGTCAGGCAGCTGGACCAGATGATTGCTGTAGGTCCTTTCCAATGGAAATATTCTATTCTATTCTATTCTATTCTATTCTATTCTATTCTATTCTATTTATTTGTGTAGGTAGAAAACCAGCTCTCAGAAGCAAGGAAACAGAACAGCCCGGCATAAGCATAATACCCTAAGTACACCATGCAGACTGTTCAATTTTTTAAATTCCATTTGTTTCTATGAAGACACTGAATAAAATCAGAGCAAATGCTCTGCTTTGGACTCCTGCACTGTGATGGCATTATGATTCACTCCACTGCATCAGCTTGCACAGTGAAAACCTCAGGGATTACGTATGGAAGGAGGGGATTTTAAATGGTTTAAAAATACTTTTCAGACCTTTAAGCGAATAGGCAGATATGTATTGAAAAGATTTAAAAAGTGAAGATCTGAAATAATTATACCTTGGAATCTTGGCACCAGAACTGGGTTCATTGCTAATATTCTGCTTGCTGTTTCTATAATAAGTCCTGCAGTGACTTTCTGAAAGGATCACACTAAGCTGAGATAGTTGGTACCTCTCCTTCTCTTCTTCTTACCATCCTTTTTATTTCTGTAGCACTTATTGGTGGAAACACTTAACATGCAGATGCTTGTTAGGAATTACTATAGGGTTGCTGGTGGGGCACATTGTCCTTTACGACTTTTTTTCTTCAAAGACACATAGCACTGAAATATTTTCTCTTTTGTTTTTGTTTGTTCCCACAGAAAAAGAAGTACAAAGAAAGAAATCTACATTTTATGTACTGCAGAAATATAAGTTTAAGGGAAAAAAAAGACACCTTATAAAGTCTGAAATCGCATTCTGGATAATAAAATCGATTTGTAAAGTGATATTAATATATCTAGTACTTACCAATATAAGTCCCGAGATTAATGAGGAAGTGCCTGTCAGGGCAACGTAGAACTTAGGGGTTAATGTGTTCAAAAACATGCTCACTGAAAAAGAAAAGAGAGGAAAACATGAGTACAAGAGCAGGACATGTTCTTCACATGTGTTCCCTCCTCCTCCCAACTGCTTTCCAACTTCAGATGTTATTACCTTAATTCTGATAAAAAAGACAGTTGAAAGAACATCCTGTTCCATCTGCCTAACACTCTGCAGAGCACTAGACTGCCACATGCAGAAATTTGTTTTCACAACAGAGTCAATCACAAGACACTGGAAAACAGTTGCACACATCTGGGTCCTTCCTATTCCAGTCTGTGCTCCCCTGACCCCAAGTTCAGGATTCCCCATGATATATCATAGAATCATAGAATCATTCAGGTTGGAAAAGACCCTTGGGATCATCGAGTCCAGCCATCTACCCTACTCTAAAAAGTTCTCCCTTACACCGTATCTCCCAACACTGCATCTAAAAGACTTTTAAACACATTCAGGGATGGTGACTCAACCACATCCCTGGGCAGCCTATTCAAGTCTCTGACCACTCTTTCTGTGAAGAATTGTTTCCTAATGTTCAGTCTAAACCTACCCTGTTGGAGCTTGAAGCCATTTCCTCTCGTTCTATCACTAATTACCTGTGAGAAGAGACCAGCACCAACCTCTCTACAGTGTCCTTTCAAGTAGCTGTAGAGAGTGATGAGGTCTCCTCTCAGTCTCCTCTTCCTATGGAAGACATTTTATTATCTGCCTTTGCTACTCTGTTGTGGTTAGAAATTTTAGGAGTCAATCTCAATGTCCTGCATTCAACATTGTCTCAATGTCCTATGATCTTGGTGAAACTATCAAGACAAATTTTAAAAAGCCTTTTACGTATCATTACATTGGTTCTCACTTACAAAGTAGGAGATAATAGCATTTCCCTAACTCATTGCACTGCACTGAAGTTGGTGAACCACTCAGTATCACAACAGTGAATAAATGCATAAAGCAGATTAGGAAAAGACCTAACTGGCTTTCTGATAATTAGGGGTGAAAAGCGTGATAGCTGTCCAGATTATCTGAAATCTAGGGCCAAAGCAAAGCCAGGCAAACTGCAAGGAATGGCAATTCCACCTGTATGGGCTTCTGGAAATTCAAAGGGCTTTTCTAGTCATATCACATTTTGGAAGCTGCTGAAAGAATCACCAGGTAGTTGTGCTCAGCCCCACCTTGGAAAATCCCTCTGGTCTTAAGAGAATAAAATAATCTTTTTATAGGTTTTGTATCACTCTACAGGAGCTACTAAAGACAATTGGAGCTCTTCCACTGAGTTCTGGATTTTTTAAACTCTCAACTTCCCATCATCTCCATCTTCCACAAATGAAAACATTCTCCATTAAACTACATGGAGGGTTAGAATATCTTCTGTAAAAAACCCCACTGATCTCATCCTTAACCAATGCTGAAGTATTTCTCATACATATGTACATATACCTATATACACACATATATATTTATAAATATACATGCATCTATGACTGGAGAGGGAACCGACAATAGGCAGCAGGTAAAATTAAAAGACTTGTAGCAGACTACCAAACAGTCATTAAAAAACACTGATAAAAGACCTGGATGCGTAGGTGGGAGACCCTTGGTTCATTCTGTTCCCTTTAGAAATGACACTTACTGAAATTAAGTAACACGGAGCCAAAAAATGAGAAGATGACAACAACAGCAGGAAACAAATCATCAAACATATGATTAAGTTTCCATGACAGAAAATTGTTTTCCAGAAATGCATCACTAAAAGAGATTGAAACTCTGCAAGTCAGCTGTTTTGTTTGGGTTTTGGCTTCCTATTTTCTATTTTATTTTTTTTTCTTGAAAAAGCTATAAACTGTTAAAATGGAAAAGTCATTTTCTGGTCCACTGGAGTGGCATGAAGCACCAAGCTGATATAGTAAAGAACTAGTTTGGTGGCTTTTAATTCCATCGTACATTTTCTTTCACAAATGAGTAGGATGCCAGATTCTCAGTTAGTGTAAATCAGTATAACATCCCCAATTTTACTGTGTGCAACACAGCTTCACTGATTTATGCCAGCACTGGCTCAATAGCTGTGATTTTCCAACATCTTAGTACTTTTTTTTTTTTCTGTTCCCATTCTTTTTTTCTTTCTTTTCTTTTTTATTCTCTAATACAAGCTGACTTTGAAATAGTAGTCCCTGCTTTCTCCAGCCCCAGTACCTGTTAAGAAGGGAAAGGAATGGAGAGACTGAAATAGCTTTTGCTTCTACCAACCACCATGAGTCCTTTAGAAGAAACATTCCACATTCTGGAATGCAAACATAAGCCAGAGACATAATCAAACTGTGTCACTGGGGAAATTTCAGACTGCCAGTGAAATTACTTCCTCTGCTTAGGTCAGGATATTCCTGAGAGAGAGTACGCTATGATGGGATATAGATGTCCATGTTCCCTGTGTTGCACAGTGCTGCTGCAGTGCCAAAAATAACATGAAAAGCCAGGCAGCAGGAGACTTTACAGAAGTGCTTTCTCTTCCATTCCTTCACCATAGCTTCACAGTTCATGGAATGCTGGAACTTTTCCTATTAAAATGGAAAAATTTTCCCATTACCCTGGAGGAAGTTTGGTTTCTAAAGTTGTGAAGCCTCCAGTGTTTCAGAAGATTCCAGGTGAGGATATCCATTGCCTAAGGATATAGTCTATTTGCTTTAAATTCCTATCGCCTGTTTCACTAAGAAATGCTGCAAAGATAACAAAGTTTCTTAAGCAGTGATGAGATACTCACTTATCATTACTGACTGCCATCAATAAAATTCACTATGGGAAATGCATGCCCATTTGGACGAGCCCTCTCAACAAATTAGCTCCATCAATGGAGTAGAATGAATGAGGCTCTTAAGAAATCCTGTTGGCTTTTCTCTGTCACCGCTACTTTACAAGCAATGTACACCAATTTACAGACAAACCCTCAGATCTGAATGGAGATAGGATTTTATTTATCTGTCATTTGCACCAGTGTGACTGCTTTCTTCTCTGCTTGCATGTATACTGGTGCTCCTGTGTGCTCTTTTCTACAGGCTGCCACAATTCCTCACTTCTACGGTTTAGTCCTGGGAAGTGGCAAGGTGAACTGGTACGACACTGGATGCTTTTAGATTGTATGGGCCAGACTTCCAGGTTACTGGAATAGCTCAGATGATTTGCTAGAGCTGCACTCAACCACCAGAGCTGCTTATCTGGACTGCATCTCCCTAATCCTTTTGCCATTCTTCTTCCCACTCATTAAATCTTCTGTTCCATTATGAAAACTATCAACTTTTGCCAATTATTAACTACCCTCCTGGTCCCTGTGTTTCCATAAATATTAACAAAAGCAAACATTTTCTAATAAGAAACATATCTCCAAAACAACAAAACTAAGCACTGAAGGATCTGTGGTCAGACTATTTTTATTCTGAAGTCAACAAGAATTCAGTCATTGTTTCAGTGAACACTACATCAAGGCTAGTTCTCATAATATTAATCCCCAAGATAAAAATCAACTCACTTTTGGGTTATCTGATATATATGATAATCCAAAAGGGAGAATTTCTTTACAGTCAGCATTCTGACACTGGAGAATTCACTATCATATCCAATGTTTCTGTCCTATAGCAGACTCAGGTTTCCTTCAGTATGTTGCAGTAAACTAGAGCCATCAGATAATACTAAATGCCCATCTGCCTAAATTTGGATAGTAGTATTTTTCTTCTCTATTTATTTCCATGTGATGAAGTGGCAGTATTGAGAAGCATAGAGAAGATTTCTGAAAAATGAGAGTTGAAGATACTGTCAGAAGATAATGCACAATAAAGAAGCCAAGTAGAATCACCAGCGAAAGGTGGTACTGTCTGTCCATTATTCTGGATTCATAACACACTGGCATATGCCTAATTATTCCTGTCCACAAAAGGGAAGATGGTGCAGTTATTCAGGTTGGAGTATCACCTCTTGTCTGTAACTTGGTAGGACTTAAAAAGGGCAACTAATGAGTATCTCAAGAAAGAAACTTGCCTGGTGTTCCTGCAGTGCCAACTCATTTGAAATTACTGTCAAATCCCAATTATCTCCACAGGGTTTTGAAGATGAATGATTTATTTTAGGTGTGTTAGTAGAGATGATGGAATACAGTACAGCCTGATGGGTTTTTTTGAAAGAAAACCAACATGACCTATAAATGCTGTCTAAACAAGCCAAGCATGTGTGCTTATGAGAGACTCCTGGCCTTACAAATACCCACCCTCCTCTTTCTTCTCTTCTTTTTATTGCTTTCATTTTATTCATGCTTGAGTCATCCAGAATAAGGCACTATTTACATTTCCAAAAGTGCCTAAGTTACATTGGTAAATTATTCCATCCTGTATAATATGTATAATATCTAGGGAAGGACTGTTATTTCATTGTTAACTGTGCAGGCTAACAGAGATGAATTTACATCCTATTCAATTCATGGCAGACAAGCCAAAAAAGCACACAAGTCATATCTAATATTCTCTGTTGAGGCTAATCAAAAGAGGTGATTGAAATGGTCTTGAAAACTGATGCCATTTCATTCCTGTTATATATGTTATTCATTGCCAATAGTTGTGGTTCATTCTGAACAAGGGAGTAAGCTACAGAGGAAAATCCAGATATTTTCAAGCAAACAAATCCTTGAATCATGTAAAATGTATCACTCAGGGTGATAAAACATTATGTTGCTTTAGAAATACTGGGGTTAAACTGCTCAAAGTGTCATCCTGCTGTTGTATCAGTTAATTACATTAGAAGATCATTAGGGGAAGGAGCACTGCAAACTACCTTCTATTCCCATTTGGATCTACTAAAATGATAGTCCCGTTACCTACTTCTGAATGTGAGGCTATGTAGCTTGCACAGTAGGGTGCTAATAAAAATTTGATAGCAATGTTACATAAATCATATGCACAAACAGATCAAGCAAAGACAGGACTGCATCATTTATGACACTTCTAAGAGGAAAAATAATTCCCTGAACAGAATGCTATCTTAAAATACGGGTAAAATTAAATATGTATCAATAACTCAGTATAAATAAAAAGATGTGTTGCAGATCTAGAATTAAAGATCAAACATAAACAATCCAAATATATTGAAATAGACCTGAAGTCACAGCTCTTTTTGTCTCAGTATCTCTGCTCTCTTAAATGAGACAACGTTTCTGGGTACAGTAGTAACTTCTATAAGACCAAATAGCCAGAAAACATAGAAAATCTTATAGTCACAGAGCCCTTCTAGTGCATTATTGGTACTTAAATTATCATGGCTAAAATATCTGTGTCCCTAAAAAATTTTGCTGCACCTTCTGTCTCCATCCTCCTTAATATTTGCTTGGTGGGCAGACCAATGCAAATCCTTGTAATGCCAGTGCCAAGAACCCAAATTCTTTAGACAGGCGACAAACTAAGAAACCTATCATTGAAGACCTTTGACACAGCAATTCAGCTTCTTTTCACTGCAGCCATCCATCCAAGCTGGTGTTCAAACATGGTACAGGGGGCAGGGCAGGGACTGCCTTATTTCACAGGGGCCTCAGCACAGATTAATGCAGTCCCCCAATTCAAAGTTGCTGCAGCAGTGAAGAACTGCTGTCAGCAAAAAAAGCAAAATAAAGTTCAATAAACTTCTTTGAATAAATGTATAACATTCTCCTCTCTGAGTACAAAGTGCTGCATACTCTTGACTTGAATTGAACTATTTATACATAACCTTTCTGAACCCTCAACCCATCCCTCGTATGAATGTTAACAATATGCTTTGGGAAAACATCCTAGGGTCAGGCTGCATTATGTATGATATACTATGATATCTTCCAGCTCAATATAAATACAAACCCCACCAGATTTAAAGCTAGCACAGGGTATTGTCTCAGAAAACTATATAATTTCCCAGGATTTTTCCTGGGAAACTACCAAGATTTTTCTTTTAACTTCTTCAGACTGTTTGGAGAAATTACTAAAGAAGTAAGTCTTCAAAAGTTTAAGAATGCTGCAGAGTGAGTTTCATTTTCACTTGGTGCAAATGCTCTGCAACTTCCTTCTATAAGGCCTTTGTGTACATCTGTTTTCAAAACGTGAAAAAAATTGTCACTCAGGAACAAACATGTGGCCGTTCCAGGCAGAAACAGCCGGTGTCTCTGTGCTGTGCACAAGGAAATCCAGATGCCCACTCACTTTGTTCAACCACCTACTCTGGTCCTGCAGGCATGAGGCTGAATGAGAGTCCCATTCAGACGTCCGGAGCCCAAGCTAATGGCCAGCAAACTCATCTGTTGGTCTCAACGAATGCTGGATCAGAGCCCAGGTGAGAGAAAAAATGTGATGTGCCAAAAGGAACCTATTACTTCAGACAAATAATGAACTCCAATTAACTACACACACTTGCGCATAATCAAAGTTCTCCCCTTACAGATATTTCTAATTAGTGAAATAAAACTTTCTGGAGTGAAGACCACCACACTCTCTCTTCTGTTTTTCCACATCTTAAATGTAGGTTTTCGCTTTCAACGGAATACCTTTACCACAACAAAAAGGGACACTGAGTAGCGATGGTCTATTCCAGAGAGAAGGCTGGGCATCATGGGAGAGGCTTTCAGCCACAAAGTACAGCCCAAAGAGCAGGAAGAGCAGAAGGCAATAATACAGTACCAGTTCCAGGTCAAAAACATTCAAGTTCCTTTACTTATAACTGTAAAATAAAGAGTTTTGAAGGCTGCAGATGACAACAATAACTTTCTCTCCACTTTGTGACCCAGTGGGCCACTGAGCAAATTATATCCAGCACAGAAGATTGAAACAAACCTTAGGAAATTCAGTCCATCTTTTCTCAAAGAACCCTGCCTGAGGATGGCTAGAAAATCAATTTAATCACTCTCCTCAGCATTTTAATGCATTGAATATCTGAAAACCGAAGTGACACAATGATAAGTGCTGGCCTGCTATTCAACACCAGGTCTATATTGATGTTATAAGGTCCAAAATGATTGGATTGGTCAAAATTCTGCCTCAGTCCCAGCAGGATTTAGGCTGTGCTGGTTCTGGAGTTTTGGGGACTTATGTGAATATACTGTGTCCTTCAGAGTGCGTTAACCATTCAGCCAGTTAGACATCAAGATTGCTCGTCCCCTGTTTACCCCAGGGAAACATAACTGATAAGAGACAAGAGCCATCATAGAACCGAGGGTAGAAGGACATACAGGTGAATCAAGGAAACCAGATCTGGAAGACAAAAAAACACTTAGACATTACTGTGACTCAAAAAAGGAAAAAGAAAAGAAAACCTGATTAGAGACAGATGAGTATAATACAGAGATGAGTCAAAAGAAAATTAAAAAATGGAATGGCGATAAAAATTATCATGTGTAGAAAGAAGAAGATAGAAACAAGAACAGCAAAAGAGACGCAGAAGAATTGACACATGCAACATGAATGTAAATAAAGGCTATTTTTACTTTAGCAAAAGATGGTTTGTGATTCAGAAGCATCTTTTCAATGGGAGAAATAAGACTGCCGACACTCACAGCTTTGGTCATTTAGGAAGAGATACTGTCAACAAGATACTCCTTGGTATCAAACATACCCCAAAGCCTTCTCTCACAAAATAAAGCCCTTAACACAAGATGCTACTAAAGATTCCCATTCCCGAATATGTTTTCCCAGAATATCCTGCTAAGGTCAGCTGCCACACTTTCCCCCCCCAGGAACAGACAGGCTGGACATACAGGCACAGGATGCGCTACAACCACCCCACGAAAAAAATTCTCTCTTGTGAATTTAAATACTACAACCACCTTAGGACAGCTAGACTCAAGCACAGCATTTTGCTACTCCATTTCTCTGAGATCATGAATTCCCTACCTTATGAATTTGGGGAGAATAAAAGCATGGAGAAAAAAAAAGATCAACTTTGCCCCAAGAAAGCAGCTTTTATAATGCAAATTTGCTGCCATATAGTTGCCTCTGCCAAGGGACAGGGACATTTCCTCTTGCTTTCACAATGCAGTGGTGACATGAGTTAATTACACAGCTCCTGTTAATTGCACAGCATGCTGCATGAACACCAAGATTTGCTAATATATTGGCAGCAAAAAAACCCGTTAAAAAAAAACCCCAAACCAAAAAAAAAAAACCCCAGAGCATTCCCATTTAAAGAAATAGAAAATGAGGGAGAAACCATTTCCTAGGACTTTACAGCCCTTAGCTGTCAGGGATTGAACTACTGTGCATTTCCTTATGACCAACACAGTGTCCTAATGCTAAAAGCAGACTCCTGGCATTAATAATGTACAAGTGGAAGGCAGGAACTGGGCCAAATAAGAGTGAGGTGCAAAGGATGAGCAATGACGTATTGAGTAGAGATATTAATATTTGGATTTTTAGAGATGTGGATGTGTGAAATTGGGTTGTTGCTTGGTTGTTAATCAAATTCTCTTGCAACGCTTTCAACCTCAATTCGTCTAAAACCAGGCTGCTTGCAAATTGATTTGAAATGCTGTCATTATACACATCTCCCCTGCAGATTTTAAAGTTTCAAGAAACGTATGGGTCTTTGTCTTAATTTTTACTTCAGTGTTGCACTGCGTGAGGAAGTGCGCTCTCAGATTTGTGACGGGGGATTTCCTTCACTGTGCAATGCTACAAGGTGTCTTTGTAGGCAGAACCAGTCCAGATACTGGAGAAGGCACCTTCACAGTTAGCTTGTGGTTTCCTTTTCTAATCACACACATATCAGCATGTGTGTGTACCAGCATTTTCCCCAACACAAAAGCAGGGGAAATCCTGATGTGATGCTATGGTTGCATGAGGATGTATTCCCTGACAGTCTCTCATGTGACTGCAGAGCATCACTGTGTATAGATGTCTTATACATTCTTTTAGACAAAAGCAGGAGTATACCGAGCTCTTCAGAGTACAGCTGTTGCACAGTTTATCAAGTAAATGATTTTAAGACTTTTGAGTCTTTAAGTCACACAGCAACTGGAGTCTACTGAAAATCAATAGTAATGTATTTCATTTCAAAAATGTACCTAAGCACTGCAATAAAATGACCTTATTTTCCACTCTGCACCCCAAAGTGTTCAAGCAAATCTGTATTTTAAAGTTATTCTTAACATCAACTAATCAACCATGTAACTGAACTGATACAGCTTTATCCAGTTTGGACAGGCACTGTTTGTGAAGTCAAACCTACCTGTTATCTTAACAGTCCCTTATTCTAAGGCATTGCACAGATTTATGTGGTTTAGCCTTTCAAAGCTGTATTAAAACAAAAGCCAATTACTAAACCTCATTATCTGGAGTCATTTAAGACAATTAATGGCTTTTGTTCCAAGTGCCAGATCAGTACAGTTCTCTCTATGGAACAGGGTAAGTTTTGCCCTCTTCTTTCATGCAACACTCAGGGAGGCAACAGCTCCATTAAATCTTTTTGATTTTGGTTCATTAGCCGTCTAAAGAATACCCTAAACTAAAAGTTTGCCACAGTGATTAATTCCAGAGCCACAGATAACAAAGACTAATCTACTCTAGAGAGACAAATCATGCAAAGAGTTTTCACCAACTACTAAATTCCACAAAAGAGAAAATATCCCATGGGTTCCCATTGTCCGGGAACCTCTCTCAGAGGAGCTATTCCCATGCTAAAGCAAAAAGAAGCCCATGGACAAAGCCCCCTCAGCTGCCCTGCACCCTCCTTTTGTGCCTCCTTTTATTCCAGGCAGGATTTGATATAAGCACTAAACCTGCAGCCAGGAGCAGAGCTATGTCTTCCACCCTTGCTTGTGTGTTGCATTCATAGGCGTACAAAGATGAGGAGCATCATGTTTTGTGCCTACAAAAAAAGTCTCAGCAATGAAAAAAATTCAGGAAATATGGCTGAAATTTGCATCTTGACTAAAAAGTTTTACTATTTTTCAGATACAATTTTTTTTTTTTTTAATTCTGGAGAAATAGTCTATTTCAGACATTTCTGTTCTAACCTCGATAGCTTCACTCTATATAGCACATCTATTTTGAGAGTCTCTAAGATGCTGATCTCTTCGGATACAAGAAATTGCAAGGTGCTTCTTGGAATAGAGGTGACTGGAAAGCATCTTCATAATTAGAACCAGAAACCTCATGAAAACTCCCTGGAGATCTACAACAGCTAATATCATTACCCTGTCGTTGAAAACTCATCTCTGCTTCGTACTTACAAAATCAATATGATGTTCATTCCATTCTCCTCCTATGAGAAATTTCTACCTATGATAAATTTCTATATGCAGCAGGGATTTTTTTCCCAGGAATTGATGGCCTGGAGAATGTGGCACAAAAAGAAGGGAAAAATAAATTTTCCATCAAGTGTGATTCATTATTCTTATGTATCTAATAATCAACTTTCCCCTTCAAAGCATTCTTAAAGCTGAGTGACTCACACAGTAATTGTACCAAATGGAAAAGAAGACATATTAAGTAAAAAACCTCTACCTCTTTTCCTCCATTTTGAGGTATCTCAAAGAAAGCATAGCAGCAGGTTTGACATGCGCTGTATAATATTCATTGCCTACCAGTCTCTTGGGACACCCAAAACTTATTAAAATGGAAAAGGCTCTGCGGTAACTCCGTAGCCAGAACTGCAATCTGCATTCAGGACCTGACTGATGAGGAGACAAACTTTGGAGGAAAGTTTTGCATAATAAAGATTTTCAATAGAGTGAGCTCCAGAGAAAGGATTTCCAACCAAATGCATGGCAAATGGCACAGTGGAGGCTGAGGCAGCACCTCTCTCACAGGGCCTTACAGACATATAGCATGAAGTTGGACTGTTAAAACAGGATCATCTTGTGGCCAGGGTGGTCCTTCTGTCTCTACAGGCAGGGAGTCTCTCTCCAGTGCAATCTCCTCCAAAGGTCTCGTGTATCTGGTAGACAAAACTGGACTGTCCACGGTTTTAAAGCTTGTTTTGTTTCATGACAAGATAAATAAAATGCCTCTTAGACTACCTCATTAACATTAACAATAATGATGTTACTTGATTTAGCCTTTGATGAGATCCCAGGAGAAAAGGCAGTGCAAGACACCCACTATTTTTCTTACTGAATATTTAATTCCAAACATGAGCCGTGGCTGACCTGGCTGAAAGCAACTGTGAAATAGCATTCTGTCCAATAGCGTCTTCCTTAATTTTCCTTTCTTCTGTTTAAAATTACTGAGTCTTTTCAGAGGTAGGTCTCCTCACGAAGGTAGGAGGGACCACAGAAGGAGAGGGGCAGGACTTTGCAGGCAGAACTCAGTGGGGCTGGGTTAGCACCTCGCAGAACTGTCACTCAGCCTGCTACAGCCATCAGGCTGCTCAGAAACCCCACACAAATACACTAACCCCAGCACTCTGTGTTACCCACCAGCTACCATCAGATCTCTTTTTCTCTAAAGCCCCAAAAAGAGGAGACAGAAGTGAAAAATTCAAGCCTAAATTAGCCAAATGTGGCAAACCTGATAGACAAGAAGCTTGTGTGAGAAATAACACCGGTGCAGGACTTACTACAACCTCTGTTCTCACCCCTGTTGTTGACCCAGTCAGATACCAGCTTTACTCTAGCTTGAAAATTCAAAGTCTAGGTAAAACATTCAGCTGTGTTTGGAAACCCCACGTCTAGGTCCAGTCCGGAACCTGTGAAAGTAAATACCCACTTGCCTGTCAGAATTCTCCAGGTGGGCATCAAGCAGCTGAGGAGTGCACCCCACATTTTAGGGAACTGTAGGGAAGTATTCTTCCTGTCACACCGTATCAAACTACAGCTGGATTGCAGATATCACGACGCAGAAAGCAGCTTAAAAAAAAAAAAAAGTATTTGTCTTCGTGATTAGCGGTCTAACGTCTTGGTTTTTGCACTGGTTTTTTACACACTGCCCTGTGAGAAAGACACTCAGCTCCTGCCAGAAGCACGGCCGGTCAGCAGGTCAGCAATGCTGCCCTTCCCTTCCACTGCATCGTGCACACGGGAGTCTCACAACACAGGCAGGTAATGGCTGAAGATCCTCTTTGCAAGTTCCCCTCCTTGACTCTGACTTGAGGTACGGGAACTCCAAGTTCCTCAAAAATCATGCTCAGATGGCTCAAAGCGAACCTCTGCAATTAGAAAACTGGTTTCGAAAGCTTGGTTGGGGGGGGCAGTGAGTCACTGAGGTGAGACAAACCTCAGGAGCTTGGCTTTCTACCCACCAAGACCTGAGCAAACCAGATGACTATTGCCCATACACATTTCCGAACATGACTGAATGCTACTTCACCACTGCACCCCGTGGGTGCAGAGGAGGCTGGGCTGCAAAAACAGCCCCTTAAAATGCTGTGGTTTTCTTGCATCTGCTTGTTCTTCTTCTGCTCACTTTAGTGTACCTAGGAGTAGTAACCATGGCTACATTCATCCTCAGATACTGGTGGTTAATTATGATAATCACTGCATTGGGATTTTTTTCTGCTGTCCTTTAAGTTGACCTACTCAGATCACCCTGGAAAAATTGTCTTTGAACCACGTTTTCTCTTAATGCAGCAGCAAAAGTTTCTGGACTTTTTCAGGGAGGGAAATGCCAGCAAAAAGATTCAACAACCAAGGGACCTCACATCCACTCTCAGGTTTCCCTACACATATGATTAGGAATGAGCTTCCCGCCTGGTCCTTGAGGAAGAGCAATAGGAAAGTGATCTCCAAGAGCGCGGCACGTGGAGCCAATCCCCCTCTGAACACACGCATCTGAATAAGCTACTGCTTCAGCAGAAAAATCCAGAAGAAAACTGTGAGAATGGCAAAATACCAAAATCAATACAGTGATAGATTCAAAGCGCGCTCTGGTACAGAAAGCTCAAAGAGGGAAGGCAAAATTATTGTGGGAGAACTACTTAACTTAATGCTTTTCAAAATGCCACTTGGCTCAGAAACAGAGAGATTCGGAACCTGCTAAGTGTGTTTAAGTGCTTGGAATTGTGGCTTTTAAATGACCAACAAACCCCTTAATGCTCATTATTCAACGCACGAAATACCACCAAGAGAAGGGCAGCTGACTTTCTGGCTGGAAGTGCCCATTAGAGAGATGCACTTAGGGATATATAATACCAGAGCAACCAGGAATTTGCAATAAAGTTTGGCTTCTGCTCCCAGCTTCGTGGCTGGTTTGCCTGCGAGTCTTTCAATGCAGTGTTTTGGGTCTTGGTTCCCTGCCTGTGCTTTGGGAAGAGACCTAAGTCACATTTTGTGTGCAGAAGCAGCAGAGGAGATCTTTGTACTCATTTACAGCCCCCTTGCTGGTTTCTTCACTTACACCAGCACAGTGAATTGTTCGGGCCTTCTCCAAGGGTTGTTTCTGGTACTATCACCCTCCCAACCAAAAAGGCATTACAGAAAATAACTGTTTATATCCAAAGAAAGGTAATTAATTTAGTGCTTTCCAGCAGACCTGACCTCTGCCCAGCCTGTCCCAGGACATCACAGGAGTCTAAGCTATGGTTGTCCACGAAGCAGACTTGCCTGCTCTCATCATACAAAGGGGTTGGAAAATGAAGTAGAACATGAAAGAAAGGGTATGTAAAGGTGATTAGAACAAAAAACTAACACAGATTTGCAGCCTTAAAAACTCCCTACAGCAGAAAAAGTGAATGCCACATATAACTTACTCTTTTGGGTTTGGGTCTCCCTGAATTTGTCTACAGTTTCCCTATTTTGTCACTTTTTGAAAAGAAAAGTAGCTCCCCAAAGGAGGTTCCTCGGAGCTCCAGCAACGTCAGCACTATTAAGAAATGGGTCCCTTGAAGAGCTCTCTTTCCTATTATGCAATTAACATTTCACATGGTGAAGAGCTGCCGCTGAGCAGAAAGATCCCAAACTTTGAAAATAGGAAACATCATCAATCAGGGGAATTAAGGAAAACCATCTGGGCTTGTTAAGGCATCGCTGCCTGAAGGAAAGAGCGCGATGCGGGGATACGTGCTACAGCTCGCCAGCAAAGCCCAGCCCAGAGCTCATACTGGCAGCAGAAGCCAAAAGGCAGGAGATGCCAATCAGTCTACGAGCTTGAAATGGTATCAAGAGATGTCACCATTTTTGTAGCTGTATTAAAAAAATGTATTTGGCTGACATGCAGTGGGGCAAGGCTTGGCTATTTCTGCATGAATGCATCAAGAAAGAAATACTGCATTAACTGTTTTCCAAAAGCATTCACCATTTTCTCATTGAAGCATAAAACTAAAAAAAATTAACTTTTTTCAAAACCCAGATTTTTTTTTTTTCCTATTAACAAGTCCTTTCCCCTGAATACATTTAATTTTTAGATTAAATAAACAAATCCAGTCTTCGTTTACCTGGGAGTTATGAACATGGCTTTGTGGGAAAAAAGCATCTCTTGAACTGGAAATGTTATAATAGATTTTTGGACGTCTCCAAAAGTGGTGGTTTCCTTTTGCTGAGGAGTCAGACTCCTGAGGAAACTACTCCAGGTTTGTTGATCATGAAGTACACTCGTAATTTGGATAATTAACTAAATGCCACAGAGTCATTAGCTTTTCCCTAAAGCTGTTTTTTTTTCTGTAGGAGTTTTCCCAAGTTAATTTGATATCGTCGGTTTTCCCCAGTTAATTTAAAACTGACAAATAGGTAAATCCTTCAGCGTCTCAAACCAGAGCTAGAGATCCGCCAGGCAGATGACTTGTAGTGGGTTTTGCTGCAATTTTAAGTATGTGGCTCTTCCTGGCTTTCAAAAACAAGGAAACATTTTTAATCCTGTGCTTGATTGCTCCTATGAGGCAAAGCAAAAAAGGAAGGCAAGAGGACATTGTTCAGAAAAACAAAGCTCTCTCGGCCCCATCTGCCCGTTCCACTGCTCTCAATGCTGCGAGAAAATGCCGACTGCATCGATACACGTCATGAGACCTGAAGTGCCACAAAATGCCGCAGACATTTTCCCCATACTGAAGTCTGGGGAAACACAGGCGAATGCTACAGAGGCAGCAATGCTGGATGAGCGTCACCGAGGCAAAATTACGAGTAAACCCGTGGCACAGAAATTCAAATGAATAATTAAAGCACACCCTTCTGGGTTCCAGCGCACTGCCTGGGTGTTTGAAAACAAGCCCCTGAGGAGTGGTTAAGGAGAGGCCTCTTCACTGAAGTGGCCCAGGATGTTCTCCGGGGCTGGAGAACCTCCCTGGCATCCAGAGCCAAGCTTGCCTTCAGCTGGGTTGCAAAGGGGAAACAGAACTTTTATCCTGCAGTTTCACACTGATTCCATATGGAACCAAGCAATCTTTGCCGAATCCTGACCAATAAGATTGAATAAGCAGAAATAAGAAAGCAAAATCAAAAAGTAGAATGAAACAAGCCCGGGATTCTTTGTTGACAGTCATTAACCGTATCATTTTGTTTCTGTGCAGACCACCGTTTCTTTCTCTGGTTTGCTCTGAGCAGGCAGAAATTTTTTCACCACGGTTATAGTCCCTTTCTTTGAAATGTTTATCACCAGGAGCACTCACACAGAGCTGACAGGGGAAGCAGAGACACTCTGCTAGCAGATGGGCTCATTAAGATTTTTCGCTCAAGGCCAGCGTTAGTGGAAACCAAAGTGCTCTCCACGCACCAGATTAGCTGAGGTGGTCGCGTGGCTCCGAAGGACTGAATTATTTGTGCCTCCATCTCTTTAGGGCACACTTGCAGTTTGTAGGCTCATTTCCCCAGCACGCCACCTACCAGCTCACAAGCCCATTTTTACTTTGTTTCATGCTGCAGTAGTTTTTAAAGCCTCTTCTTGCCTTAATTTCTGTGACGTGCATCCACTTGTTTGCCTCCATTGCAGCTCCTTCCTCTTTGACTTGTAAATTATTAATTTTGGCTGTCAGCTGGCTCAATTCAGTTTCAATTTGCAGTGTCATTTGAAAAAAAAAGCAGAGTAGATCCCTCTGCGCAGCGGGCAGGTGGAGCACTGTAGGGGGACCCAGCCTCATGGCGGTGGGTGGCAGTGCCCTGGCCCCCAAACCCCGCTGATGCAGAAATACAGAGAATGCAGAAATCCCTTCTCTCCATATGTTTTAAAAGGCACATGCTTTATTTCTGCCTGCTCTTCCTAGATTTTCCAAATGCGTGTTAAATTCCTCCTGGTACTGCCATTTCCTACCCCATCCTGACCGCCCCAGCTCCTCCGCTGCACTACCAGGCAATCAGAGAGGCACGGCGCTCCTCCTTCCATTAGCAAGAAGGACTAAGAAAGAGGTTGAGAACAGTTCAGTGCCGAAGGTCTCCAGGTCTAACTGCTCCCTTATCTTACGCCGCGCAGTATCTCGCCCCGGGCACGGGGGGGCTGCGGGGGACGGGGTGCTCTGTGCCACAGCCACAGGTACCAGTATCCACCGCTCCGGGCAAGCGCGGCGGCACGGCCAGGGTTCCTGTCATCAGTCACACGGGCGGCACCTGGTGTAACTTCAGCTCTGACTCACGAGTCAGAGTGAAACAGAAGGATTTATTATAACACACCTTCTAATGCCAGAAAAAGAGTACCTTATATGCCAAAATATATCTCAGAAAACCTAAAATCCACTTCTTGTGTTCCTTCCTTCTTCCTCCAGCTCTCTTTCCTTTTCTTCCGCTTCCCACTTTCACGTGATGCTGAGCCACAGGCTCTCCAAGCAATTTCCCAATGAACCTATGCTTAAGATGGATTCCAAGGAGCGGATTTCCAGCCCAGGGATTTATCTTTCCATCTCCAATTAACGGTACCGGCAGCCCAGCAGCTAAGCCTTTGTGTGTAGCATCAAGCATTTACCCACACTGTTATTTATGCTGAGGGTTTGCATTAGATTTTGGTTGTTTGATTCAGCTCAAGAACTGCTGCAAAGCTGTTTGCTCCAGGACAACTTTCAGGACAGCTCTACACCCAGTAATACATGCGAGTTGCTGACTGCAGTTGCTCAATGGTTTTTAGGCTCATGACCTTGGGCAGCATTTTCCCTCCTCTTTTTCTGAACCACAATAAATGGGATAATTTATTGTCTTGCTTCCAAGTAAACAGGCATTGTCAGCCTAAAATAATTTCTTAATAGGCACTTCTGTTTTTTTTTCTCCTGGTGAACAGACAAAGATTGTGTTGAGAACTCTATGATATTAAATGAAGAAGATAACCTATCTTACTGATGCTAATTTTTTTTCCAGTCTGTTTGTCTGTAACCTCTCCTGGATGAATGTTTTCAGCAAGATACGTTCTCTACTTTGGCCTTTCACACAACAATAAATGAAAAAAAAAAAATTAGGAAGGCACCACATATTGATTACTGTGCTTGTATGCCAGCAAGAATCTACTAGTGATTCACAACAACTAACAAAAAGCTCCCTGCTTGGCTACATACCTTGGAGCCTCGTACCTGATGCTACCTAAAACCTTGTTGATTCACTTTCCTCTAAAAGGAATACAGAATATGAAGCCCAAAGGTGTGTGTTAAGATTGCTTCAAGCCTTCCTAGTTCTGCTGAAAAGGCAGGAATTTCCCACTTCCCTGGTGCAACATCAGTATCCGTATAGGTCCAAATCCAGCATCCTGCGGGGATGTCTCAGGGATGGCAGCGCAGCCCAGAAGCTTTGCAGCACTGTGACAAAGGTCCCATGGAAATGCCCCTCTTCACCCTAGTTAGAACTAGTCAGAAAGAGTCCTTGAGAGACGCTCAAACAGTTGTCTCCTGCATAAGTTTACAATCAGGCTTTTAAGATCCCTCAGACATCTTTTGCCTGAGTAAAGAAGCCTAGGAAAAGTGTTCCTCTGATATGTGATCTTTAATGGCTGTGCAGGAGAGAGGAGGTGCCTTTATTTATAACACAGAAACTTGTGATGTGTTTATTTATGTATTTAGCAATTCTTTTTATGTAGCACATGCTGGAAAGCAATATATCAAGATGCCTTTGCAAGAAAGCTTAGAAATCAAATCTGTTTTACCAAGACCTGCAACTGAAGCACTTTAACCAAATCTGATAGGTTTATCTCCCATCATTTTCCTCCAATCTTCCTCTTACGGCAAGCTAGAGTCTTCCTGCCAATCTCTATAAGGGATGTTAGCACTACAAATAGATTGTAGACATATATTTTATTTCCCCAGACTGTTTTTCACCTCTGGAACTTAATTTCATGTCTTCTTGCATCTTCCTGGAGAACAGCCTGGGCGGCAAGAACACAAACACCCTCACACTTTCTTCAGAAGAGACACTTGAGAAATACAACGAAGCTTCTCCAGGCTGATCAGAGCTTCTGGTTTTAGTAAAGCCTATTTTCCTTTATGGAAATTTCCTCCTATTAAGAATGGCTTGGTTTTCCTTGTGTTTTGTAGAGGGGCCTGAAAGATACAGACAAGCAATTTGGAGTCCTTCTTAACCCTAACTGAGCATATTTGAAGGTTATACCTCTTTTAGTTAAAAATAATGGCTCTGTATGTATACTGCTGAACAGTATATTGATTTTGAGTGAACTACAAGTACAAGCAATAACAGCAATCAAAAATAAAAAATGTTAGATTTAGACCGATTGTTAGCATTTGAGGGGTTTGATTCCTCACTCAGTGTTCTATGGAAGGAACAATAAAATGCAGGTTTGTCCAATATTTTCAGATGCCTATTCCGCTTATAACTGTGTGGCAATCTGAATTTGTGCAAATTAGATGGAAACAAACTAGTTAAATAAGCAAATTATCAGCATGTTTTGATGATACAATGTTTCTCAGGACAGTAAGAAGCAAGATTTTTGAAAATATCTTATAATTTCTGAGGTTTAAATTAAGGCACTTCAAAAACTTCTAACTCAAAGAACAGAGCATATCTTCAGTAGGAACCTTCGGAAGGTCTTAGATAAAGTGCCCAATAAAATGGGATTTCAAAAATATCACTGAGTTGGTTTAGAAGAAAAATAGGGGAATTTGTTCATGGTAGAACATTTACTGGTAGAAAAGGAAAAGCCAAAACCCAACTATCCTCACACAACCTCTCTAACACCACCAACAAAATCCTTCAACATAAATTTAGCAAGTATCTGAACAAACCTGACACTGTAAAAGATGGAGAGAACATCTAAACCCTACAGCAAGGTGTGTTAGAGAGCGTCCTGAACAACTGCTACTGCTTCAGAAACGCCGTGTGGTGCTGCAGGACAATGCCTTGTGAAGATGCTCATTTTCATCCAAGACAGCAACAAAACCCTATTAAACACTTTGACAGACTAATTAGCTGGACTACAGTGCTGAAGAACAATATTGCTTTGAAATTGCTTTGGACTTGCTCACCTGAAGCTCCCTCCACTGCACAACATAGACATGCCCTTCACAGGAAAAACTTATCTCCATTTATTAAGTGACGAACCCCTTCTGACTCTGTTTGTCCTCTAACCTTTATATTAAATTCCTGTCTTTAGCTTTCAGGAGCTAAATATACTGCTGAACGTCGAATGCCACAAACAGCAGCTGTATCTAATGAGGCCTGTATCCAAAATCATAAAAGAACTCAGATAAAATGTCACATCCATATTTATTTGAAATGTTAAAAACTTTCAGGCTGCTCAGGCGTAATTAAAATTTGTGTTCTGTATATGCTTTTTCCCCTCTGGAAAAATAATGATCTATCATTTTAAAGGCATCAAAGCATGTTTGTACGATTGGCATCTGACAGATTTCATTAAAGTCAGGTTTCTTTGAAAAGTGATATCTATAATTCTGTTTAATGTAGGACTCCCTCTGTGCATTTACGTGTGTAGACAGTGAGCATGCTTATGTTTTCCCTCTTCTCTGACAGTAAATCTGCTTCTGGTGTTAAAGAGCAACACATTGAAGCAAGTAGAAATTACACTAATTTTGTAGGTAAAATTAATGTATGCAATACATATTATACAACATATACCTGCATGTGAATTATATGGATCTTGTAATTAATGGAGTTAATTCGCGTCTCTCTTACTGCTGGTTTCACAGAGCTGGCTTAATACCTGAAAATGTACTTTGCTGTTCAGAACCCTGCCCTGATCTGTGCCTTCAAGACTCTTCAGCTTTCTGTCCTGAAGTGCCACCACAGCAGGCTGCCCCCACACACGGCTGGACCAGAACATCAGCCTGCAGATGGCCTGGATTTCTCTGCTTACTCATGGTCAGGCTGAGTACCAAAGAATGAAGAACTGGGGTTTTTCCCCACTACTACCAGAGAGATTCAAGATGTTGCCCCACTCAAACCCACATGTCCTGCTTACCGAGTACACTGCAGTCATTAGCTAACGACAGTTCTACTAATGCCCATATTTGAATGCTCTTTCATTTAGTTCTTCCTGCGGTGACTGTAATTACTTTTCAGGACTCATTGGCTGGGAAAGTCAAATGACACGATATGAAAAGAATAAGATTAAAGCAAAAGTTTTCAAGTCTAAATGTTAAATATACAAGAATGTACCATGAATTGGCACCAAGCGAGAAACAAAATTTTATCCTACAGTTAACTACATATAGAAATTGTCCTTTCAATTCTTTTGCTTTTTCTTATAGCTATTGGTTAAATTATTATGCTCTAGCCACTTACTGTATTGAACAGTAGGAAAAGGGCATATCGGGATAAAATATGCCAGAATCTGAATTAATTTCTGCAAACATATACCCAGCTCTTCCAAAGACCTTTCTTCCAGTAGCCCTGAGGCAAACCGTGCTCAGAATCTGGAATCTTCTCTTTGTATTTTATCAGTATTATTCAGAACTATTATTAGTAGCAATACCTATTAATTATTATTAAATTACTGTTATTATTTTGATCACAGGAAGTACAGTCATCTACTTGGGATCAAAAATACACTTGCATCTTTCAGGGATGGATGATGCTACTTGAGTCACAGGATAGGCACATAAATAAATATAAATAGAAATATACTATATAAATAGAAATATAATATATAAATATAATCCAATATGTTTTTTCCTGACAGGAGCTGGTTCTGGTTATCCATGTCAAGGGAGGAGGTAGAGTTACAGTTCGGTCCATGCAGGGTTGAGAGAGAAGAATTTGTTTTGGATCAGGGGGGAAATAAACGATGAAGGAAGTGTCAGAATATCAATACCCGACTTTGAATACCTGTGGGGAAGGCACAGGCAGTTGCTGCGCTCCGTGTCTCCCCTTCTCCCAGAGCCGAGTGTAATTACAGACAGCAGCAACAGATGTTGCCAATAAGCTTAAAAGGAGAAAGGGAAGTGGTAGGAATAGAAATGCAGTGTCATATAGAAAAAAAAAAAACAACAACAAAAAAAACCACAACAGGAGGAACACCTGAAAACGTAGTGACTTTCTGTCCCTCAAAGCCAGCCCGGTGTCAGCAGATGTCAGCCCCATCTCCCGCTGCAGCCGAGCCGACGGTTGTAAAGGCTGTAACGGCACAAAGATCACAGAATATCCCGCAAAGCCATAGAAGGAAGGAAACCAGTAGCATTGCTTAATAGTCTGCTTATTTTACAGTCAAGTGGATTGCCAAGCAACTAAGCTATAACAAGTCCCATATTTAGGGGAAGAAATGTTTGTCTTCTGTCTGTCCCTGCTTGCAAATGGCAAGTGGAGGGCATTTCTAAGCCAGATAATTCGAGTACAGCATGTTCCCCGAGCCCCGAGCCCGTGCTGCTGAGCAGCCGGCGTTAATCACGGCAGCAGTTGACACACGCGCCTTGCCAGAGTCCAAGTCTATCATCAGCGTCGGGGCTTTTACTCTCTACTGCTCAAAACAAAACAAAAGAACACCCTGCAGTTACTCAGGAATCTGAGATTCCCACATCACTTAACACGACCGGATCCCTTCAGGATTACAGAAACGACAACCCCTAATGACAAGAAGGGCTTCATTTGGTCATCTAAGCATGTGCATCCAATGCTGTTTGAGATGCCCAGGGCAGCTGATACACTGACACAAGGCACAGACACAACACCCCCAGGGACCAACAGCTGGAGGTCAGGTGGATCCTAGGGCATCTGAAATGGCCTCATTTAGGCAACTGACCTGAGCCCCAAATGATCCCTTCATGGCTGGCACTCTTCAGCTGCATCACCCATCCATAAAAATGGGTTAGTGTTGCTATTAAAAAACACCTTTATAAAAATACAAATATACATGGTGTGTACATTTGGGAGCACATCTTAAATCACTCACAAAGACTAAAAATGTAGTATTTCTTCTGAAAACAAGCAGATATTGAAGATTCTCACCCGAGAGAATCATCTTGTAAACAATGCTCAAGCCTGAAGAAGGATGTGGTTAGGGCAAATGCCAGAAGACACTGGAAGGGTAACACTTCAAGACTCCATGTAGTCATGTCTCTTCCCCAGCGCATCCTGCTGCTGGAAAAGGGCAATGCAGCATCAAAACAAACCTCATCAAAACGTTTGTTATCTCAGTAGTGGCTTTTCAGGAAGCACCTGACTACCTTCATTCAGAAAATATGTCTTTTTGCCCTCACTCAGCTCTCTGACCTTGATGTTTTCAAGGATTCTGCCTAATGGTAGAAACTTAAGGTGTGATGAAAAACTTTAACCTAAGTGAACAAGTAGTAGCTCAGCCTAGACTGATATCACAGTAATGCCCAGCTGAAATATTAAGGAATGAAAAAGAACTGTTAAAAAGTAATGATTTAAAACAGTCAGCCAATTTTGAAACTGTTTTTTTTTGTAATTCGCTGTTTTACTTCAAATAATAGGATCAAATTAATGACAAAACCACTTTTTTCCTTCAATGTGCAATGATACTAAGAATCAAAGTAGAATTCAGCAATGGAAACATCCACTGGCTGATCAGTGCTAAAATTTGATTGGGGTGTGACTAAAATGTCTGCTTGGGAAATTACTGCATTTAAAGTCGCTGTTTTCGGTTCCAAATTTACTACATTTCGTAGTCTTGATTCAGGTTCCTCTCTTTATATCCCAACACTAAAGCTGACAAGAGAAATCTCCAAAGCCACAACTGATAGCCAGCCTTCTCCCTGAAGCACTGTGTGTGTTATATGGAGGATGTGATGTGAAAAGGTAACGTATAGCTTGTCTATTACATAAACATACACGTGCTCTTATTCTTCCACCCAGTACCTGCCACAAACACAACCAGAGAACACAAAGAATAGGGGTATAAATAACTACAACGTAAAATTCTGCCATTGCTGCTCTGCAAACACGGCAGCTCCCTTCCACTCACCACAGGCACTTGCTGCTAAACAGCTTTTAAATCCTGCTCCAAGCAGATGGAATTAGTGACTGGAATTGGAAGAAGCATTGCACTGTGCAGAGATGTATTGGGGCGACAGTGCTTCCAGCAGTGAAGCAGTAGCCAAAGAGCCAAATTCTCTTATCCATTACAGACAACCCTTGTCGGTCCACTACGAGACCACAAGGTCCCACTGAGCAGAAAACTTAACTATCTAACAGGACTTAATGAAAAGTTTCCCCTCAAAACTAGGAGCTTAACAAAATAATCCAACCCAACAATTTCCAAGAAAATGTCATGTACTGTAACCACACAAACCACAGAGTGGCCATAGCAAGGGCTGGAGCCTGAAGATCAGCCAGAGGTGTTTGCGGTGGACAAAATGAGTTAACTGGTGTCTGAGATGCACTGTGCATCACATTGAGCCCCATCAGCCAAACCACATGCAGTAATGGGCACCAGTCACTAGCAACAAATAAAAAGGCGACAGGTTCAAGATAAAAATATGAGCGACCGCTCCAAGCCAAATAACTGAAGGCCATGTCATAGATAACAATAACAATTTTCTCTAGATGTCTGTTTGCTTCCCTTCTCCAGGAGGACAGGCTTGTTTTCATCTCACTTATCCTTCTTACCGTTTCAGGGATTCTATCAAAAAAGAGTAAGTCTTTCAGCTTCAGCACAGATTTATATCCACTTTCTAGATACTCAATGCCTATCTGTTAATTGAAAATACATACATATCTTCTGGCTACCTATACTTTGGACACTTTGACTTGTTCATGCCAGAGGCCCAGCTAAGCCCTCTCTGCGGCAGACCAAGCTCTCTAAACCTGGTCTGCCCAACCACAGACTGACAAACGGCCTTTTTATAGGTTTACTGAATTAATTCAGTGCACCTTTTTATGCTCAGGCAATACATATTCTGAGAACTCTAGATTTTTCAGCGTAAAGGGAGAACTATCCAGCAGGGAAATCTCATGAGGCCGTACCGGTAATGCTGAATGGGCGAACAGACCTACCCCCAGAAATCCAAGTTCTGAACAAAAGTGCCCACAGAGCAGCTGGAAACTGCAGGAGATCTCATCAATAAGCAGAAACTTTCAGTTATTTTCTCTGAACTACGAGATGCTAGACCTAAAGCAGGCAATGGAGTGAAAGGGATCTTACAGTAGATGCATCTGAAAGGAGCAGAGGCATCACTAAGGAGGGCATAAATGCATTTGCTCTACTCACTTGTTCATTAGAGAAAGAGAGGGGAAAAAAAGATGCAAATTAAATGGAAATGCCTCATTTTCACAGGAGCTGAAAATAACCCAGCAGCCCATAGGAAGGCACAGCTGGTACTCAGGCTTATTGCTACCATCAGGGCTGAATGGCCAGCAGGATTAGGAGCAAGCCAGGCTCAAAACAAAACAGCACCAGGCAGTTTCTCCTCTCCCCTGCTCCCACCCCGCCCTGGTTCTGCTCTTTCTTGCTAACTAACTACACTGTTAGCTCACATCCCACTATTAATTCAGCTTCAAACGGCAGGCTGCACCGATCCGTGCACAAGATTACAGCTTGGGCTCCTGCCCGTTTTGTTACGGCACAGATTGCTTCCCGTATTGAAGAGGGAACCATCTGGGAGGAAGAGCAAATGCTCAGCTACTTAATTGGTGCTTTCAGTGAAACAGGGTAGAGTCGGGACTGACAGGCCTAGGGAAAAATCACAAAAGCACCCACTGGAAAGCAAGGGAAGGAAAAAGGAGCCTGCCTCCACTCCAAACTCAGAAAAGATTTGGAAATAAAACAGGGTTTGCATCAATCCCCTCAACCCTGGATCACTTTGGTCGTCGCAGCTTTGCCACCCCATTCCTAAAGACACTGCCCTATTTTCCCACCCCAGGCAGGAGCAGGGGGACTGGCTCCACGGATGCGATAAACTCTTTTTCACAAGCAGTCAAGGACTGCGTGATAAAATCTAGTACGACAAATTATCTACTATCCATCTTCTCATCTAGATATTGGAGTAAAGGGCAACTGATGTCTTGATTTTAATTTCTAAAATAGCCTCATTTACTAAAATTCCTTCAATAGCATTTCCAGCATTTTCCACCATTTCCATTTTATATCTTAAGGATGTCTCTTGATTTCTTCATGGAAATGCCAGTAGGTCTTTACTAAGGAAGGATGGGCAGGATTAAGCATTCCACCATCAAACCTGTTCACATCTGCCTCTCTTACTACTTCTCTCGTCCTCCCCGTCCTGCCCCTTACCCATACCTACTCCATCTGCCTATTCGGCATATGAGATTTTAGCTCCTACACCTTCCAAATCCCCCACAATTCGAGAATTTACTATTCTAGGATCTTCCATGTTGCAGGCTTCCTTCTCTCTTCTAGCTCATCACACCTCCTCAATTTTCTTGTTGCTCGAGAACAAAGTTGATCTGACCTCCTCCTTCAGGTTTCCAACTGTTCTTCTTCAGCTTATTTCAGTCCCCACAGACCCACCATCTAGCCCATACCTGATTTTGCAACAGATGGCAACATACATTTTGTGCTCAATTCCTGTTTTTGCCAAAATCTCAAAAGTTTTTAAAACAACTCAAGTTCAGCATTTCAATCTAGAACAGAACCTGAACAGTACACAGTTTGGTGCAAAGACTAGTTTTTATACCACCTTAGATGATGGCTTAAGCACAGAACTATTACAGATAATGCCCTCAAAAATTTAGGAAGGCCCTTCTCACCTCATGCTCTCAAATTGTTGATGCCCTGCCACTGTGGATCAATAAAACTGTCTCTAGGCCTTCCCACAAGCAAGCATCTCAGGGAAGCACGGCCATATCTATGGGCAGGGCAATTAACACTACCTTGTATCCATTTGCTTGGCTTCCTCCAAATATATATCATTAGCTTTGCATAAACATCACCAAAGGGCCGACTGCACGGCAGCAAGATCAAAGAAAACAGTTATTCACATTTGTTATGCTTAGAAACTGTAGTTCATCTTCAGCAGATGTGAACTTTAAACCCTTTATCAAAGGTCACTCATGCTTGTTAAGAAACCTGAGAGCACAGCAAACAAGCAGGTATTTCATTTTGAGTTTCTGAAAACTGCAAGAAGTGTTACGAAAGACATTAAAAACAAAAGCAATAAACTATGTTGACATTTTTACATGAATATTACTTTGTAATAAAGTATTTTGACCTGCCTGCACCCACATTTTGCGCAGTATAGTTCATGAACATTCTTATTTCAGCTAAGAAAGTTTATTTCAATTAACATTAAACTTATCTACACCTTGTTAACTCAATCTTGTCCTAATTGAGAATTTGTGTAGGTTTTTTTGTACCAGCTTAATTAACCTTGTTAAAAAAAATTACACTTTTATTTAAACCTAAGTAAGGACACATACAGGCAAACCTTGTAAGAGATCATGTACTATTTCTGAGAGCGGTAATCACAGCGAAGACTGATCTCATCAATCAGCCTAAGCTCTTAAGAGCCAAGCACAAAGGTTTTCAACACCTATTTAGGACAAGTCTCTCATTGCTCAAAATCACCTTGACATGTTATTCCCAAAGAAAAGGTGACCAGCTGCAAAGGGCCAATACTCCAACTCAATTGCAGTGACTTGTACCATACCAACAACTGCTGGTTTTGGCTCATTTTTGGATCTTAGCATCCTGCAGTAGCTGGCGCAAAATCACTTGCACAGAAGCAATCAGATAAAACTTGAGCCCACAGAGGCCATGTTTGGCCATGGGCTCAGGCATAAGGCCCTGAAAAAAAACTTTATAAAGAAAAAAGGAAGCTACATCTACTTTTGCTCATAGCTAGTGCTCTATTCTTACAAAGAATGAAAGCAAACGGAATATTGGAAAACAAGGTGACTCATTTACGTGTCCTAAAGGATTTCTTTTCATAACGTGATTATCTCATTCACCAATAATTTTGTAGTTTAGTGACTCAGACTGCTGATCAGAAGTTTATTTTGATAGGATTTCATTCTTATTATATCCAGTGATAAATTTTGCTATTATTTGACTGGCTCATTTTCTTCTTCCAAGTCAGACCAGTTCTGTGGGTTTGGATGCTAGAAAGCAGAAGCACAGCCCAACAACTATGATTCAAGTTTAGGAGTTAATAGTTGTGCATCTTTCCCTTTGAAAAGTATTTCTAGAATGAACTTCTGAAATAAAGACAGGCCTAACAGCCAAGTTTTAGCCTACTAAAAAAAGAAACGGCGAAGCAATCAATAACCTCCAGCAGCTGATTTTCAGAGATGAAATTCCAGTTTCTGGAAGACAACTTGGCAGCATGATCCTCCCTTACCTGTACGTAAGGCAGCACATGAGTCAGCTGCAATGCAGACTTGCCCATGCGGCCCACGATATACCTCCACCCTCTTCTGTCAGTATGTCTGCAATGCTTCTGGAGATGACAGAGTACTTCAGTTTCCAGAGGCATGTAAATTTTTGGGCTCCTCGCATACAGTAACAAGAGTTACTAGCTGCCACGGTACTGAATTCCCAGTTCCTGGAGAGAAGCAGTAAGACCATGGCTTCGCATCAGTATCTCCGCTATATGGGGAGACAGCTTCAGGCTCGTCCTTCCCTAGGAAAAAACTACTTTAACTTTGGTCAACTAGTCTGTTTTACAATCCCAGTAAAAATAGGGCAGTTAAGAGCTTTAACTCACAACAGCTGTCAAAGTTAAAAAAAAAAATATATACACATACAACATACATAAGTAAAAACTGAGAGGTTCTGAACTTCTTTGTCCATAGTTAGATCGTTCAATGACATAAAGACACCTCTTTCGTCCTGATATAAAGCAAAACACATCTGGAGTACGTACAAACCAGCAAATTAAAGGAGAGCAAGTGAAAATGCAGAGGCTGGGTATTTACTGCCAGGCTGCAGGCAGGTGCCCACAGTGCCTCGCTCCACAGCCACGGGGGCTGCACTGACGTTCCGCATCGGAGAGTCACATCGCTTTGTTCCCTCGGGGAAGCCTCTCTGCTTAAGGGGGTACTATTGAGGATGGCAAGTCCAAACACGAGCCTTTTCTTCTTGCCTTTTTTGCATAATTCTGCATGCGTATTTCTATGTACTTTATTTTACGGAAGGATTAACTGAATGTCACCACCGATGCACAAACGAGACATAACCTAACTAAATGCCAGGCACGTAGTTCACTGAACTCCTGCAGTACAGGGCTCTGGTTTTCAATCTACAGCTTCATTCCTCTCTGACAGGCAGCCAAGACCCGTAGAGACTCTGTCATTAGCATACGTGCAATGCCCCAGAGCGACCAAGCTAATGTCTCTTTGCATCCAGACGGGTCACTGCAGGCCGTGACAGACGGCGCCCACAGCAATGCCACCTTCCCTGGTGTGGAGGTGCACCCTAGCACGGCGAGAACCCCAGTCGTGGAAGTATTTATACCTATGAAGATAACTCCAGAAAAGGTCCCCTGGAAAGGGCCTTTGAGTGACCCCTCTCCACTGTGACAGACCACCAGTGCTGGGTCGGCAACTTAATCTCTTGGTCATCACAGTTGTTGCATCCCTATGGGCTGGGACAACACCTAGCAGTCCTACTAAATGTGTAAATGATATGAAAAAGGATATACTATGCCTCATCTAATGTACTTGAGAAATCATTCATCCCAGTGCCATCTCCTTGTGCTATCATAACATTCCAGCTGAAGCCTCAGAGGGACATTACTAGCAGTCGTAATCTGCTCCTGCTTGTAGTGCCACAGAGCTTCTCTCTGTCCTGTGACAAAGGACACCGCATCCTCCTGCACAACCCGCATGAGGCCTCTCACACTTGGGTGGTTTCTTGAAGGAACTTCCACTCCTGAACGCAACGCTTACAGCTCAGATCTTGCTGCTTTTTATCCGGCTGCTCTTTTCCACCATCCGGAGGTTTTCTGCGTCCATCTGCGCAGGCAGCCTGATTATCGCCCTCTTCGCTCTGTACATAATAATAACAGCTTATCTGGAGTTATCACTGTGGACCACGCAAGCAGCAGAGAACACAGAGAATAACGTTGCTGAGTTACAGAAACACTTTCCCCGGCGCAGTTAACCCTCTAGCAGACCTTCGCCTCCCACTCACTGCCTATAAAATTCCCAGGGTTTTTTTTCCTTGGACTGTTTGGGCTCATGTCTCTGTGGATGACAAAACACCCCATGGGATCCTCGCACACAACTTGACACGCATTTCTTTACCAGCCAATTCGACATTTCTGATCTAGTGCATTCTTCTTGATAATCTAAATCAAAGCTTGAGAGTATTTTCTCAGCAGATGGATGGTTTGAGTGACTGGTTATTGCCTCTATGCAAATACAGTGGCACAATTTACTACCACTGCAGCAGTCTTCGGTACCTCACAAACGCCCGTAATGAACGCAGCTGACAGGAAAAAAGGGTTAGTGGTGCTAATATTTTCCACATTCAGCTCTTTTCCTGAATGTTAAGTACACCTTTTTAGCATCTTTCAGTATTGCTAATTACGATGCTTTTGTGGTTTGTTTTTCTTTATATTTGTGAACGGCACTATTTCCCGTGTGCTAATTCAGTTCAGAGCCTGTGTGACTCACGTTAAGTATCAGTAAGCCAGTGATTTATGCAGTTCAGGTTCTGCTTGGGACGCTATCTTCTTACAGCAGTTTTTCCTTTTCTTGTACCAGAGATCTTACACGTGTAGTCAGCTGCCATTTTCTGAGCTCCATGGAGCTGTAATATATGCCCTTCCCCTCAGAATTTGTCTTCTAGTGGTGTCCTCCTCATATGATCCCTTACTACTTTCAAAAAATACAGCAAACACATAAAGTGAAAAATATCCAATCTCCTTTTTCTACACCCATCCAGGAACTTTTAAAATATGTAATTGAGTACATTTTCCTTTTGCTGCACTTGCGCAACCACAACTCATCACCATCAAGGCCATATCCTCTTAAAACCCCTTGTTGCACCACAGGACAGACAGGTCCACACTGAGGTGAGTACAGCAGGAAATCCAGATTCACAACAGCTTTCCAAGACTCATTCCTAGTGGTAAAATCTAAGTCAGCATTTGCTGGAGTGATGACATACATGAAATCAGATCACCACTGTAGATTGCAAAATCTCTGGGCTAATGGGTGGCACGTTAAACACGAGAGGCCAAGGGAGATGGATAATCTTTCCTCTGGCATCTTCAAAACCTCCTCATGGTTTCTTAGGCTACAGACCTTTTGAGCACAAGGCACATTCTTCCAGAGCTCGTTCCCACCACTCACTCACTCTTCTTCCCTGTTCAGTCCAACCTTTACAAGAGCTATGGAAGGGCTACACAGATGTGGAAAGTTCCCACTATATAGCTATATACTTTCTCTGAAAAGCTCACCAACTTTGTACCATTTTCACCTTAGGCTACTGCTTTAGGCTGAAACACCATCTAGCACGCCTTGAGGGTCACCTCAGCATCCTTCATTTCACTGCACTGAGAAAAGATCTGCCCAGCCACTGGATTTCTCAAAAGAGGTCAAACATATCAGACTTTAATTTTATATGGCTGCCTTGCAGTCCCACAAGACTTTCCCTTCTACTTCCCTTGTATATCAACACACCTGATATGCCTCAAAAGATGCCGTTTCCAAATGAAATCCATAGAGAGCCCTAGGAATTCCTAAAACACTTTCCATCTAATGCTGGGAAGCAATGGCACACTTCTTGGTCTAGGCAGAATATGGGTTCACTTGCATTCCCAGTTTCCGAGTATCTTAAGTTGATCTCCCAGCATGAGTTTTGCCTTGATCAAGCACAGCAAAGTCAGCCAATTTTCCACTGAGCTACACCAGATTCCGGGTAGCAAGTGATTTTCTCTGTAGTTGTACATCTTATTTCCCTGTTATAGAGCCTCAGAATCCTATCCGTTACAATAGGGAACATAATGGCATTTCTAAGATTCTGTAAACTCTAATTACAGATAGGGACCTTCATATGAAAGGGTCCTTTCATATGAAGGTGATGGAACAATGATGTTCCATCGGTATTTTCACCAAACAGGAAAGATATCCATTAATCTTGAGACCTGGAATAGTCTATCTCCCTGAATCCCACAGGTTCTTTTCGTAGCCCTTTACAGACCTGTTCCTGGTCCTTCAGGGCTCAAGCAGAGTATTGTAGCTAAGTCAAAAAGAGTCAACTTAGATTGTTCTGCGAATATGTTTTTTTGCTGGGCAAAAAATTACCATTAATTACCCCCAAATTTCATGGAACTCTACTGCTTCTACCCCAGCTCAAATGCTATGACACAGTCCTCACCGCATGTACTGCGCTTCCTATCTGGGTCACGCAGCCCAAAGGGACTCTAATAATCTTTCAGTCGTCCTTTGGCGTAAAGATTTATCCCTATTTCTGGTCCTGTAAATTAAACTGGTCAAAGATGAAGCTTGTTTTGATCTCATACCATTTTGCAAACACATGGAAGGATTGAGATGGTATCTTTCACAGCTCTAATTTGGAGATTGGTCCTGCTTTGAAGGAGGGACTGGTCCCTTCAACCTAAATTATTCTATGATTTTTGTCTGAAATCTGAAAGATCTTTTGTCACGTTTGAGCAGTCACAGATCCCTCCACTAATTATAGCTCATGCTTTTAGCTATGGCAAGGACCAATTGATTCAGCAATCTGAAAAAAAAGGTTACCCTATCCATTGCCTGCACCTTGAGATTTTTACCCCGTTCCAGAAGCTCATGTGTGGACACAGCTACACTGGAGACCAGCACTGTAGTCAGTAACTTTACATTAGATCCTTGCAACCTCTAAACTAATGAGACAGGAAAGGTGATCCAGGCCTGCAAGGGCCAAATCTTCTAAGACTGTCAAATGCATGAGTCCAATCTAGCCAGCAAGATGTCTCCGTTCACTGTGGAGAAAGAAAGAGCAAGGTGCACTTAAACTTTCCCAACAGCTGTCTGCTTGTGAACAGCTCAACACAGCGAATTCAAACCACCACTGGTGCTGTTTGCTGCTGAGCTTCAAGCCCCTGTCTGCCTGAGGATGCCTGCAGTTGAGCCCTTGGAGGCACCACCTCAGGCACCTAACAAAGTAACACAGCCAAAGGAGCTTACAGAACCTGCAGAACCCTTTCTTATCTCATGTTTGTATTTTAAAAAAAATACATACATTTAAAAAATAACAATAATAGCCCTCAGGAAATCCTCAAAGTCTACTTACCTCTAAATATCTTGATATTTCACTATTGAATTTGTCAAGTTTATTACAACTCCTGCAATCTCAATCCCTCTCATAATCCAGGTTTACTCTGGCCTGTGAAGCTGCTGCAGCCAAGCCTCCATTTGACCTGGTTCTGCAACTTGTTCCACAATCCTGACTCTGTGGGGAACAGTGGGAACCTCAGCAGCCAAATATATTGGTTTAAAGTTACAGCTTCTGGTACGTTCCTGTAACCTCTCTTTGACACACAGTTGCCTGAGAAACCAGCGTGACATCATTGTGAAATCGTGGCTGTCATCTGATGCCAGATGTACTTACTACCTGTACTTACAGTTATTGCTGGTCGTGGCAATTGAGGATGGCAGTGGGCTATTTATGCACAAAAAAAAGGAGCATTTTGGTCATCTGCTGGTTCAGTGCAGCTCACTCTCACCAAGGCTGCCATCCCACCACAGTTTCAACAGCCATCTCCCACCCTCCCTTGTGCCGCTGCTCATTTAATCACCCCATGAGCCAGCCTAGGGAGCCAACATGCTCAAGACTGACTACCTGCAGAGGTGGTCAGGTTTTGGATGGGTCTCCTACCGGTACTGGGGAACGGAGGAGGCAGGCACACTGGCCAAGGACAGCAGCACCCATGCTGATCGGATCATCCTTGCTCTTAATACCTGATGCTAAGTTTTGGCTGCTGCTGTTTTGCAGGGGTTTATAAGATGACTTTCCTGATGCCATAAAATCAATTATCTTGGTGGAACCTTTCCCATATAGTGCATTCTGGCTGGAAGAGAGTTCGGGAAAAGAAAACAATGCCCAGGAACAAAAGCACTTTCTGACCAGACAGAGCAAAAGAACAGTACAGTGAGTGTTGGACAAGCACAGCAGCTTTCCCTGGCACACTTTGTGGGCAAAGTTTCCCCTTCTCCACAGCACTGCCCAGCATATCCATCAGCCTTCCAGCGTCAGCCTCCCAGCATCAGCCTCGCAGTGGAGGAAAGCTCCACTTGCCCTTTGGTTTTGTATTTCTCCTGCCCTTTGGTCATCTCTCCTTTGGTCCAGAGTCTCTCCCCTTTCCAGAGTGCAGCTGCTGATCTACCAGACAGGGACCACCATAAGCAGCCTGGAAGACCACCTCCCAGACAACCTGCCATCTAACCCTCAGAGTTCAGTGTTGCTGCTAGGTCAAAATATCCTGGCATGAACAAATGCAGCAGCGCTGAGACCATCACCTCAGACTTTCACAGCACACATCTCGATCCCTTCATCAGCGCTGGGGCGAGCAGCGTATGCGTGTGTGTGCGATGCCTTCCTTGGACCTTCCGACTGAGTTACTCCATCTAGTGTATCTGAAGCACACATGGTGGACATTCTCAGACAGGCATGAAATGGCTCTCTGAGCACCTCTTTGCTCACTTTACAGGCTCTGAACCACACCTTGCCCCATTTCACCTCATTACACAGACAGATTTGGTGGAGCCACATTGCCCTGACCTCCCCCAGCATTGGTGAGCCCCACCAACTGTGGCTGCTCTCACACTTTGGTTTAATCCGTGCCTGTGTTGTCTCTCCTGTAGGCCCACAACTGCCAGTATTACAAGTTAGACAAGGGATGTTTGCTGGCGATTTCCCCTAGGCTTGGGGTTAGCTCTTCTCCCTGAACTGAGGATCTCCTTCTTGTGGGGACCAGCTTGTCACTTCTTCAGAGCTCCACTGCTTCCTCGCTTCAGTGCATCACAGCAAAATCACTTCACCTTCACAAAGACTTCATTCTCAACCCCAATGCTTTATCAACCCAAGTATTATTTACAGAATTTGAAACAATTACAGCGAGCAGATAAATCTGTCAGGTCAGGTGGAGAGGTGGGGTGGGATGGAGAGCTGCCCTCCCCTGCATACAGACCCCCCGACACCACCCCGGCGGTGTGCCTGCACGAGGGCCACCACAAAAGCACCAAAGATGAAGTGTCTCCAAAGACGAAGGGTCTCCAAAGAGGACACGTGGCCAATGGAGAACACTGAGCATGACCATACGGCACTCACTCTGCCACGGCGGGGCCCTTCCCACCAACACCTCACGGGGCTTTGGCTTTGCAGGCTCCTTCCCCGCTCCCCAGCGTTCGCAGCTGTTTGTGCATCGCCCGCTGCCTTATCCCCCCTCACAGGCCGCCGTCGCCTGCTGTTTGTCTTTCCCTGCATCCAGGAGGCGATAAGGGGATGCCTGTGTTTCCACAATGGCCCTCGGACCAGCTTTTATTGCCCTTCGGACTGCTGTAAAAAGCAGACAGAAAAAACAGGACTGCTGACTGAGAGTGGATCTGACATTTAAAGTATTTTGATACCGAGTGACAGAATGAAGGTTCTAAACCAGGGGTTTGCTTCTGACCATTTTTCTGGTTGTTTTTTTTTTTTTTAATCAGAGAAAAGAGAAATAAAAGCCTAAATACTAAGTGTAAACAGCAGGATTAAACAAAAACGTCATCTGCTCATTTCATGCTTTTTGGACAGCGGCAGAAATGGCTTTTGTCATGTTTTCAAGGACCAGATGATGCTGAACCTTAATAATTTCTTTTATTTTATTATTTCATGTTCCAGCCGGACAGAAATATTAACAATTAGATGCACTGATGTCATTTGACAACCTGGAAATACGAAGAAGACAGGAAGAGAGAGAAGACCAAAAAACCCCTAGCTGTGGCCGTGTTTTGATTAAATTAATTTTGAGACAATTTCCATTCTTTGAAAGCCAAACCCGCCGCTCCTTGGGCAGCGGGGCGGGCAGGGGCTGCCCGGCGCAGGGAGGCATGCGGGGGGGCATCACCCGTAACCCTGCTCCCCTCCCTCCGTGTGCCAGCTCCCGGTGGCAGCAGGACAGCCCGACCAACCCAAAGAGGAACTCCATGGTCCCAGGTGGCCCCTTGGGAATGAGGTCCAGGCCCCAGCAGAGGCGCAGGAGGGGGGGTCTGAACAAAGAGGAGGCCATCACGCTGCCTTCCTCGTCGTCTGGCAGGGGCGTGCAGGCAGGGACCAGCCACAGCCTCTGCTTCCATCGATGGCAACTAGCCGTGCTGCCTTTAACCCCTTTTTAAAAGGCAAATAATGGCTCCAGACCCCTCTGGGAAACAGGTAGTGGCTGTGACGGAAGCTCCCATCGCCCTTTCCTAAATTGTGGGAACCATGGAAACAAAAGCAGCCACAGCTGCTGGTGGCACAACCCAGCCACGTTAGCCAAAAGCCCGATGTGGCAAGTGAGCCCTTTATAAATGCACCTCATAAAACAAGGGAGGACCACGAAAATGAACAAGGCTGTATAATTTGACTTTCCGAGTACGCAGTACGTGCTTTCTGCATGAGGGCAGGTACACCGCTGATTTTCTCTCACAGCCCATTGATGGGCATCTTCCAGAGGCAGGAGCCCATCGACACGGCCTGGCTGGGGCTTACGGAGCCGGCAGGGGACAGACAGACGCGGCTGCAACATTCGGCATCGCCCCTCACGCTCCACTGACCCAGAGCTGCAAACGTGTTTACAACCATGCATGAAAAACGGGCGCCCAAATGACAACAAAAAATATATCTAAAGGCAAATTTTGTTTTTACGCCACCTGACCTTGACCAGGAGTTGTGGCAGAGGAGGAAGGGGGGAGCTGCCAGAGCTGGGCAACGGGACTGATTAACCCTTGGGGAGCACGGGGTTTGACAGCCAGGAGGACATGATTACGAGGTCCCCCCGATGCTCAATACTGCATCCCACGAAGAGCCGAGCCACAGAGGGTCCCAGCTGAACGGCACAGAGACACTACACCACACTGCATGTTATAACGCTCTAAAAAAGGTGAAGCACCACTGCTTCATATTCAAATCAGACATGTTTTCAACGTGCAGGACTGTTTGTGCACAAAACACAGTGTAAACCGACTGTTTTTCTGTTTGTCAGTCGCCTGACAATCACTGGCTCAGACTGGTCCCCACATGGCCATACGCTCACCAGCGACATTATTTATACATAAACCCCCACCTTTCTCTGCGGCCAGATTTGCCAGGTAGGTAATTGCTGTTCCCGTTAAAGCAAAAGCTGCCTGCTTTCCATGACATGCATCTGCACCCCTATTATACGGCAGACTGCCTCAGTTAAGATTTTTTTCCAGCACACAGATTAGGAAGAAGCAAATACACGATCCTATTATTTTGCATTTTTCATCTCATGTTTAGAATTCCACCTAATTTAATTTTGGATTCTCCAGTTGCAGGAGGGATCCCACGCAAGCCTCCTTTTTCCCAGCAACAAAAAATGAAGCAAACGATACGGATAGCCTTTTCCTGCCAATTCCATCGCTCTCCCCCAGCTCTCGCCCATCTAACGCCGCAGCATTCCCAGTCCCCACACATACCATCCCAGCAGCACGTTCATTAGAGCGTTTGCAAGTCGCGATCATTGACAGATGCGATCTTATCAATTAACACATTCAAGTGCAACTGCCTTTTTCTCCCCATCTTCCAGAGGCCCGAATTCAGCAGCAGCGCTGACAGCCCCGGGCTGCCTTGCTGCCGGCACCGAGGATGCACCCACGGTTAGGAGGAGGTAGATGCTTCCCCTCCGGCATCTTCTGGACCCAGGTGAGGACCAACGCAGCTTTTGGCCAACGACCTACAGCAGGGGGAACGCGAGCGCGGTGGGTACCGCCGGGATAAACCAGCGGGGATAAAACCAGCCCTCTTCTCAACTGAAAAAATAGAAATAAAATTAAAAAAAAAAAAAAAAAAAGGATGCAAGCGGGATGTATTTACTTACATGAAGATTCAGTGCCAAACATGGCTGGCCCCAGATGCCGCTATGTTAAAAAGGAAAGAAGGAAGAGTGGAAGGCAGAGGGAGTGTGCGAGAGGAGGGATGAGACTGCTACACAGCAGGGGTCATGAAGCCAGACAATGCCGCCCGGGCTATCCAAGCTGCCAGATTCTCCTCTCTCCTCTCCCCTCCTCTGCTCCACACCGCAGGACCGCTTCTCTCCCCGCAGCCGCAGCAAGGCTCCTTCTTCGGGAAGCAAAAGGCAGGAGCTGGTGGTTTAAATCCAAGAGATAAGGGCAGGCCGGCGTCCTCTCCGCGACAGCGGCAGGCACAACTATAGGTAGCAGCCACCAGATACTGCAATCGCCAGCCCCTGCTCTCCCTCCCTAAGACAATAGCAGGGCTTATGCACACACGGGATGACGTCAGGACACTGCAAAGACTGACTGCTGCTAACCCAGAGGCTCGCAGGGGGCTCGGACCGAGCAGAGCGATTCAAATGGGAATTCCTTTGTCACCAAAAAAAAAAAAAAAAAAGAAAAAAAAAAGAAAAAAGCAGAAGACAAAGAACCAGACATGTATTTCCCTCCGTAAATGACAAAACCTCCAGCCGGGGCTGTTAACGCCAAGCAGGAAAATATCTGCCCTGAATTCACGAGATGCAAAGTGTTTCTGCGCAAACAGAATAAATTTCGGGGACAAATGTCCTGGTAAATGCCACTTACGGCATTTTCAATACAGAATAACCATGAATTTCTGTCACTAACTCTTTTAGTTATTTTTCCTTCGAAGAAAAATTGAAATCCTGGGCCAATCTACACTTCAGACCTGATTTTCACATTGAAGTGCTAGCCAACTGTCTCATTTACTGAAATCTATTGTCAGAATACATTGTAGCAATGCTCTCACCATAATAAATAAGTCACACATCTGAATAAAAAGAAAAGCCCCAAACCACACTGATCTCAGTGATAAAAAGGCATCCTAGCAACCGAAGAAATATTTCCCTTATTTCTCCTTTTTTCTTCTAAACCATCTAGATCTAGTGTTCCTTAGCCTCCACGAGTGCATTTTTGAGTGCATTGAGCTTATTTTTTTGTGACGCTTGGTAATTTAAAAAATGTTCAAACGCAGAAACAAAGCCCCAAGCTGGCTCCTTCTGATCCTCCCGCAGACAAAAGAAATTTGCCTGGCTTCTGCTGGCGAGAGCAGCCAAGCAGCAAGCTGATGGGACCCAGCTACCAGACATTGGAGGCCATCCCCAATGGAACATCTATCCGGAGGAGGGCAAAACAGAGAACATTTTTGATCAGTCTCACTGAACAAGGATATGCAGCTCCAAGGATGGCAAAGACTGAAAAGCGCTGTGGGTGGATGAGAAGAAAGGAAATAGATGCAAGTCCGTTAAGCGAAGCACTTGGGAAAAAAACAACCACCCCACCTCCCCCATTTGTGAGCTTTTGTGGGTTAACCATTCCCAAAGGCTCCTGCTGCTCTGTGTGCTAAGGAGGTTTGTGCTGTTTGCAGAATAGGCGATGCCACCTCCAGCTGCAGGCTGGAAAAACAGTAGTGCTGAAGGCTGGCAGGACCTGTCACTGGAAGATCTCAACATCCTTAAATCTTTGGGGAACTAAGCAGGCATTGGCTGGGGCCACCACTGCCCTAAGAGCATACTGGAATGCAATGTACTGGTGGGAGCTACAGCCATCCACTGCCACGCCAATCTCTGGGGAGGAGGATCACAGTCCCAAGCTCATACAATGTGCCCACCAACATCCGTATAGACCCTCATCTACCCATAGGTGCTGGGAGGAAGGAGAGAGATCAAGAGGCTGTGTAGATCCTGACCCCCTGTCCTCCCCATCCTGGTGTAGAGGGTGGGGGACACCTGCAAGGCACACTCAGCTCCTCTCCTGGTAACCTCTGTTGGCACAAGCTGCTCTTCAACTGTGTCCCTACTTTCCACCCCACACACTGAACAGTCTTTTTGGGTTCTGCACACACCATGAGAATACTTAGGACCAAGCAGGCTTTTGGGAGCATTTAACTGTATTTCATCTCTGGAAGAAAGCCACGGGACAGGCCATACCCTGGGGTAAGACATCTCACAACACTCTAACAGGCAACTGCTATTCTCTCTGTTGGCAGGCAGGACACGGCTGCACGGTGACTCAAATCAACCCTTAGGCAATGAGTAACCAGATGTCCTCAAGTCCGTACTTAGGCACCTGAACTAATGGCCTGGCTTTTCGATCATAATGAATATTTGCAGTCACGTGCATGGGTGCTCAGCACCAGGAAGACACCTTCAAATTGTTTTTGACCACAACACTATAATGACAGTGGCACAAACCCTTTGACAACAAGGACCGTACTTTTGCTGTTCCCAGAACTGAACTAGTTATTTTGATTATTTAGAGCCAGTAACACCTCTCTCGGCTGTAAGAGCTTGACAAGAAGCTGTGGGGAGCAAAGCAAGTGTTCTGGCTTGGTTTTCCAGCGACCAAGGCAAGTTCACAAAGGAAAGGTGTCTACTATGTACCGGTAAGTCTCCCAGCATCTTTAAACACAAACCTGTGGAACAAAACCTCTACTGTTGAGGTGCAATGGCTGAAGAATAAGTTTTGCTCTGATAAGCAGATCTGAACTTCCCACAGCATTGTTGCCATGGAAGATGCAAAACCTCAGGGCTTTCCAATGACATCCTTGAAGGTGTCACAGAGCCCAGGCCCTCTGCCAAGTTCTCATTACACTGACGCACATAAGCAGTCAAAAAGCCTAAACAACCCATGCAGTATCTGTGGAAGGATTTCATAATAATCTATTTCATTAGCATTAGGCTTGCCAGGTCAGTGCTTTGCCGGGTGGGGAAGGTGACTCTCGACAGGCCACTGAAAGACTTTCTCTGAAATTCTTTCAAGTCTACCTAAAACACTTCATACAGTGACTTAGAGAAAGTGTTAAAATCTGTTTCTGATCTACGTTCCTGTAAGACCGCAACCTTATAGTTAGGCTAGCAGAATTACGAATTTCTGTTTCCTACCCCAAATTTTGCTGTTGCTTTATTCTGCAAAGGGTCAACAAATACCTTCCTACAAGAAAAAATACAGCAGTGAAGACAATGGAAATTAGCGTACAGAGAACATCAAATGAAATCTCCTGCAAGTACTGGCATTGCTGTGACTTGCTTACAATGGGCACAAGACCTTGTTCAAGCCTCAGATTCCTTTACAATGCAACTTCCATACATTTCTCCACAAGACAGCATGAAATATGTAAAGCAGCAAATATATTTGCTACTCAAAACTCCCTGCTTTACATGCGTATTTTCTGGAAAGGGATGTGCTCCTCAACCTCTGACAATCTTGATCAGATATTCCTTATTCCTGAATTTATTACCGCAGAAAAATAGTAAGTGTATTTTACTTAGTTTTGTAAGGACATGTATGTCTAAAGCCTAAAGCACACTTTGAGTTTTAATAAAGAAGCTGGATAATGAAATATTAAATTTGTATAAAGATGCAAATTTCTGCTTTTGAGTAATTGCTTTGAAGAAGAACAGTGCAAGCAGGAAATTGTGAGCTACCAAGAGAGGTGGATTTGTACATGTGCCTTATGCTGATCCACTAAACTAGAAATCTTTATTCTCTCTTGTCACTAGAGAAAGATTTCATTTTGAGTTTAACCTCATTTCCCATAACCCTGGGAATGGGAAACGAATCCATTCCATCTGAGAGGTTTTCCTGTCCTACTGCCCTGGCAGGTCCCCTCAACAGGGCAGGTCTCACCTGCCTGCCCCTGCAGAAAGGGAACAGATCTCCTCTACAGGGAAAATAGAGGACAATCTTCATTGTCGTCAAAGACAGGTAAGGATTTTTATTAAGTCAGTTAAACTTCACTTTCCACGTTCCCTGTTCTGTAAGGGCACTGAAAGTTTTTGAAGGCATTAAAAATTTTCATGCATTTAAGGCACTACTGGAAATTTCCAAGCAATTTCCACGCTATTCACAAACTCTCACAAGGAATTTATTTTGCCTCTAGGAACATTAGCTCCCCTCTAAAAACCCAGAGATACCCCCAGTCACCCACGCTGTGACAACCTCCAGTTTCTGTAGCTTTTGTTGGCACTGCCAACAGCTGCCACACCAATTATTGATCAACATGACACCAAGAAAAAAGTGTTTCTTCAGGCTCTAGAGCAGGCGAGGAGAAGAGCAGCCCAGAGTGCCAGGCAGGTGGCAAAGCCAGGACCACACCAGGCAGCCCAGACACAGAGACGAGGGGGCTGGCTGGCCAGAACAGTGGAAAACATCCCTGAACATCTGAGCTGCCTGGAAGGCCTCAGTGTTCTCCTCATGGCCTGCTCCTATCACCTTGTGTTCAAGGTTCTCCACCCACATTCCCTCTTTGCGGCTCACTGTTCCCTTACTGCATTGGCACAGAAAGGAAGCAGTCTGCTGGCAGAAAAAATGTCAAGGTCTTCACCCTGTTCAACGTATAAAGATGGGTTTAGACCAGACTGATTTACTGATTGCAGGAATGTTTTTTGGTTTTTTTTTTTTCTTTTTATTATTATTTGCTCTTGTACTGGTTTTTCAAATATTTCTGTGTAGTCCACACTGCATTTATGCAATCATGTAAAAATTCTTTTTCTGCAGCATTTCTAGCCAATTAATGCCTTAGAACAACTAAGTTTTTTGAGTAAACATACAAATGCACACACATACACAAATGACAAGAAAGACTAAAGAACAAGCACTTAATTTTGCCGCTAAAATATCTTTTTATGTCTGTGTTCATCCTTACCTGAGAGATGAAGTTCAAAAGACAGATTGCTTTTTTAAAAAGGGATACAATGAACCCCAATAGCCAATCATTATATTATTGCAATGTCTTTCAACTTCAATTTTAAGAAAGGTCTTAGCTTCAGCACTGCTCTGTAGATGATCACTACAAGCCATTCACCACGGGCTGCAAGAGGCAGCTCCGAGGAGATGCTCAGCAATTAACGGAGGCAGTTCCATGTGTTCTGCCTCTCCCAGGCCACTGTTCTGGGACACATCTAATTGGCATGAAGCTCCAGCAGTTATGAAATGGTGCGGTATTACACACAGAAAGCTCTGTGTAAAGAATATTGCATACAAGAAAGAAAATAAGAAAGGATTATCCCATCTTAAGCACTTAATTCTAGGGTAAGGCTGCGATCATGGATCCCAGGCAGTTGTCCAGCTCTCTTCAGAAGGCTGGGTGTTTGCTCCTTGTTAGCCTCATGATCTTGAACAAAACCCAGATCTGGGGCTCCTGTCTTCTCACAGGAACCAGGAACTTCTGTAGGCAACAGAGCCTTGAGATACAGTACAGTATCTACTGAGATACAGAATACAGAGCCTTGAGATACAGTATCTACTTCTGAGGCAGTAGCCCCTGGACTCTACTTGACTACCTGGGGTCTAGTAACAGGGAGCAACAGAACAGAAAGTTATTCCCATTCCCTACAACAGGTGATGCAGCATCTTCCATTTTCAACAACCCTTTCCTTTCCAATATTCATTGTGAGACTGGAAAATAAGGCAGTATTATAAGTGGCAGAGTATAGTTCACCCTTTGTATAGTACTGTCAAAAGATTAGGATGATGATTCACCTCTTTTTTATTTTGAGTTTTTTTGTCTGGTTTTCAGTTTGGTTGGTTTAATTTTAAACATTAAATTGTTTATCCATAAACATCTAAGACAGTTACCAACACAGTGTGACAATTTACTCACTATGTGCAAATGACACATCAAATCCAAATTAAATGTGCTATTTTTTCAACAACATCAAGCCCCATAGCTCAACAGAGCATGTGTGATGGCTTCGTTAAATTCTGGGAGCAGTCTTTTGTCCCAAACACATGCAATTGTGTATTGAAATTGGGCAACTACAGTATCTGAAAAATGTACCATCAGAAAACATTACTTTTTGATATGATCCAAGGAAAACTTAAAAACAAAGGAAGAAACCAATCAGCACTGTGGTTAAATTAAACACATTTAAATAAACATCTATTTAAAAGCACTTTTAAAAGAATGAAATATTCAAAGAAGAAAAAAAGTGTGTCTCTTCTACACTGAGGGAAACACTTGAAATATTTTGGTTTGGTTTTTTTGTATCCTAGTATCAGGGTCAATTCCAAGGACCTATGCCACAGCACTGCACATAAAGTACCAGTGAAAGCCTCAAATGTCTGAGTGAACAGAGGCAGATAACAAATTAAAAACCTGATTATAAACAAACTATCATCATTTTTTATGCAACTCTGAGGGACCACAGATTAGGATTAAGGCCGACTCATAATAAACCACATGCAAACTGGCACCAGAGGGAACATGTGTGCCCCAGAAAAAACACAAATATCCAATTTATATGCATAAAAAAATAAGTCAGAGAGATTTAGAACAGTACTAAACATTGCCAACATTGCATTAGGATCCCCATTAATAATGTCTGATCTAATGCCAAAACTTCACGGTTAGGAGTAAGTTGGATTGTTAAGAGAGGAAGATCAAACTTAAATTACTTCTCAGTCTGAGTAAACATAGTAAGAACGTTAAATCTGACATTATAAATAGCAATTATTTCATTGTACATACGGGAAAAAATAAAAAGAACTTCTAAGCCTGTGAGAGAATACCCGCAATAGAATGTAAGAAGGTATCCAAGGAATTTAGCTGTTCACATGAACATGCTCCATGCTCAGTAACTCAGGAACAGGTCAGCCATTTCAACCCAATTTAGGGAAGGAATAGGAGAAACAAAGTTATCCCGTGTGCGTGTGATAGCAAGGAATTAGGGAAGAGATAACTTAGGAAGGTCCCCGCTGGATGAGCGAGTGCTGTGTTGAGCACACTCCCTAGGAGACATAAAAGCATCCATAAAATAACCATGGGAAAAACATCAAATGAGAGTTTTATTTTTATTTTCCTGTGTGGATACTCGTGTGCATAACACTGGATGAGCTGACATTGCAGCCATAAATATAATGCAGTTGTGGAGTCAGTGGGAAAACCAAGTCCACTGGAAACTGTTTCACTAGTTCTACAGGATAAAACTGTAGTCATTTAAGGATTTCAGCTTTCCCAAGACGTAGCATTTTGGTGGTGGCCCAGCCTCAATTTCTGTAGGTTCCACTCAGCTCCCATGTGGTGCCAGCCCAGCAGATTAGAGATGTAAAATTTCTCTCTCAGAATAAAAGAAATTAACCACACAATTAAGTAAATGTTTGGATAACTTGATTATCATAGTATTTCTTGAGAAAGAAGAGCTTCCATGAGTCAAGACAACAATCCAAGCAAGAAGCCCTCCTGAACCTGCAGCTTGATGGGTGTTAGGTTGCTGAAGGCACCACTGTCCATCAGTGAGGCTCAGACTGCAGGCTTCAGGCAGTGAGCCTGGACACAACAGTCTCATTTGCTGAATACTCAACAGCAGAAGAGCAAAAACTCTTCTGGAAATGCAATGTTCTCCAAAATTTAAAAAAAAAAAAAAAAAAAAAAAAAGGCTTATCTGGGTAAGGGCCAGCCTGAGAAACAAATGTATGGAGAAGAGGAAGCTTCCACCAAAGCACTTAGGCATAGTCCCACTAGGCTTTAGAAGTAAGCTCTTGACAGGCACCTTGGAAATGTTCTCCTAAACAAAGCACCAGAGAAAACTTCAGGCATTTAGTCATGGTAACAGAAGGCTTACCTCTGCAAGTAGAAGAAAGTAAGATTGGAAAGGTGGGTGACATCTGCCCTCCTCACAGCAGATTCAGCTGCACCAACATCCTTCCCACCAGGCACAAGTCACAAAGAAATTGCAGAGACTTCCATGTCCAACTTCATGTGGTAACTCAACTTTGGATGTACAGCAGACCTTTAGTAGGAACTCATGGCACTTACTGGTTCACAGCGTTCCTCTCACAGCAAACCACCATGCTACCAAAACACAAAAAAACCCTCAGTAACTACGGCTTACACCTTCTGCCCGGTGAAGGTCAATGTATGAACGCCACGGTAGAACCCATGATTCCAGATAGACATGATAATAAGAGGCAAGGCAACTTAGTGGCAATTCAACAATCAGATATCAACATTATTCAAGTTTCTCAGAAACTTCACACTAGTTGTGGGCCTCCCTCTGAGCAGACCATGCTACCCAGGGCCAGGGTGCTTGTATCCGCCTTCCTGGCCTCTCCCCTGGAGAGGTGGGTGGTGGTACCCACAGTGCTGCTATATTCCAGCAATGCAAGGAGAAGACAGAGATATGGAGGTTGTAGTTCCCACCCTCCACAGCACCCATCCCAGGAAAGTCCTTATCAGCATGAGAGAGCACTGATTTTCTGAGTATTTTTGTTGTTGGTTCAGCAGTTGCCAAGCCCAGAGGTGTCTGTTTCTCTCTACAGACTACAAAGAGAGCACACAGAGTCTGGCTTGAGCAGCTCAGATGCAGACATCTATAAATGCATAGAAGAAATGCCTCCTGTGTGTCTCGGAGTTTTATGGAAAGCATAGGAAAAGGAGTAGGCTGTGGGGAGGTCAGGAACCCCCTACTTCAAGGAAGGAAAAGTAGATCCCTGAACTCCAAACCTACCTTGAACTGTGACCTCTGCTACGGGCACAAGTTCCCCTTGAGCAGGTCCCAAGCTTCAGTCTGATCAAGTCACCCAAAGAGCAGGCGTTTAGCTGAGAGACACCCTTTACTCTCGCTGCAGCTGCATCAATGTCTCTGTTACACCAGTGATTTAACAGTATCTCGATACCTGGAAGCACTGTGCCACTTCTCTGGCTTCAGCATCACAAAAGATTCAAGGGCTTGTGTCCAGTACTAGATGGCAGGCAGAGTTTCTCAACTTCATCAGGCCAGGCAGGAAGGTTATGCTGCACACAGCGCTTGCAGATACGCAAAGCAGATAAAAACAGCAGCTGCCACTTCACCAAAGAGCAGGTCTCCACTGCCATCAGAGACATTCCTCCTCCTAACAAATCCAAGCATGGAGACGCATTCCTTTCCTCAAGCCAAAGGGTTTGTGGCCCTTTTGACATACCTGATTTGTTTACTTAATGCCACTTAATCAGTTGTCAAACCAGACTGAAGAACTTCAGCTTGTAGTAGAGCACGTGTATAAAGCTCTGCTCAGCCTGCAGAGTAGGCAGATCGGCTCCGAGCATCCCTTGCCAATGCTTCATGAAACCCACCAGCCTTGAGATGCTTATGGGCTCTGCTTAGCTCTGTTTGTTGTCAGTCAGTGTTATTTACCCACTTTAGCCTCCAGCAACTGTTTACACCAAAGGCAAGTAGTGTTTGACACCACTTACCCTTCACAGAAGATGGTTTGGTGGTTGGCCAAAACCCAACCTCAAGCACGAGGAGCGACTCGCCTCCTGCGTTCGGTTGATTAAGGCTGGCTCCGCACCACCGCAGCCACACTGTGGGACCCCTGCGGGCACCCCGAGGGCAGAGGCTCCCGCGTCCTTTAAACTTCAGTCAGACAGCATGGGAAATGTACCTGGAGCAAACGGTTTCATCTTTTCTTATTAAAATTCTCAAGCAAATGTATTCCGAAATAAATGACACAGACCACGGTGCCTCTCTCCAGCTCAAACCAAACATCACAAACCAAACATCACTGAAACAGTGGACGGGATGAACACGGTCCATTATGGCACCTTCCCTGATCTCAACTCTCACATCTCTCTATAATTTGGTAAAAACAGACTTTCAGGCTTCATTATTTCTCTTGTTGCCAATTGTGTGTTTGACTGAAATTGGTACAACACGTTACAAGTTGGGAAAATCAAAGGGTTAAGTACTTTAATAAGAAAAGGCTACGTGCTATCAAGTGCCCAACTATGAACACACAGTCTCCCCTGGCATGCAGTGTCGGGTCCCAGGGAAAAGACCTCAGTGGAAAGTCACACTATGCCTTAATCATGTGCCCAACGTGCCCCTTATTCCAAATGTCTTTCTGCTGTCTGTGCAGAGAGAGTTAAGACTCTTCTGGGACATCGCTTTCATTGTACACAATAATTGCTTCTTACTCGAGCAATTATTTTTACAGAATATATTCATAAAAAAAAAAAAAGTAGTTCACTCGGTTCACCTTCTAGCCCTGCATTATAAATGTAAATGAAAGCAACACATAGGTGAATTTTTATTTCATCAGCAAACTAACCCTTCACGAACTTCATTGTCATTTACTAGCTTAAATTAACATAAATTTAAACGCAGTTCATTAGATAACAGTCGCTTAAAGAAACACCAATAACTTTTCTTTTGCTCTGAAATTACATAAAGGATTTAAAAAAATCCCACTTGTTGAAATGTGCCTTACGTGTCCTTTGATAAGGTCCCGCGCTGACGCAGGCAGCGGAGAGACACACGTGGCACGCTCACAGAGGAAGCCAAAAGGGAACTGGAATATTTTACTGCCAATAGCCCCAGTCAGGGTTCAGTTCCCTCACAAAGCGCAGTAGGCTCACATGCACTAAGCCACAGAGCCAGGATATGTCCCCAGGACATACCAGGAGGTTTCTGAAGTTCTGAATTCCCTAGTCAGCAAGCTGCGGTTCAAACATTTACTCTTTCAAAATCTGTCTTTTTAATTGTTCTTGTCTTCTGTTGTTATTAATATTGCCTATTTAAAACAGAGTGCTTCACTAGTTTGTAACAGACAAGGACTACTCTGTCTCCAATGGGAAACACAAAGGAAAACCAAATCACATAAAAACCTACAAGACCAGGTAATGGACAGAGTGGACAGATCCCTTGCAAAAAGTCATGGTGAAGTGGTAACTCACCCTCAGAGGATGGCTGAAAGCGAGCAAAACATCCACAGATCTTTCTTCAAGCCAAAATCCAAGTTAGATTAAATGGGTATAGCAAAGTGGCTACCTGTTCCAGCTTCCTGGCCACAACCAAGCTCAGGTCCCATCCCTTCTCTTCCCAGACCTACCTCGTGCCTGCCCTGCACCTCCTAACCTAGAGTTCATCCCTCCCCTAGGGGATGACCCAGCCCTTCCCAATGCATAGCCAAGTCCCTCCTCTTCTCCAGCCCGCGGAAAAACCTTCCTTGCTCCGCTCTTCTGCCTTGCTCCATATCCTCTGCTCTAAGCCTTTTCTAAATCACTGCACAGAAGCACAGGTCGGAAGGGACCTTTGAGGATCATCAAGGCCTAGTCCTCTGCTGAAGCAGGGCCAGCGGCAGCAGGTTGCTCATGGTCATGTCCACCTGGGTTTTGAATGTCTCCAAGGATAGAGGCTCCACAGCCTCTCTGGGCTACCTGCTCCAGTATCTGACCACCCACAGAGTTAAGAAATTTTTTTCTTGTTTGGACAAAATTTCCTGTCAGTATGTGCCTGTTGCCTCTTGTCCTGCTACTGGGCTCCACTGGGAATCCAATCTGTCCACCTCAAAGGCTGCAGCTTCTTCTGGCCCAGACTCTACCATTCCTTGCCATTTCCCAATCAAAATACCCTTCCACCTCAGCTAGAGGTCCCTTGGATAAAAATTAAGAGACAACAACATGCACACATTATTTAAATAACGCCACTTAAAGCAAATGTCCACACAACCTTTTTTTCCCCTTCCTTTTTCTAAAATCAAAAAATCACATTTTTTCACATGCCTTTGGAATTAACCTCAAATTGAAACTCAGCCTTAACAGCTGAATATTTTTCAGACTTCTGTAACCTGTCCAAGTCTATTCATGCAAGAAAAGTATTCTGCACATCACTGCATTTGAGGCAAAAAGACATACAATGAAGTCAGCAAGTTTTAAGGAGGAGGAAGCCTGGATCTGAAAGCCCAACATCGTGCCTTCTCCTAATCCAGACCCACTGAAGCATCAACACAGAGGTCTGTGAGAAATATTTTATAGTGAAAACTTTAACAAACAATCCATGACTTTTGCCAAAATAAGCCCCCAGTAATGCTAATGGTTAGATTGAGCTACGCTCAATTGTATAATAAATACATTTTAGTACATTAATAAATATTAGTTATAAGGTTATAAGCCACACAAAGCATGTCTTGGCTTTCCCTCTTTCAGCATCTTTAAAAAAAAAAACAGAAATTGCAATATTAACAGGACTGTTTTGCAGACCTAATAGCACAGAAGCAACTCAATCGCAGCCTAAGGAAAAAAACGTGTTGTGAAGCCCTGACTAATCATTTCCATGTCATCAAGCCCAATAAAACAGATTGTGTGAGGCAGTTCTGAAGTTTCTGCAGACACAGAAAGTTCATTAGAGCCTTTGATTTCATATCCTCCCAAATAAAGGACATGGCCATAATGTACTTCAGGATATTGCACAGTACATAGGATAGACAGTAGTTCAGAAACAAATAATGGTTTATATTTTTTTGAAAGTTACAGTGCTTTTTTTAGTTTCTTGAAAATAACCAAACAAGTGATTTACTTATTTGCCTTTGTTGTGCAATGATTGAGTTTCTGAATTTCCTTGATTTGAGGCATCAGTGACCTCAAAGAAAAATGTGATCTTCTCAATCAAGTCTTTTTTTTTTCTATCAATTGATAGATGAATTACACTGTTGGCAATGAACAAAAGTTTTTATCCTCTTAAGATGCATCATTTTAGCTCAGGGCGAATACTGAAAACTGGGTTGTTTCATATTCTTTCACAATCAAAGAAATCCATACCTCCTCCGGCAATACCTCCACATAATTTCATCGCTCCTGCAGCAGCCAGCTATGGATCTCTGTATTTCTTGGCACCAAAAGTTCACAAACCTATGCCTTTAGAGGCTCTACTAGAGCTGTTTTATGAACCCCTTCAGGTGCCTGCAGTTGTGGCCCAGCACCACTACTCCCCTTTGCAGAAGCCATGTGCTCCCTGAACCCACGTGAGACCCTGCTCCTTAAACCCATGTTCTGGTATTCACTCTCCTGCACGGCATGTGGGCAACCAGGGCTGGGAACGGACCTGGCTGAGCAGAACATGGGGAAGAACACGCAGCAAGACCAGCTGCTCACCAGGAGGAGGCTGTTGAAGGGAGCATGGTCACAACTGACTCACGGCCATCTCTGCCTGGTCTGTGGGATCAGAGTGTTTCCCTTACCTGAGGTGCTATTAACGGAGCAAATGTTGTAGTCGTGACCAAGCTGACTATTTTTAGTTAGCCTTTGGTCACCTTCATACCCCTACATACCAGACCAACAGATCTAACACGCTGTTCCCCAAACAGGCAGAAGTCAGCCATTGGATAAATTAGCCTTTAGATACCAACAGACTGCATGCATGAGCTATAATACAGTTCTTACGGGATATATAAACTACCCTTTCTCATTTCAATGATGGCTGAAGTAATTTATGAGTTAAGTTTGAAAAGAAATGTAAGGTTCTCTAGATTTAAAAAGGTGCTCTTACACAGGACCGGAGTACTCCCATCTCAAATGACAAGAGTTGGTCTCAAGACACAAGGTAGTTCAGGGAAATGAAGCACAGTCAGCACCAAGCATCTTTCCCTCATTCCAACTCTTTTGCCCTTTTACCTATTTTCTTATTTATTTATTGCATAGAGTTTGCTGTCTTGAAGCTGTCAGCAGGACCTTGGAAAGGCTTTTGCCTTTTCAACCTTTTTCAACCTTGCCTTTCACCTAATTGCTCCTACACTCAAAGAGAAATCATTTCTCTTTTCTCTTCCATCCCACAACTCTCAAGACTCCTTTCTCCAGCCTGCACAACTGATTGGAAAATGTTGACAGCAGGGTGCAGTGAGCCCCTCAATGCCTCCCCTACCTCCTGATCCTGGGTAATAGGTTCCCAGGAGCTCCAGTACAGTGTATATTTAAAACCTTCAGACCCTGCCAGAAGGAGCTGGGTTGTCAAATTTCAAATCTGTGCTCTCTACACAGTACTTAAGATACATTTCTGCAGTAATAAATATTAGTTCTCCTGTGTGACGAGCACTTGCCCATCACACAGACATGACTGAAGACTTGCAGAGGTCTTCCTCCTTGTGCTCCTATTCCTCACTCATTTCTAGTGCAGACACAGCTTTCCTCTGACTGAGGAAAGGGCTAGTGACCACTCAAGGAACAGGGGAAAAGCACCCACCCTGGCAGGGTCCAGAGATTCCCCATCAACCACCATTGTTCGCCCTACTGCCCCCCCAAAAAAATCACTCACACCATGCCATGGAGCCCACCTCCACTGTACCTGACTATCCTGTTTTTTCCAGATCCCTGATTTTGCTTTGGCAGGGAGCTAAAAAAAAAACACTATCCATGAGTTGTTCTTATGAAACCCCACCTTCACAGGACTCAAAGGACAGCAAAAAACCTGTGTGACAAATAAGAGGCTAATGAAAAGCACTATGCAACATATTGTCTAGTGCGACCACAGCAGTGAAATACAGAAGGAACTAAGCTAAATATGGCTGGACTGCTGCATGGCAGTGATCCACACAACAGATCAGGGTTATTTTACATGTCAGCCAAGCCTTTCGCTGCCACGGGGATGTACTTGCATTTGCAGCACTGTTTTATCTAGAATCCTTATGGGACTGCAACGGGCAGCTGCGCTTCAAGGACCAGGCTCCACTGAAAAGCCAGAGCAAGCAAAACAGGCTGCAGAGAAGTGATAGGCAGTCAGGAGAGACCGAGGTGCGAGCACAAGAGAAGATGAATAGCTGGAGACGGGAGAAAGTTTATGGAGTGACATGGTAGGGAGTGTCATCCGTCCCTCTCTGTGTGATCACGGCTGCAAGAGCCACATCCTGTGAGCGAAGAGAGCTTCAACAATAAACCTCCTCCGAACCAGCACGGCTGTCAGAGGAATTTTCCCACAGTAAGGATCACATTCATCGCTCCGTGCCAGGAACAATATTGCATTGTAATGTCCCCAGGATTCCAGCAGACAGAAGAAAAAACATCCAACCTCAGCCATGAGGAAACTCTGAGAAGTGGCTGAAGTGATGAGAAGCATTGCTCTTTTGGCTGCACTACTGCATGGCCAGTATTTTACACGTTGACCACATGGCCAAGCACAGTGACATGAACTCAAGTGAAGAATGGAGATTCGATCTTAATAAACCTTAAATGGCTGATGGTTAAGCAACCAAGCTTGACCTTACCTGTGAATTCAAGGGAAAGCTGAAAAAGGCCAGAAAACCCCCAAGCACTAGATAAAAGCAAGTGTCTGAAATTTATGCATATATATGATCAAAAGGAAAAAAATTAAGATAAAAAAAAAAAGAAGAAAAAAAGAAACAAAACCACGGAAGAATCTGAAGTGCTTTCTCCTAGTAGTGCTTTCTACCTGCACAATCTCACAGATCTGTCACTGGGAAGAGAACATGGTGATGGCCACGGAGACAACACTGCAGGCTTCACTGTTGAAAAAAGTCCCTAATATTTCCGATGATTTTCTCAGGGTTCTTTTTTTAAGTTTCCCAACATGTGGCAAAGCCTATGTCCTCTTAAGAGTCAGACTTTTCTTCTTATCTCTAATGGCGACTGTTATTTTTCTTCCTACACATTTTTCAAGCAATCTTTCTCAGCATTCGTATGAGAACAGGATTTCACAGCCACTCTGTTTTTCTTTCTGTCCAGGACCACTCTATGCTTTCTCACAATCATTACAGCAAGAAAGCTGTAACCTACATGGAGAGGAAAGCATAAATTATGCTATGACAGGTTTATAAGACTAATTCTAATAAATATCTCTCAGTAGCCTCCTATTCACTGTCTCCCTAGAAGAGAAAGCTTTTTCTGCTGGCAGCATTTCCAACTGTAGCAACATATCTCATGGAAGTCCATGAATTCCAACGTCACTTTGTCAGGGAAGCCCAGACAGACTTGCAGGCCAGGAGAAACAAGGAGGACCTCTCAGAGTGCCCTGGTCAGAGCACTGGCCTGGGGTAAGACACACCAGACTTGACCCTATTTGATGAACAGATGCATTGTATCTACTTTTTTTTTGCCTTGGATCACTGTGAGTCAGGCTTTGATCAATGCTTCTTCCCCCACAAGAAGGGACTCTGGCCAATTCTACTGGCCTGGGGCTGGGCAAGGCAGAGCTGTGAAGCAGGATGCCCATGTCCCGAGATGTGGCCACCAGCACCCACCAGACAGCCCAGCCTGACCCGACCCCACTGCCCAAAGGTGTCTTGCGTTTTCTTACATCATTTCAGGGTGTTCTGTTCAAGTGTGCAGAAGTCTGAAACAACACTCAAAGCTCATTTCAGCAGGATCTTTATATATATCTTAGTTTCATCCTATCTATTGCCACTGGATTTTTATTACAGGAAGAAAAAAAAAGAAGCCCATATTTCAGGGCCATAATTTCTTTCTGTTTGCAAGGAGCAATGTCCAGTGCTATCAAAGCCACCCTACCATATGCTCTGGATGTGGTAGATCCATTTTTCTGTCATTCATCCTTTCATGACTGTTTATTGTCCTGTTCTTATTGTTTCAAAAAACATGTCATGCCTTACCTAACTGTATTTATTTAAATATTGGTTCAACTGTGTCACTGAAACTCTTAGAAACTCAAGTGTCTTTTGAAAAAGTTAATTAGGAACATCCTTATTCAAGTACCATTGGCTTTCCTAGAAAGTCATGCCACTTTTGAAAATAGGGTTTAGATGTGTGACGATGTGGAAGGAAATTCAGAACAACTTCATTTTGGAGACATTAACCAGTCCAGTAGCTCACCTGTACTGCTGACCTATTCCCATATCATTTGTTACCAAAGTCCCTTATCACTGATATTCACGTGAATGCTGCAGAGGCCACAGAGGTATGTGTGTACATGCCTGTATAAATCATACAAACTATGAAGGTCTAGGATTAAAAACAGAGGCTGAAGGATGACATCCAAAAGCTAGAAGAATTTAGTACTAAAGCATCTTGTGCAGCACTTGCAGAAGAGTTTCTTCCTGTGTTACACTTGACGTGGAACATACCAAATTATGGCTTTCTACCCTCAGACTAACTCCACTCTCTGATCACAACCTCAGTACACAAAATAACTAAGACTCAAAAGAACAACATTGAAAAAAAAAAAGCTAAAAGTAGAATTAATCCAGTGACAGAATTCTTGCCACCTTAATCTATTGCTTCTCCTTTTCCAATTATAGAGAGAGAGTTGCAACAACTTGGAGAAATATTGAGAAAGTCTTTTAGGTTTTTCCTTATGCGAGACGTGCAGCTGGACGTCTCCTTTGCCTCTCCATGAAATGCCTTTTACCCAGTGTCTCTGCACTTTTCCTTTTCAGCCCAAGCACAGAGTATCTGACCCCACCCCCCACTTTTTGTTGTGAAACTGGAACATGCCCAACATTTTTTCCTCAGTAGACAATTTATTTTTAAATCCATGGCTAAGAATGCAGCATAATATATTTTAAAACAAATGTTCTTAGTCATCATTTCCATAATATTTCAACCCCTTCACAGGAAATATGATTCAGAACAGCAACAGAATAAAAACCAACAGTTTTCTATTAGCAAGTGTCCACAGCTCTTCATTTCAAATCTCAGCAATAATAAAAACCTGCAGTAATAAAAACTTGGACAAAGACTGACTCTTTGCAATAGCACTAAACAACTGGAGATCTGTCTGAAAGGTACACTGTATTTCAGTGACACATAGTTGGTCAGCTACTGAGATGCACACTTAAATTATGTTGTCCACGTTAGGAGCATGACAGACCTTCCAGGTCTTCAATAGGAGATAATATAGGTCTAAAACTAGATTGCTTTCCCCAAACAAATTCTCATTGGTCCCAACTGGCCTGTTCTCCTAAGGAAGGTTTTCTATCCCAGATGAAGAGAGAGAAGGTCTCCTACACCATAATTCCCTGTTACTTCCCTGTGCACATTGTACCTGCACAGAAAATAAGGTTAAATGCCTGGTACTTGTAACAAACTGCTTCATTCCTCCTTCTTTTTCCCCATAGCACTGATAAATAAAGGTAAATGTGTTCTGTGACAGTTATAAGGAAAGTTAGATGTCAGGTTTGAAGTGTCAGGTTCAAATTATAAAGTTTTGTAAATCAAGCTTTTACAAATGCCAAGGCCATGGAGCTACCCCATGAGTATGGTCAGGCAATTTTGGTCACACCTAGGAATTATTCCTTGCTTCCCTGCTTACTGCATTACCCTTCAGCACAAAAGTGCTCCTGCCACATGATGTAAAAGCGGATGAATCTCTCCCCTGCACTTAGGGATCTTGTATGTAATAAGATACTCTATTGACTAAATGTATCTTAACTGCATGCAGCTACAGGAAAAAATAGGATATACTACTGCAAATAAACGTCCATTAAATTGCTACATTTTTTTCTTTCCTTTAGTTGAATTATTACTTTGGCTTTGCTCATTGTCATGATTTTTTATTTTTATTTTTAAGTTCTTTCTACTAAAACAAGTAGGAATAGGCCATAGTGAAATAATAAAAGTCATGCTGCTATTTTTCATATGAAATTATTCAAAAACACACACAACTTAGGTTCAAACCACAAATTCATGACCAAACATGTAAACGTACTTTTATTCATGTTGCCACAAGCTTTTACCTATAGTAGCCAGTGAGAAATCAGCTATTGATAGCAGGTGAGCAGGTCAGACTATTCAGAATAAAATGTAATAGAATAACGTCACCCTGGAATTAAATCAGTTGTGTAAAAAAACAAGTGGTAATCAAAACCTACAATGGTCCAACCTGTATTAAGCATTTTCTCTCAACTCCTTTAAAAGGCTAAAGATGGTGATAAGCACACTGTTTCCTAAAACTGGGTAAAGGAGGCAGCATGGGCAGAATCATGGGCCACATTTGATGTTCAAAAACTACTGCATTTGCTGCCCTGATGACACTATGGTTTGTGGAGTGGAAAGAAGACAATTTCTCTTAGAGAATAAACTGCACCTGACAGAAAGTACTTGCAGAAAACAGTATCCACGCCTTTGTAAAGAACTTACACATCCGCAGACTGGACCCTGTTTGAGTACCTGCTGTACTCTGAGGAGGAGGGGACATTCATCTCCACAGCCATAGCAGCTCTCAAGGATACCTGCCTTCCATGGCACTATTAACAGGACATTAAATAAGAAAAGCAACTGCACTTCCACCGTTACTTTTTCAATTGGATTCCCTCAGAAAACCTATTTGTCATCACTAATGAACAGGCTCTCAACTCATATTCTTGGCAGAGTCCAGTGGTTTCAGACCCAGCCTCCTGAAGCCCCCAGATATTTAAGTCAGACGTCTCCCAGACAAGGGGAATGGACGTGCCACTGCCCTACTTGTACTTACAGAGGATAATCTATCCAAAGAAACTGGCTAAACAAAGCCAGGCTTCTAGTCATAAATGTTTTACCTTGAAAAACAACGTAAATCCAACACACCCTATCAATTGGACCTTATCCTATCCTAAAGCCCTGGGCTTACCCAAAACCCCAAATCCCAACAGTCCTTCTTCTTGCCTCTTACTGATTTTTGTCCATTAGGGTAAAAGGCTTCTATTCCTACGGGATCTCCTTTTTTTCAAAGGCATTTCTCATGCAGTTTACAGAGCAGAAATCCATCTCCGCTCACGAGCGTAGCTGGCTCCTGCCTAACTGCACAGGGAGACTTTCTACAGAAAAGAAAACTGGCAGAAAACAACCGCCGCAGCTGTATGGAAAAGCTGTTGAGTTGAGACGGTACCTTGCTATGCCAGAAAATCTCCTCTGGCCCTGACTGTCCATGAAGTATCGCATCTGTGCTGGGTTAGAAATTCTGTGAACCAGAAACCAAGTTACAAGTATCAATGGTTTTCATAATTCCTAACTTTATACAGGGATATTTCACACATGGTTACAAGCACGCCTAAAAGCTGCCAAGCTTCTCACTTGCTGTTAAATAAAGAGAAAAGTAACAGTGATTCCTTAAGTTTTTGTTTCTGGTTAATGCTGAAGGCGAAAAAGTACTAATAAACCAATGGCAGAAAGACGATGAATATCTGGTAAAAATCTGTTAACCTAAAATAGAGCCCTATGTACTGATTTAAGATAGAGAAACAGGATTTTTCAAACACACCTACTGTTTGGAAATCTCTTCAGAGATTATTGACTCTTCTAAATCCATAAAAGCAAGCACAAAAGGTCTTTAATCTCGGCTTAGAGAAAATTAGTAATGGAAAAATTCATCAAATGTCTATGTCACACAAATTAAACAGTCAAAACCACAACACACAATCAAGATCTTGTTACAGGTGAAACATTCCAGTGTGTGACTTTACAAGGTCAAACTTTTAACATCTGCAATTATCCCTAATTTCCCAACACTGTGAAACACTTTGGTAGCTTCTTGTAAAGATTTTCCAAAGAGGCTGATTTCAGAATCATAGAACCATGGAATGGTTTGGGTCGGAAGGGACCTTAAAGATCATCTAGTCCAACCTCCCTGCCATGGGCAGGGACATCTTTCTCTAGATCATTTACTCAAAGCCCCATCCAACCTGGCCTTGAACACTTCCAATAATGGGACATAAACAACTTCTCGGGCAACCTGTTCCAGAAACTCACCACCTTCATTGCAAAAATTGCCTTCCTTATATCCAATCTAAACTTACCTTCTTTCAATTTAAAACCATTGCCCCTTGTCCTGTTACTATGGGCCCTGGTAAAAAGTCGCTCTCTTTCTTATAAACTCCTTTCACATATTGAAAGGCTGCAATAAGGTCTCACTGGAGCCTTCTCTTCTGAACAACCCCAACTTGCTCAGTCTTTCTTCACAGGAGATCTGTTCTGGCCCCAGGATGAGAGATCAGAAGTGACACCCCAACAGGCACCACATGTTTAATGGTCAGGCACTGGAAGGACCATTAGTTTTTACACACAGGACAACAAATGGTGACCCTCTTGGAGGGAAAAGATGTGGCCCACAGCATCAAACCACCAGTTTGTTCATGTTCAGCTACACCAGTAACTTCATCTCAATGACCTTGCTGTCTGCCACATGCTATCTTAATTCTCTCTCCTTAATTCATAAACATTGACAAAACTACGGAAAAAGAAGGATGATTCTCTAGCAGTAAATAAACTATACAGCCAATTTAATCCATGAGGATAAATGGATTCAGGACAGCTACAGAAGCAGATTGGGGATTTTCTTCCTGGCAAGCTCTCCTTCAGCTCAAGCAATCACCTTGCTACTTCACCAAACTTTGCGGCCTTTTCCTAGCAATTTGCGCAAGACATTTATTTCCTCAGACTTTGCTTTCAAGGACATGAAACTGGCTTTGCAACAACCCACGGTTATTCTTAAGGGTCTGCCACCTTGGCCTTACTCTCAGTGACAATGACGCTGGGTTACCTCTCTCACTCACCCCAAAGGACACCTAATACCTGTTCACATCCAGCTTCCAGGATTCCCCAGGTTGTGCAAGGAGCATCAGACAGAAAGGTTTGTCTGAGGCTTCAACTACCCACAGAGCTCCAGAGGAACCTCCAAAGCATGACAAACTAAATCTGACAGCATTTTTAGTAAATAATGTTTTACATTAGCTACAAGAGCTATAAAATTAAAGCTTCTGGTCAGTCAATGCCCTTCTGTTTCCATTTACGGTTAAGAATGCAAAAACTTGTCCATAATTTCTTTCCCAAACTCCCCTCAGCCTGTTCCAATTTTGGGACAGAAATCAGTCTAGTCAAAAACATTTTTAAACAATGTGGTTTATTTATAATCGGAAAAGTGATCTTAGTAATCATCAAAATTACTAGAAGTTACTAAATTTAAAACACAACGACTGCATTTTCTTCTCTCCCCACACAGAGCTACAGATTGAGCAGAAAATCTGAGCTCTGCTGTACACAGCTCAACAGAATCCCTCCCTCCATGAACAGCTGCAGCCAGAGCCAGGAAAAAAATCCAATAAGCAAAAAAACCCCAAACCAGCCAAACATACACAATGTTAGGAATGGAAAAGAATATGAAATATATAGTGTCTTTTATGTAGTGTAGTTCACCCATGCTTTATGAGTACTATCACTCAATTCAAAAGAGATGATTGTATAGGGAGATGTAGCAGTGAAAATAAAAATTGTAAGATTAAAAAAAAATCAGTATCATTTAGGTCACGTAAGAATTAAACTAGAAGGGATCCTGTACGTGCATGTAGAATAAAGAAGCAGAATGACAAAAGATCAGCCATTCCATCAAATAAGGGACACGTTGAGAAGGGTACAAGAAAACAGCCTTTCATTAAACACATAATGTACTTACAGCAGTCCCTATGAAAAGATGATGCTGAAGTCAAGAATTAGTAAACTCAAAATTGGAATTATAATAAGACTGTCCAGAAGAATAACAAAAGGAAAGCCAAATGGCAAACTTGCATGTGAAAGTAAATTACAGATGAAGGCGGCGATGCAGATTATGACTGGCATCTGCTCATGAAGAGTTATTTTACATTGTCTGCTGCATCTGGTATTACCCACTCTCAGAAAAAAAGTAAATACACCAACCTTCCACCTCTGCCAACACAACACTAGAAATGCCCCGAGTGACTTCACCACAGCAGTTTATATGTTCTGCATAGTTTCTGAAGCACAGCCTGCTGCCACACAGAAAAACTCCTATGCTGCTCGAGAACTTCAAGAACACATTAAAGCCCCTGCTTTACAGATAACAGGGAACTGTTCCCATGACTTGCAGAGTAACCTGAAGAAGCTTTCAACATACGTTATATTACGTTTGAACAGCAGACTGTCTTTTCTTCCCAAGTTAGCACTGTAATCCGTCATGCTTACTCCGGCTATGTGACACTCCGCAAAAGCAAGACTAAGGGACTAAGGCTGTGGTCTGACAGGTATTTCTGGCTGCAGGTCAGGCATTAAGTGCTTTCCCACTGCGAACGCCTGTTGTCACCGCTCTCCCTTACCTGGGGTACCTCCCAAAGGTCTGCTGGCCTAACAGCGCAGCAGTCCATCTACACCCCAGCCCTGCCTGAGGGATGGAGGTCACAACCAGAACCAAGCACAACAGCTGTTACCCAAAGAGTTTGAGTTAAACAAGATCACTTCATCTTGCCACATCTGTCCAGCTGTACACCTACTTTTGTGGCGCAAGTCAGGTGGGCACCAGCAACAAGATGTTCTCCATAGGAGGTTTCAAGCCCATTGGCTTTCACGCTGAAGGACATCTAACCCTGACTGAGTTGGTTTTTACTCTCAGTGCTCCCAGGTGTAGTCAGGGCTACGTTACAGCCAGTGATTCCTTTGCCTTGGGACCAATGTTAAGATTTCGCCTCCCCTAAGATTTTACAGCAGTATTGCAAATAGGTGGTAATTATGTCACATGAGGGAGAAAGAGAGAAAAATCACTGTTTTGGTAGTGAAGAGATTGCTTCTCGGTAATCTCTAGATGCCAGTCTCCAGCTTATTACGGATGATTTCCCATTCTCCCATAAAACATACTGAACTCATGCATCTGATCACTGCAAATGAACTGTCATGGCAATTAAGCCTCAGCCTTCCCGCCTATTCATTTTCCATCAAAGGACCGCTCCCAGGAGAGCAAACAGCCTAGTTCCAAGCATGAGTAGAAGAAATAGGTTTTGCAGACCTCCGTAATTCAAAGGAGCACTTTCTGGAAGTTTTCTTTAATTACTCTTCATAGCACCATCCATGCCGCCGCAGTGAAGCTATATGAATGTTTCTGCAAGCAGTGGGAGAATGTTGCAGTCCTTCAGCCATCCCATCATGTGCTTGGACTCAATGATCTTAAAGATCCTTTCCAACCTAGACAATTCTATGATCATCCTCCTAAAATTAAAATATATGCTAGTAAAGATGCAATACATTTTCATTATCTGTGATGGCTCCTCTAGGATTTCACAGAGGATGCAATATGGAAAGAAAGCTTTATGTTTGCATCCTCCCCACAGAGCTAGAGATCAAAAAGCTTTTCACCTAAATTTGTTTAAAAATTGTAAAGAGAAAGTGACAGATGGATTTTGAACCCCTTCTGTATCGTTTTCTGTGGTTCTTCCTGTGCCACACTACTTGGGAAGGGGCCACGGTGACACGGCTGAAGCAAGAGAGAAGTAAATTCGAACACAAGTGGAGGGGGACTGTGAGTGAAAGTTATCATTCATTTGAGATCTGGAGAGCAAATGAGAACGTCAAGTTGAACTCAAATGATATTGGACAGCACTTCAGAACTAAATCGATAAATCAGGCATTATTTGGCTTTTTCTTTACATATGAAGAATTGTTTTTAATGCAAAATATGTAGTGAGCCCCACTCACGTTTCATGTTCACTTACATGTTCTCAGCTTCAGATGTCAGAATACCATTGGACAAATTTAGCTGTTAAAACTACTTCCATAGCAAGCTACTTAACACACAATTTTTTAGTACTTCTGACCTTGCCCTTGCTGTATGGCACTACAAGATGTGGTAAGCTAAGGACCAAGGGCTTGTCTACCAAGGCAGGTATTCTTTAAAAGTCGCTGCCCTTCCAATTAACATGTTATTTTATACCATGTTAAACGCAAGAGAGGACAAGGCTGAAACATATGTTATGTAAAGAGATGTAGGAGATGACTCACCAGAACAGAGCATCTAGCCCTATGCCCTTGACTTTCAATGTGAGTTGCTGATAGCCATAGAAATATTTTCTTATATTCTGTTCTTGAAATCTCTCTAAAATCTTAGTTAAGCTGCTGCCTTAACAGTCACTAACAAATACTTCTGTTTCATTTACGAATATCTGTCATAAAAACACACCACAGCTGAGACTGCTCTTATTCAAATACTTTACAGGCAAAAATTTTGAGTTTAAATTGCTTCTACCTAGTATGCCTCACTACAAGTGTCCTTAGCTGAGGTGGTCCTTCACTTACAACAAGCCACACACACACAAATCAATTTAATAACCACGAAGCAGGTGGGGACCTGGCATTACAGAACACTGAGACCAGCTCACCACTTTGTAACCTATTCTAAACCATACCTGCAATAGTATTTTTTGTCTTTTATTGCTTACATTTATCTTTGGTCTGTCTGGATAAATCACATAAAGGTGGGAGCTAGCATTTAATACACAGCCATATAAAGACTTGTCACCTGAGCACCAGCCTAGTTGAAATCCCCCAAATAAGCTTGTGGATCAAACGATCAAATGAAGGAGACGTGAAGTATCCCAGGGGCACCTGATGTTGAAGGGTCTGTTTTAACTGTCTGAACAGCTGCAACCACCTACATACTCCTATTTTTAAATGATGCTCATGTGCATAAGCAAAATATCAATGGCAGTCCAGAGAAAGAACATAAGCAGCTAGAGAAGAAACTAGAGCAGAACTAGAGCTCAGTCAATTTGATTTATAAAAGAGCAATGATTTATAAAAGAACAATCTGCTATAAAATTCTTTTATCAAGGCAGACATAAGCATCAAAGGAAAGAGATGACTCCTTTCCTGAAAAAAACCTGATACAAAACGTCAAATGCTAAAAATGAGCAATATACTTATTCTTCTTTTATAAAGTTGATATTGAATCAAAATGGTTATTTTTTAAGACTTGTATCAGTGTCCACAGTTACAGGTGCCTGACTGGATCAGCTGAAGTGTGTGTGGGGGGGTGTTAAAAAAAAAACACCCAAGCATGAGTTTTCCAGAGCCTTAAAAATGACAGGGAATTTTTAAGTCTGTAGAAATGTTTTGTGGCCTTAACGGTTGCAGCAGTGGCCAGTAGCAGTTACCTCTTCAGTGTAAATTGTCCCCATTGACTTAAAATCCACAGGAGCACTGGCACTGGCACACAGATGAGCACCCATCACCACAACTGCTTCAAACTTGCAGTCTAGCTTATTTTGTGATAATCACTTCAGGAAGACAAATATGAGACATCTTAAGTCAACAATCAGTCTTCTAGTCCTGCCTTTTCCATTTTTTGTCCTACTTAAAATAACTTGGCTTTATGGCAGTCACCAATGTTCCTTCAATTTACTGTAGCCCAGGACCTGGCTCTCATGAACCTCATCTTTCATCTGACCTTGTAAAAGCAATCTAGAGGACCGCCTCACAAGCAGACTTCTGAAGGTCAAGGGTTGATCTGACCAAAGTCAGACTTGACTTTGCCTTACAACTACATCAGTTGTGGGATGCCTTACAGCTGTGTTTCTTACTATGACTGTGTTCAACTTACTACTTCCCCTCTGCGGAGAGCTTGATGCAATATCATGACCGTTACGGATCTCTGCTTGCGTATGAAGGGGCTCCATCTCATTCACAAGTTCACTGCATGGGGCTGGGGCTGCGTGTCCATGTGTCCACTATCAGACACTGATGACAACCCTTCATCAGGTCTCTGAGACACAATCAGACCTAAGTTCATTTTCAGAGGACATTTCCCACAGGCTGCAGCCACGTCTCCATCCATCTCCTGGATGCCTTCTGCCTCTTTAACAGGATGCCATCTAGTGCGTAAACCGTACATGGACTTTTCCCCTTCTGCCCACATTATCACGTTATCAAGTGTAAGATGTGTTTAAGGCAGGCTCGGCGAGGCAGGGTGCAGGGCCCAGCTCAAGGGCCAGGGAAAGGACTGGAAGGGAAGTAACAAAGACAAGGGGAAGAAAAATACCTACAAGCCAATAGTGGAGAACAGAAGTCTAATCTTACTGTTCCCATCTGAACAGCAAGCAGTAGGAAATGGAAGGGATTCAAATGCAAGTGCATCGGACTTCTAGTTAGTTTTCTGCATGATGAACACCTGCTGAATTGAAAGTATCATCTTGTCCCTTTCCTAAACAAATTCCACGAATCCTTTCTCACAAATGTATCAGCAACATGCCAAAGGGCAATGTTAATGCTTCCTGTAAATAAAAATGCAGTTTATTTTGTTCGCTATAAATTAAGAACAGAATTCAAACTTCAGACTGTTCCCATCTACTGCCACGCAGCGCTGCAGTGACCCAACACGAGGGACCCATATTTTCATAACAATGTTGAGGACCCAGGTCGGCCAACATTCCTCTTGCTGAACTGCAGCACTCACAGAAAGCAAACACACTGTAAGCAAATTTGTTTGAACTGGCATGTATTTTTGGTTTGTTATTATTTTATTTCCCGTATCTCTCATTAATATTAACTTTTATTCCAAACTGACAGCCTAACTTCCTGCAAAAGCAACGGCTGCAACACACAGCACAGAAACACACTGGTGTAAAAAAGATTTTGTGCCATTATAGATACATTATATTGCATATCATATATTTAATGATTTTCTTACAGTTAGCAAAGCCCTTTCTGGTTTATTACTACGCTTATTATAAAGAGTATATAAATAAGCACATGTTAATAAGTAACTGATGGCTGACTAAAGCATTTAGGTGATGAAATACCTCGGGTGCTTCTGAAAACATTGCACTGTAGATGTAACTCCAGTCTGCGCGTTTAAAATACATACACCAAATACAGTAACACTGTAAACTGGAACACAGAAGATACTTTTAACACCGATTTCCTCTCACCTTGAAGACCAAAGGCAGATAAAAATCTAAGGAGAGAGGGGGGAAGGAAGAGGACAGAGCCCTTAGTTAAAGGGTGGGCTATACACCCTTTATAGCATATAGCTGTGAGGTACAGCTATATGCTACTGCTTCCATATACAAATAAAAATACACACAGTGAGGGAACTGCCTCACACAAGGTTTCTGATCCTTATGCAAGGAGAAAGTTTCTGAGGGGCTAAGCCCAGGACCCCCGTAGCTTGTTGTGCGAGAAGATGTCGGCCCCCCGACACCACCAGCCCCTTCGCTCCTCAAACTAAGGCATTTGTGAGAAAAGGCTTCACAAAACTTCATTGCTTCTGGCATCCTTCTCCCTTAAATGCTTCTCTGTCACTTTAGATTAGAAAAGGAAAAGAAACGCAAAATTAAACAAGGGAGACTTTGCTTGGCAGGCCTTTCATTATTCATTTACTGTTTATTATTGATTTTTGTGCCTGCGCAGAAGGGTCATGCACGTGTGTGTTGGAGAGAGGATGATGGCAGTTTACAGAGGGCTGTGTGTGTAAGGCAGGGAGCTCAACGTCCAGAGAAACTCTCCATGGATTCTCCCTGTGCCTGGATTGTTAGCTTGGCTGTTTCTAAACACAGAAGGTCGCCAGTGTTCACCCTGGCCTCAACCAGCAAAGCCCCTCTGTAGCTCTAAGGGTCCAAGCTCTACAGGTCCAACACAAAGATGCAAAGGGATTGTAATCTGGATAGGAAGACCCGAGATTCCACCACCTTGGGTGATGCCCAGGGCGGCAGCTGCCCTCCCGAGGAACCAAGCTGGGACAGCATTTGCAGCTGCTGAGCCAGTGTATAATAACCGACTGGCAGCTGGTCTCATTTGCGCCAACAAACAAAATGGCCCCCGTCGGCCCTGCAGTAAAGCAGAGCATACAGAGGTGTACAAACCCACACATTTCTGCCGTCCAGTACAAGGAATCCCACCATATCTAGGGAAGAACAGATCCCTAATGAAGGTATTACAATACATTTCTTTCAAGCCTGCATTACTAACTGGCCTGAGGAAAGCAGCAAATGATGCTGATGAGGCCTGTACATCACTGACTTTGCATCCCAACTGACAGACCATTTACAGACCTAGACCGTCAAACACAAGGGGGACAGTACTATATAATTATTTAGAAACCTAAATAGAACAAGTTGCCTAATAAGAATGCTGTTCCATAATCAGTCATTGCCAGCTTGAACGCCTGCAGAAAAACTGGGATCTACCAAGACCTATCTGAGTTTTAGAAGACAGTAGAATAGTACTTGAAGCACTCGAAATTTTCAGCTGAGTGATATACTAATTACTGGGTTTGGCTTATATAGTTTAAAATTTGTCGTATTGTCAGAAAGCTTACAATACCTTGTAGAACCAAAAATTTATCTTGCAACTTCAAAACTTCAAAAAATATATGGAAAGATAACTGATTAAAACTCTTTAAACAAAAAAGCATCTGAGAAACTTCGCAGTTTAGGCTTAGACAAGTCAGCTGTTTTTTAAACACATAATACTCACTACAGATTTCTATTTCATGCTGTCCAACCTGCACTGTGATCAGTTCTGTTTCTTGATACCTACGATGTTGCGAACACAGGAAGGCAGCGAATGTGCAGACTTTCTGCAAATTGCTGGGGGGTGTCTGGGAGTCATTAATGCTAAATACCCTCTTCTACCAGGACCTAATGTCAAAAAACTCTGGGAGTAACACAGTCATTTCATCAGAGCCAGTAGGAGCTTTGCCATCTGCTTCAAGGAGGCCAGAACTGCAACACAGACTTTCTCAAAATAATAATGGAAAATTATCATAGACACCAGTTTATCAGCCAAGGCTTTAAAATAAAGCAACATCAGCCCTGTACATGTAACACCCACAAAACCTGGGATGTTCAAAGATGCCTGTCTGCTTTGGCGAGGACAAAAGGCACAGAAACAAAATTGTATCTGCTAAAAGTCAGACTGAGTTACAACTCAGGAGTTGTATAAAAACACTTAATATATATGAAAATAAACACAGTGAATCAGTAAGATTACTTCAACAAAATAAATAATGAGACAGCAAGGTAAGAAATAGGATACAATAGTCCCCAAAACAAAGTTAATACTTCATTTTTGAATGGAAACAAAACTGTTGAATATGGAGGGAAAAAAAAATATAAAAGTGAGTGCAAGAAAAGAGATATTGTGACAGGAGAAACAGAGACATAATTCAGAGACCTTAACAGGTTCAAGACATGGCTGAGTGTGAGATGAAGGGAATATGCATAAATCATCTCACTGAAAGAAGTAGCATTTAAAAATCAAACTCAGCATCAGGAGAGTTTTAATAAATTGATGAAGCTCCTCATACTATGCCAGAATACCTCATATTTCTGTATTTGATATACAGATCCAACTGCTGACAAAGCAGTACTATGTGAAACTTCAGAATTTTTAAGATAACAATAAATTAAGCAACAGAGGTAAATGAAAAATTGGATAAAGCACAAAATAAATAAATCATGCCAGACGAAACAGATGTGTCTCTCTATTAAAGATAGCTACTTTTCTAGCCAAGAAAAATGAGTAACTCTAAATCGTCTGGATTTCAGTAAAGTATTTGACAGTTCCACAGGAAGTTAAACAGGAGATGTGGGGAAGAGAGGGAGGAACTGGCAGAGATGGAGAAACCTGCAGCTTGCCTGGGAGTGCTGGGCTATGAGGACAGCTCATGGAGCTGTGAACGGAACCTCATTGAATATTTTCATTACCAAAATCAGAAGGGTGCAGAAGAAGGCTGGTAGGAGCTGCCAGAGAAACTGGATCAAAGTTAATGGTGCAAAGGGCAAGGGACCAGGAAGGGTTTCTGCTGGCAGCTGGTCAGCTGGCACGACAGGTTCACATGCTATATGACCACACACTGCTACGATCCACCAAGGAGATACTGACACAAAAAAAAGGCAACTTTACTCATATGACTACACTGTAAAATACTTCTACTGGAAGGCGAGAAAGATTAATTACACTACATAAGGCAGTTAATGAAGCCTTACCTTGGCGTACAACATACAATGCTGGTTATGCAATTATGAAAGGGATGAAAAATTGGAAGAGTACAGTATTACTAGTATGATCAAGGACACCCAGCCATTTTAGGAGAGCAGGCTAGGACAGCCTAACTGACTCAACGTCACAAGGGGAGGACAGGGAGGGAAAACCCCCATGTAAGTGCATTGGGAACCTCAAGGCGGTGGTACAGTTTCTGAAGCTGTCATGAGAGCAAATGTGTGCAAACCAGCTATGACTACCTCTGGGCTGGAGTGAGACCAAGGTTCCTAACCATCAGAGCTATCAGGTTCCAGAAATATCTTTCAGTGCAGTGATTTATGGGAAGATAATATAAAGTATGACTTGAGGACTGGAGTCAGGGATCCAGAGAGCCTCGTCCACCTCTCTAGTCCCACACAGCACAGCTCCTGCCTACTCCTCATGGGAGGCAGGGGAGCTATGTTAGGACATCAAGGGTCAAAACCCTGGCTCCACAGAGCCACTGATAAAAAAAACCCTGACTCTAACACTGGCCAAATCCTCACTCATCAGGTCTAGGCAAATTCTGTGGTCCTGGCAGCTTCGGAAGACCTGGAGCTATTGAGAGGTCCTCATGGCTTGTGCTTCCCCCAAGACTACATGGCTTTTGGGGCTGCTGCTAACACAGCGGTGATCAGCGCTTTAAAACCACAAACTCTTGACAAGTATTTCTAGAAGGAAATCCAAGTTATGAGTATGTAGGTCAGTATTTACTGCTAAGGAGACCGTTCTGTGCTCGCATCATTCCTCCTTTGTCCTAACCCAAAGAGCTGGGCAGATGGACACAGGGACCAGGAGGCACTGCTATACCAGCTAATGCAGCGTGGTACAGAAGCCTGCCCCTAGCAGGCGGATAAATCTATAAAGTCAAGTTCCATTGAGGAGACACTTCTGGCCCCTAAAAGCAGCAGGTCTGCATCGTTGCAGTCCTGCACAAGCCCTCCTCATCTCCTTCTCTCTGCAGGGAGGGCTCCTCAGGTCGGCTGCAGCATCCTGCTGCTGCGCAGAGTTGGTTTCTGCTTGAGAAGTGGCTTGAGTCTCACTCGGGACTCTCCGTCCCCTTGTCCCCTGTGTGGGGTAGGACAGGCCAGCTGTATGCCCTCTTCTAACAGGGTCTGCTTTAACCTTCTCCCCGAGGAAATGACTAGTCTGGGACACTAAGCTGAGATTTGTGTAAAACATACCGGCTGGGTATGCTGCTATCAAGTTCATGTTGGAATTATAAATAGCAAGAGAAATTTCACATGGAAGATTAAATGCATTAGTAGATCATATAACCTTGCTCCAGACCAAGCCACACTGTAAACCATTTTCAGTCCTCAGCATAAAACATACAGGCAGTGCCACCAAAACATTTAGTTCTGTAAAGATCAACATCTACGGAACTCTCAGGTTACAAGCACATTTTCTGGAGAAATGAATGGCAGACTTACAAAACAAAACAGCGGCGACGATAACATTTCTTGTGCTTTAAATCTGATCTCTGAGTGTCTTACCACTGAGCACAAGACCTAACGTATCAACCTAACAGGCCTGACATTTAATAAGCCAAGTTTATTTCTAGAAAGTGAGCTCGAAATTAAATCTCATGGTTGCAGTGGGCACACTGTGCAGAAGAAGAATCTTACGATGACTGCATTTCATTTTTGCCCTATAGCTTTCATCCTTCTAATTGGTATATCCAAGTGCACTTAATCACTTAAGCATTGAATCTACCACAGTGATAAATCTCCAATTTAGACTCCACAATAATAAATCTTTGTCTTCTCACAGCAGCTGGCGAGTTTTGATTTGGACTTTGAATTTAAGTCCTTTCCTCAGGCTTAACAGCAATAACTTGTTTGTTCTGTCTGCTGAAAGCACGACATTAACTCTTGTCTTTAAATGTGTTATCGTTGCTTAAGCTTAGTGTTCTCGGTGTTAAAATTGGTTACCCTTCTGCAGCGCCCAACTAAGAAACACACAAAAAACCCCATTAGCCTGTGCTGGGAGTTTACAAAGCAACTTTCACTCATTAGTATTTACACAGCATCACTGGTCCACGGGACACTTCAGAGACACGAGGGCGAGCTGGAGTTTATAATACCATCTTTCAATAGATGCCTCCAGTGCCACAAAGCACTAATTTAAAAACAGGTGGAAGGAGCCTTCAGACACCCCCTGTAACAGCCAACGGAGGAGCAACAACCCCGCAAGCACCTCGCAGTCTGGCCATGGGATCAAGCTAAATTTTTATCTTAAATTCTTTGACAAATGCCCTAACTACGTTCCTGAAGTAGCTCCGGTAAAAAAGGTAAAACTTAGATGTGACCATTGAATTGCAAGAGGGAAAACTGCCTTTGAACCAAAGAGACTGGGGACTCAGTCCCCAGTTTTGCCACAGGTTTCCTGCAGTATCTTGGTAACTAATTATGGCCCAGTTGTAAAGAATTTGTGCCCTTTGCAAAATTAACTTTGCAGTAAACCCCTGGACCTACGCTTGCGAAACAAGTCATGCCAATAAAAACTTGCAGGATCAGGGTCTCGTTTCCCTCTGCCTTGGTTGTCCCCATAAAGTTTAACGTAACTCTCAGTTGTATTCAACATATTGACAGATGGCTGGCGTAGGGGCTTATTTTGTTAAATATAAAATATCTTCTTAAATAAGGAGCCTTGTTATTAAAAAAGCTGAATCCTGACTTGTGACTGCTGCACAAAAGACACTATCTTAATCATTTTTCCGACGGTGATGTTCATTTAAGTCCAGAGGAATCTGCTCAGTCATCCAACGCAAGTCGCCACTTTTTATTGGTGGTTTTATTTGCTTTGCCGCTTGCCAACAAGACAAATACCTCTCCCTTAAGCAGAGAGCCTGCCAGCCGACCGGGCTGCGCACAGAAACCCTGGAACCGGTGGGGACGGCCGTCTGGCACGTGCACACGAGTCCCGGCACATCCCGGGACAACGGGAGCCTCCGTGCTCGCACAACGCACCCCCACACCGTCAGCAATCGGTTTCCAGCTGGGTGTTGGGCTTTTTTTGGTTTTTGTTTTTTTTTTTTAATCTCAGCAGTCAGCCCTCCTGTTTATCACATGCCATTAGATTACGTTCCCATTCCCCCTCCATTGAGCTTGGCAACCCTCATCACACCGATGGTCTCGGCACCACGACAGCCAAAGCTGCAAAGCCACAGCACCGCCTGCCATCGCAGCTGGGTCCAAATGCAGACATCTTAAAAAAAAAAAATCTGTTAAAAACAGATTTCCATCCGAATTCCTCTGGATTCAGCTTGCAGCCACCCATTCTTGTAAGATTTCTTTCCCCTCTATTAAAGGCTACTTAAGCACCTGCTATTCTCTTCCCACCAGATGGTTTACAGTACAAGTAACCACCTCTCAGTTCTTGGTTTCTATTAAAGCGAGGGCACGGCACGCAGCACGTCCCACAGCCAGGCAGCTTCTTCAGACCACAGATGGTCTGGCCCCAATTCTGCCAAGCATAACACGTGCATTTTAGCTCCAAATATTTAGGAAGCTCACTATATGTTTGTCAACTAGCTTAAAGCTCTTACTCCTGCTTAGATACTGTCAAGTTGCTTCTGTAGCTTTTCTGTGATTAGATAAACAGTTCGAGCTTCCTTACGCTATCGATGTGTTTTTGCCAGGCTCTGCGTAGTTTGCCTCAGAGATGCTGCTGAAAACAGAGTTTTCAGAATCTATTTTAAAACACAGGCATCCCCAAAAATCCCCGTTTTGTCCAACATCGTCTTCCTAATTCCTGCTAGGTGTTGCTCTCCAGGCAGGCATCACATCCTTCTGTCTTGAACTTAATGTATGTAAATTTGGCACAGAATTATTTATTTCTCTCTTTTCAGTCCTTTAGGCACTGACACCACTTAGCACTTCTCGTGTCTTTCACAAATGCAAATCACCATCTAGATTTTTGCATTTCCTTTGTTTACCAAATAACCACAGGAAAGAAAAATAGTATCTATTTTAAAATTTTCCTTTAATTTAGAATTTAGTATTTTCCCAGCCACTCAGACAATTAGGACCTACGGCCTCTGGGAACAACGAAGCTTATGTTCTCTTTGGCTAAATTTATCTGGGCACTCAGCGGATGCAGTTTTAGGAGCACTTCTGAAGATTTTCATCAGCACAGAGAGGACATTAGACTTCAGTTAGAAGCTGGCAGCAGAACTCCATGGTAGCATATCAGCCAGTGTTACAGTAAGCTCGCTCAAGATTTTATCAAATACTATTTTGAGGGCTCTGGCTTACATAGTTCCCCTGAAATACTGGCTGCAAATCTTCTAGAGCTATTTTAGTAGGAAAGTCAGTTTCTTAAAGAAATATTTTTTGAAAACCCTGCATTTGCTGCAAACTTCACTCAGTTTCCTGCATTTGATGTGGACTGAAAAATTATGCTCAATCAAAAAAATCAAACTTATGAAGAAACGCCAAAATTTGTAGAAAACAAATGTCCTCCTGTATCATTGTACGTGGTGCTCATTGGGAAATGATCTAACAAGTTTTGTGAGGGTCTTCCCCCCCCATTTTGTTGTAAGAATCCCAAGTTTCATCTATAAAGACTTTTGTCAAAAATGGCACTCTACTTTCATGCACATTATATTCTTTTCCATAAAAATGAAAGAGAGGATTTTCAAGCACACCATGCTGAAAATATGTCCTTAAAGTGGTTAAAGTCTGCTATACAATAATCTCCTGAATATTAGCCTACATCCAGGCAACAACTGATTTTTGGCCAAACCCAGAAAAGCAGACCAAAGAAACCTCTAACATCCAAACCCTGTCTGGAGGCTCAGCTGTAACGGATAGAGCTGAAGACAGAGGTTAAGAGTAAACAAAACACTGTTTACTTTCATTCCATTAGGGACTGCAGAAAAATAAGCTCAGTATTTAGGAAGGACTTCACTTACATTCTGAGAAATGCAAAAATTAAAAGACAAGTGATTTGGGGTCAGTGGGCAAACACTCTATATGTAACTGACATGGTTTATGCTGTGGAATCCATATGCAGAATTACTGCTGACCTTGCCAGAAGTGGTCATGTACACAAAATTTTACTTTCAGAAAAGAAAAAAAAATAAAAAAAATCAGCACTGCACTTGCAGGGAGTTACTAGTTTCTCCATCTCCTTTTGGTGGTGTAGGAATTTTGCTCCAGGTTTTCCATGGTCACATAACTACATTCACTTCTGCAGTTCACCCACCGAGAAGACGCTTACAGGGTAACCCATCGTAACCTCGGCAGATGACTCTGAAGAAGGCCACGCAACTAACAGCAAGTCCACAAATGGAAAAAATAATGATCCTTCAGTTCTTCTCAAAAGAAAGAAACCGTTCACTCATTTTTACTCCCTTTGAAATTCGCTGGCCTTCATCTGGTTAATGTTTTCCAACCCTCATGATTAACTTCCCAGGCTTAAATTGATGAAGGGGAACGATACCTCCTGGCCACGCTGTCAAGATGCTATCACAGCAAACCCAAACACCAAGACGTGCATGGCAGCTACAGCCACCAAACACATGGTGCAGGCGCCAGCAGCCACACTCCCCGGCCAGGGAGGACAAACCTTCTGCCCTAAGGGTGGTTTATCACCATAGGTCCATGCACAGGCAGCTCCGGATGACCAAATGTCACCAGCAGGAAAAAAAAGAGACCACTAGTTAAATTTTAATAACACGCGAATGTTTTCTGCTGCTACTTGAATTTGAGAGGATGGGACTGACAAGTTACTTATTCCTCACATTGCAACCTACTGGGGCACGTTGCAGCGGTGCCCAGCATAGACCTGCAAGGTCAGGAAGGCCAGAAAGGGAAGATCAGAGAGATGAGATGAGCTTCACTGACAGCAATCACCACCCCAAGACAGCACAGCCTAAACCTGAGGGGTGCTCCACCTCTTCATCTCCCTCAGTATTTCTGCTTATAGGGTCACACCCAGCTTTCTTGCACAGTTAAATACCGAAGAGTTTTTGTGAAACGAGGGTTCAGTGAGACAGAAGTGCTCCGAGCACTTTCTTTACCAAAGCCCGTAAAATGCACGCATCCGTAAACGCGTTTGGGGTGGACCACATCATCACAGCATCTGGCTGCCCTGAAACCTCTCAGCTCTGTGTCTTCAGAAAGACTTGCGGATGAGGAGAAAGCGTAGTCATCCTTATTTTACAGGGAGGAGAGGAGACGCTTGGAACACGTCCCCTCCATCCTCCTGCCCGCACATGCACAAACCCTGACTGTAAGCATGGAACCTGGTGTTGGCTGGTGCTCCACATCAGCCTCTTTCTTCCCCGCTCCAGATGGCCGGCACCACACATGGTGTTTCAGGCTCTGGGCTCTAGGACAAGCCTACTACATGGTCACAAATCCCATATTATTAAGATCCTAGGTAATTATTCAGTAGGAACGTCAGAATAAAAAGAAGAAAAGCACCACGTTCCCCAGAACACAACTTTGTCACAACCACCAACTCCTCAGCAAGGCAACACGTCTTCCTCCTCTAGCTGTGGTTCTCCTGGGCTCACTGACCTTGGGGGCCTGGCAGGACAACACTACTTGCTTTCTTTCCTGCTGTAGGTTTCTAAGCCTCCCCTCACTAGATGTTCACCTGGTTACAGTATGGGGCCTTACTCCATTGCAGCTGAAGCGGGATGTCCTGCAGAAAGCTAATAGTACCCTACAGGCACTGACTGAGCTAGATTCAACCTGGAGCTCATACCCATATATTTTTTATTCACGCTTTTAGGAAATCAGCTTTTCTGATTTCTCCACCCTCAGCAACCTAAAGGTTTCCTCCTGTCTGCCTCATCACAAGCAGTTGCACTTAATGCTCTGGTTATTAATCCCGTCTTTCTGCTGCACTTTGAAAGGATAAATAAAATCATCAGAAACTGTTTAACTTGTGAGACTCTCTCCTTCGTAGGGTATGAACAGAAAGCCAAACTGTTATGTCAGGAAAAACAAGCAGGGTTGCACATTTTTAGAAGAGGTGTGTCTTAGTTCAGATTAACGTGGCATTCAGAAATTGTGCAAGTGCCAACACGGGAGGAAAATACAGCTTGTTATATAAAATAATCAAGTTTATTTTAATTATTTTGGAATATGGTAACATCCGCTTCCTCAGCTACTTATTCTGTATTTAATATTTTAGCCAGGCCTATTAAGTCTCTTCTCTTGCTTCCTGGCTAATGGTGTGGTAGCGTTATAATAGTTCAAACAATCCTATTCATAAAGGATTTTATTATTTGATTTATAATCAAGCTTCAACAAAAGGCAAAAAAACCCAAAAAAACCCATGAAACACCAAAATCAGATTTAACATGAATATTTTTATATGACAGACTAGATCTCCCTTCAATGATACTACAGTCATCTACTCCACTGAAATTACACTTGCCCCAAACTGCGAGGACGTTCAAGCCTGGAAGTCCAGTGAAACACATGGTGATGGACTTGCCCTACCAGAGCTACCAAATGCTGAGGGCGGGCACGTCTGTACGAGATCAAAAGAAGGGCAAAAAAAAAGGCCTCACACTTCATCTTAATAAAACTTATCACTAGAAGTGACCACTGGGCTCCTCTGGTGAAACCACCCGTAGTTACTCCGACCGCCGCCGCTGCACAGCCCACTGCCCACGTCCCACCTGGAAACCCACTTCAGGGCTGCGTGAACACCAGTGACTCCTATTTCACCACCCCATTTGACGACTTTCAGAACCCAAAGGTTCCTATCACAGCCGATCCATGGTTCATTAAAAATTAATGCCCGATTATGACTAAATGGAGTTTGTCCTCTGCCTCTACTCATCTATTCTTGTTATTCCTTTCATAATTAAAAGGCCGTTCATTTCTCCTCCATGACAATACCTCCTTACTGTAATCCAGTCGCCTCCCAAGCGAAACGTCTTATTCTGATGCTTCTCTCCAGCCCTTAAATCATTTTTCCACTGTCTTCTCCAGCTTCTCAACTTCCTTTTAAAAATATTGACATCAGGCATGGAAAAACAAACTCACCCAGCAGTCGGAAGCGCCAGTCCCTCTGGTAGGCACTCTGCCTTACATGCCACACTAGTCCTTCATATCACAGCAGCCCTCTGTTGACTCGGGTTAAGGTGTTTGATCTAAATATCTAAAACCTTTTTTGAAATCCCTGTTTGCTGAGGTCCAAATCACAGCTGCAGAACTGCATTTCTCTCACCGTCTGCCTAAGCCTGCGTTTGGTCGGTCCTGAAAACCAGTTTGTTTGACCTCAACTCACCAATAGATCCAGCTTGTTCTGGGAAAATGCCCAGTCATTGTTTTTAATCACCTTATTATTTCTTTACGTCACGCAGAAGTTTTAGTAGCAGCGTTTACACTTTTATTTTCCCATCGCCGAGATCCATCTGATTAGTATCACATCTGGGGCCAGCTGCTGTGGTACTTTATGAGCAACCTTAAACCAGTGACAGTATCTTACTGTGATTGATTGGGGGGGGAAAAATTCCACAATAAATCAAGTCGTTCTTAATCCATTCACAAAAGCTTTGAAAAACAAAAACAAAAAAACCCCCTCATGTTATTGCCAGTGCTGATTTTTTAATAAACCCCATTTAGGAACAGATGATGCATAAAGGCCATATTGTGCCTATTGTTCTCCCCTGGTAACTCATTTTCATCAGCCACTTTGGGACTTACTGGTAATTTCTTCAGTCTTTTTAACCCCCTCAATGCTTAAAACACACAGCTGTGAAAATCTCTCCCATTTACACGTCCCATACGGTCATTTTACTTGCATGTTTGGGACATTTCAACGAAAACCGAGATGACTCAGCTGAAGATGGCTGGAGAAACATTTCAAATGAGAAAGCGCAGCAAAAATTAGCTCATTCAAATTCAGGAAAAAAATCAGAGGGGTTTGATTAGGTCTCAGACGGATGCCTGAGATTTTTTTCCAATAGTAAATACGATAATATAAAGCATTCAGACATTTTTCCTTGAGAGCCACAGCCAGCCTGCAATGTTTACCTGGGACATATGCATTACATAAATTATTAAGAACCAAGCAACAAGAATTACATCCTGTTCTAATCAGTGTGCAGCAATGTCTAAAGAAACAGGATACATGTTCAAAGACATACAGAGAAAATCTGACCGCAATTGTATTTAAAAGTCGGTTTTAATTGTGTTTACTCTTAAAGTGAAAATTGCAGTGTGCTTAATCTTTTTCTTTTTTTTTTTTTTTTAATTCTTCTTTTGATGCTGGATTTACCAAAGGCTTATCAAATGAGAACAGGCCAGAAAGACGGGTGAAGAGCACTCAGATAACGTTTGGTTTCCCACCAGCGGGGATGCCACATGGGCTACAGCTCATCTGCCCCCAAAACAAACGGCTTTCTCCGGGGAGAGGCGGGGTATGTGTGCGTGTGTGTGTGTGAGAATTAAATGATCGCAGCAGATAGGAAGGAAAAATAAGCGATTTCAAGATAAAAGACATAACTGCCCGATTCAGAGTGGCTGACACGACACAAGTTCCTGCTGATTCAGTCCAGCAGTGACATGCTACCTTAGGGATTCCCGACAGCCAAAGCAAAGTCCATTGCAGCAACGGCGATAATCTTCCAGCAAACCTGTACCCTTACTAGTTGTTATCATTCAGAAGAACGAGCTGGTATCTAATTTTTATCACAAGCACAATAACAGTTTTAATCCTGTTAAAAAAAAAAATAAATAAATGCTTGAGCATAATATAAATTGTAAAGGAGAAGGTATTAATTCCACTCTGTGTGCCCCCTGAATAGAAGCATACTCCCCATGAAAACCACAGTCCTTTCTTATCCTTCAAAGAAAATAAGAATTTTCCACAAATGCAATTTTCCTTTGGAATCCCTCAAACACACATATGCCACCCGCTCCCACGAAAGCTCCCAGAAGGAGTGAACTGCCCTGCAACTGAAGCGGGGTCTGTATTTACATACTTGCTCAGTCTACATCAAAGATAAGCCTGTTATGGAAATGAATTGAGACCAGGCGCAGACGAGATGTAAATTACTTTTGGTTACTCCTGACTCAGGCTTGTGAACTGAACAAGCTGCACATTTTTGCACAAGCCCCTCAATTTCTCAGTCATTCTCAGTAAGTACAGAAAAAGCAGGACATTGTGGGGGAAAACCAGCAGTTTTGCTATTTATCACACAATCGCAGAATGGTTTGGGTTGGAAGGGACCTTCAAGATCATGGAGTTCCACCCCCCCGCTATGGGCAGGGACACCTCCCACTAGGTTGCTCAAAGCCCCATCCAGCCTGGTCTTGAACACTTCCAGGGATGGGGCACCCACAGCTTCTCTGGGCAACCTGCTCCAGTGTCTCACCACCCTCACAGTGGAGAGTTTCTTCCTGTCATTTACACAGTAAAACCAGGATAAACAGCTCAAGCCGCGACTTGAGAAGAAAATGTTTGTTTGTTTTTCTCAAAGAGCCTGCTAGTCAAAAATCAATATGTTGATTCCTCTAGGAAAAGCCCGGCCTGAAATACAACTCCCAAAGAAAACAGCAAGCTTCTGCCGGGGCACGGCCACAGTTTGCCCTAGAAGTCATCTGGACTTCTTCACCTCGACCGGCAGGATAAAAAGGAGGAGATCCGGGAGCTCCTCCAAGTGCCACCACAACCCTTTGAGACACCCCAGCGGCCGGTCCCCCGGCAGAAGGATGTGGCCAGCATCCCTGCGGGCAAGCTTCAACGCCAGCGGGCAGGAGAAGAGCCATTAAAACACCTGAGAGCAGCTGACGGATTCCCCCCTCCCCGCAACACAAAAGGGCTGGGAGACGCCGCCTTGGGGGGTGGTGGTTGGTGGTGGAATTTCTCCAACCCCTTCCCTCTGGGGGCACCAACTCCTTGAGTTTCCTTCTTTCCTTCGGAGCCTCTCAAAGCTGAGATCTTTTGACCTTCAAGCCCCCACCTAGGCAAAAAGCCCACCCGGACCAGCCAGCAAAGGGATGCGACGGGGGGGGGAAGGGGCAAAATTCCCCGGGGAA
>JAHREE010000367.1:4880458-4921505 GCA_033628505.1 Tringa tobata | reverse complement strand
TGACACAAGACCTGTCAACAGAATGTGACAAAGATTCAGAGGCCAGTTAACACAGCTGTTCCCCATGGTTTTTGTTGTGACAGGGGTTGCAAACATTTAAGTAGACACACAATTGTATATTGCAATTTGTTTGGATCTCTCTCCTGTGTTTCCACAATCCGTCTTGAGTGGGATAATACTTTCCAGCATTTTAAGGTCATATTTCTTAAGGAGTACCAAAAGAACAAAAAATCCTGGGGAATTTTTTCAATATCCACTCTGTCCTGGGATTTTCTAGTCTAACAGTGAAAAAGTCATCGTGGAGAAAAACATAGTAGCTTTTCCAGAATGTTTACAATACTTAAAAACATTAAACCACAGTACATCTGTACTTGCACAAATTTATACCTTCTCATATAGTAGCAAAAGTACCAAGATTCACGATTTTTTTCTTCCAGACTATGCTAAGGGACTTGAAGCTGGATGGGGAAACTTGAAGCTGGCTGTGTCTCATACTACAACACAAAACTTTTAAATTAGAATATACAGAAGGCCTTTAACTACAAAAAGGTCATTTATAGTTTAGTTACATACCAGAGAAAACCACATTTCAAATATTTCAGCTTCCCCTTCCAGTTATAAAGGCAAGAAGTACTTAACACAAGTTACATCTGAAAAAAGTCAACATTACTCCATCATGCAGTTATTTCTAAATCAAAATATTCATCTCACGTTCTCTTATGTATTAGTAAAAAAAAAACCCAAAACACTAAGCAATTTTTTCACTTTTATAAATTTTCCTCTACATATGTTAATTTTCAGAATATTATTGCTTATATTATAAAAGTCACTTTCATCAATTCCTTTTATGCATGAAAGGCAGGGGTATTTTGTGGGGCTTTTTGAAAATTTCTTTTTATAAACAACTTTTCATTCTGTTAAGCTGTCTTTAGTTGAAAGACAGGGGTGGACTCTGTTGGTTTCTTCAGCTGTGCTTTCTTTATATCCCTTGTATTACTAGAAGATCAAAACACTGTGCACTGTGCCCACTGAAAGCACAGTTATTCATCTTATGTCTTTCGTCCTTTAAGCACCGCTGTTTCTTCTTCCCCTGGAATTAAAGCAGTTATTAATATTTCTGCAGTAATTTTATTCGTTTCAATCCTGGATCTCCACTGTTTTTCACAGGGAGCAAAGCCTGTTCAAAACCCGAGCTGCCAACAGAGTCCAGCTCTTCAGGCTCTCAGCAGCACACGCCAACGGATTTCCCATTGAGTGCTACACACAGAAGATGATGATGGTGATGATGATGATCAAGAAACCAAAAGCATGTGTCCAAATCCAAATGTTTGCATGAGGAGAAGAGCAATTAGCTGTGACAGTATCTTGATTCATGACTAACTTCGTGCACTCATACGACAAATTACATTTCTGTTGTCCCTATTAAAGTAGCTCCCAAGCTGACATTCAAGACAACTTCCAGTTCAGGCTCTGTGTAACAAATTATCTCTCCTCTTTCAATTCTGTTCAAAAGGAGTGCCAAGTATAAATACAAAGCCTTAAAACGTGCATTTCACAAGTGAAAGAAGCAACTGTTCAGTACTCTGAAGAGCCACGATTTTATTAAGTGTCATCTGGCTCCAGGCACTAATTTGCTACGTCAAGGCATAACAGAATACAGCTGAAGTGATCGCTGGACAAAAATAATTTTGAAAAGAGTTTTTTACCTTTCTGCTAAGATTTGCCACTCAATTATCTCACCCGTTTAAGTGTTTTCTCACACAATCCCTTGCATACCTCAGTTCTTACCTCAAAATACCTTATAAGTGCAAACACTACTAATTTCTTTGCCATAAACCGAGTTCGGGGTTCCTAGTTTCTTATATGACTGTTGATGACTTTGCTAAATGAAATCAGGAAGTAGAAGCGATGAAATTACTAGACATGAGGTACGGTGAAGTTATTGCTTTTTTTCCAGAAGAGAGAAACGCTCTTGAGCTTGTGTCCTGGCAAGTAAGGAGGAAAAGACGCCACCGCTATGCAGCAAAAGTCTAGTTTGAAAGGTCTGCCCACCCGGTCTTTTTATGGGTCCAGATCCAAAGTAGCACAGTTTTTAATCTTTTTTTAAAGAAAATAAACCTCAAAACATCTTCCGTCTGAACATTTCAGAAATCAATAACTTTTTCAAGGCCCATAATGTACAATCCCCTTGGAGCCCTGCTATAAAATAAGATTGTGTCGGGTTTCTTGGCAGCCAAGAGATGACCCGGCGCATTTATCGAGGACGTTCAGAAAGGTCACAAACAAGACCCACATCGGCTCCAGACATCTGTGAGTGCTGGGAAACGTTGTCAGCGTGGTTCAGAGGAGCCAGACATCCCCCTGACCTTCAGCTGATACCGGGGTAGTAATTGAATCCAGCCAAGCAGCGTTACGCCTAGCACCTTTTAATCGAGACACATATTAAACACCCATAGGTATACATATGCATGCCTGCGTATATCTACACGTGTATCTATAGAAATACATATGCATGCAGTGCACCTATTAAACATATCAGACGCATATGAAACAATATCAGGGCTGAACTGGAGATGGCAGTCTAAACTGCAGCTGGTGATGGCGAGGAACTGCCTGCCGACGGGAGGGAAAGCACTGGAGGAGAGTTCACGGCATCCCGTGCCCAGCACTTCTCAGACATACCAAAGTCTGAATAAAATGGGCTTAAACACACGCCAAAAATCTGTTTTCTGCTGAAGCACGCCGTCCTTAGTCACAGTCCAGAGAACTGAAAATGTGCTAGGAAAGACCAAAATAAAAATTCACGCTTAATTTACAATTTAATCAATGGACTTTCATTAAAACAAAGATATTTCAAAAGCATGCAATTACAGACTTCTGAACAGCGTGCCCAGGCTGAAGTTTCTGTTCCTCGTCTCAAAAGTGAGACATTACAGTATCACAGGAATATTCTTCAGCTTAAAGGAAGAGAGTAACATTTAAAAATATGCCACCATTACTAATGAGGAAAAGTCAAACAAGCAGTCACATGCCTCGAGCACCACTTGTCAAAAAGCTTAAAAACACATCGTCTCCCAAAAGCAGTGTGGAGGTGGGAACAAGGGGATGAAGCTCTGCCCATTTCATCCCTTCAGAAAGCAGGGAAGCTGAGTTTGATGGAGCTGAATCTTCAGGTTCCCAGAGATCTGCTTAAAGCGAAGGAGGATGGAGAAAACGACGAGTAGACAAACTTTCCTAAGCCCGTGGGGTTGTCCGTGGCCACGGGGACTCTGCCAGAAAACAGGGTGACGTAGGACGTGTCTGGGCAGACGTAGGGGAGGGAGGAAAGAGCATCTGAAGGTCATTTTAAGATCTTTACTGACAAGAAAATCAACCAACAAGCTGCCGTAATTGCAAGGCAAGTCACCAAACTGAGTTAGACCCGGCTCAGTTAAGAGTCAGATGTCAATGCAAAGACAGGGTAAAAAAAAGGTAAAAACCAAATAGTTGGTGCAATTAGGGGCAGTGTTTCGGTATTTTCAGGTAGTGCTCAAAATAAATCTTTACCAGAAACCTCACACACCTCCAAAAAAATTAAAACAGCCAAAAAACCCCAAACCTGTTTTCTTCTTTTGCTTTTTTGCCTGACAAATGAGATTTCTCCCTAAAAATGAGATGGGAATTCTGCCCTGACCATCAGCACACTTTGGGGTCAGTGCAGGGCAGAATGCCCCATCCCAAGCACACACAATCGCTCAATCAATCAACATTAATTTTTTTTTTTTTTTTTAAATTCCATGGAAATATCCCCCAGTAGTGCTTTACATATTTTTATGAAGTAGGTGGACACACACATTCATTGAGGCGTGAAGATCCCTTATAAAAATCAGGTGGTGGACCGGGACACGTCAGTATTTGTGCAAGACGGTACGTGCTTAGGATTCACAAAGGAATCCTGCGAGCTGCCAGGTTGGCCCCCGGTCAAAAAAAGAGCTCTCGGCGAGTCAGAGTCTGGCGTCTGCATCCACACATGTTCTCCACGTCACGGGAGGCAAACAAGGCTGTGGGAGAAACGGGGAGGCAGAGACAGATGGCAAAAAGCCCGGAGGGAACCAGCGCTGGTTTCTCCCTCCCCTGTTTAGGTCGAGGAAAAGGACAAGAGCTCAGCTCCCCACATCCATGCCTTGGGCTGCAGCCAAACAGCAAATCTGCTGCTTTTTTTTTTTTAATTTTTAATTTATTTTTTTTTAAGGAGATGCATTCATGGGATGGAGAAGACAGGGATTTCTTTCGCTGTTCGGTACCTTGTCCTTTTTTTCTCTTAAGAAAGATGTTGAGAGTGGTCTTTAATTTGCTGAGCACTGACACTATATTTAATAAACAAATTTTTTTTAAGAGAGAAAAAGGTCTCGACTCCTCTCCTCCGGTATCTGCAATTAGCAGAGCATAGTTTATTTTTCCCCTATCACTTGTCAACACAACATCTTTACCAGCCAGATATCGGTAGAAACACAGAAATCCACCAACAGTTAGATTTTACTTAATCTCCAGAAATTCAGGTGAAGGAAATTAAGCAGTGACAGTGCTGGGTCACGTACAGATAATTACTGCTGCTTGAGGCTGGCAACTATTGCGGGGGATAAGAGCAGCTCTGGCTGTGGGCAGACAGGGATGGAGCAAGCAGCTGCTCCTCTGCCATGGAAGCAGGTAGCATCCAAATGGCACACAATTTCCTCGTATCACAGCTAGACCGGGCTGGATTTGTGCCAAATCTCATTAAACCTTTGCAGAATCAGCTACCAAAATATCCTTTCGCCTTGCCTGATGCAATTCTTTCCTCCTTAGCCTACTCATCTCCTCTTCACCTCCATCTAGTACGTCACTGCTGAGAAAACCTCTCCCTGCAGACCACGGAGCCCCCATGGTGTTCTTTCCCTCTCCACAGATGAAGGGCTCCGTGAGCTCGTCTTTTAATTTGGGCTAAAGAACAATTGTCTGTCTGTCACATTAGCTTCATCCCACCCTACTTTCTTCCCTCCTTTGCTCTTCAGTCTGTTTTGCCTTATCTCTATTCTTGCTGGTTCATGGCAAGAAGAAATGTCATTGATTCCACAGTAGGCCTGCCTTCCCCTCTTAATATTAATCTGAATAGTTCATTAATATTAATCTGAATAGCTCATGTCCCTTTTCTTCTGCATTATTCGAATAGATCACGTGCTCTTTCGCTGAAGCCAGACCTGGATGAAATCTATGTTATAGATAGGCTTTTGTATGGTATCTTTGTATTTCGGCCTCCTTTGCTTGTGAAGAGCACAGCAGAGTAACACGATGGAGTCCTACCTGGTCTGAGAAGATTTTCTTCCTTCTCATGCCTGCTAGTGTTGATAAGCCTGAAGTAAAATGACATCTCCTGACATAAATTACTGCTAGCTTATAGCCCACTCACTCTCTCTTATCATCCCACTCTGAATTTACTGCGCAGGGAGCACCATTGGCCAGCCTTAGCCCAGACTGTTAGACATTAGGGGTGAGGTGGGTCCCTCAGCCCCAGGAAACGCAGCTCGTTTCTCACATACCCCACCAGCTTGTTGAGAACAAGGTGTGTTTGTACTCAAGCACCAGCTGGTACCTGCAGCCCCATTATTCATTGAATGGTTAGAGTTGGAAGGGACCTTAAAGATCATTGAGTTCCAACCCCCCTGCCATGGGCAGGCACACCTCCCACCAGACCAGGTTGCTCAAAGCCCCATCCAGCCTGGCCTTGAACACCTCCAGGGATGGGGCATCCACAGCTTCTCTGGGCAACCTGTTCCAGTGTCTCACCACCCTCACAGTAAAGAATTTCTTTCTAGTATCTAATCTAAATCTCCCCTCTTTCAAGTTTAAAATCGTTACCCCTCGTCCTATCACTACATTCCCCGATAAAGAGTTCCTCCCCATCTCTTCTGCAGGCCCCCTTCAGGTACTGGAAGGCTGTTGTAAGGTCTGCCCAGAGCCTTCCCTTCTCCAGGATGAACAACCCCAACAAGCAGAGAAAGACAAACAATCTGCTTCTCAAAGTGAACAGAAACCAAAAAAGCAGGATGTAGAGAAATGACTAAGAAGTACTGGATTTCACAGAGAAATTAGCGTTGCTGGATTCACTCTTTAGCCTAAAAGCTCCACAGCCTGGAGACGCTCTTCAAATGTATAAAAAGTGTTGCAAAGAAAATGGGAACAAGCTGTTCTGTACCCTCCCAGCCCAGATAAAAAGAGGTTAAGATCTAACAAGGAAGATTTAACTTTTCCTAACATCTACCTTAATACTAATAATTCCGAAGTCTTCCAAGAAATCAGAGAAGAAGGGTAGTCTTTATCATTAATGATTTCTTTCTGTGTCCTGACACCTTTGGTCGAGGTGCAGCCCATCCTGCCACGCCGTGGAATAAAAACCGAGACGAGCTTTTGCCTTCCATTCAGGGATTTCCATTCAGCCCTATTGTTCAGAAATCTTCCAAAGGAACGTGCGAACTTTGGAGCCTTTAACCACAACTGTTTTTTTTGGCCGATCGTGTCTTTGCTACCTCGTGTTCCTGTTCTTACAGTGAAGTGAAAGCCTCGCAGAGCTAACCAGTTCTACAGCACCCGAGAGCTGCTCTGACAACGCAGCCTCACGTACGAGGAAAGAAGGAAAATTTTTCTTCCCGCTATTCAGCTTAAAACTGCTACAGGCTCTTGAAAGCTGAGATTTCTACTCCAGTTGCCTGTGTGTATATTAGCTGTGCCACAGCAAAGTTGAAAATGTATTAAAAAAAAAATAAATCAGTTCATCTTCGGAATATTGATTTATTTTCATTAGCTTACTCACTTCCCAAGCCTTCTTCCCTAACTTCCAGTGTTCCAGTCTGTGCCTGTTGCCCCTTGTCCTGTCACGGGGCACCACTGAGAAGAGTCAGGCCCCATCCTCTTGGCACCCACCCTTTAGGTATTTATAAGCATTGATGAGATCATGGCACCTCTCTTCCTTCAGGAAAATCACAACAGATCACCTTCTTGTACTCTTATAATCTCACTGACACAGCTGACATTATAAGTGGGCGCGATGCCTCACCCGGGAAAAGGCAGCACGGCGGCACCCCAAACCCCAGGGCTGCAATCTGGGCCCCTCGCCCCACCACTGGCCCTTCTGGCACCTGCCCAGCACAGCAGGAATTTGAACATTTCTGCCTTTTCTCTTGACTTATGAAAAATAAACCGAACAGATTTCCCCCTCCGCAACTTTACTGACTGGCGAGGAAAAGATGCACGGAAAAGGCTGAAGGTGTTTACAGATTATATCCTTCAAGGCCACGGTTACCGTTCTCATCCTCTCCTGTGATGAGCAGGGGGATAGCACCCTGCTGAGCAACTCCCGCCACAGGTAAGACAATCACAGCAGAAGAGCTAATAAGAAAACCTACCAAGTATTAAGCATTCATTTTCACAGAAGGAATAAAGTACATATTCACTGTTTCTTTTAGCTGTGGAAAAAAAATTGACTTATTTTAAGTCCGATGCAAAATTTTCCCCGTTCTGAAAAAAAACCAAACCCAAACCACCGTCACACAAAAATTGACACTTCCAAGGTTATGAACAAACTAATTTTAATCTAAACCTAGTTTACAGTTGCATCAGAGGAAGAACGGTTTCAGTCTTTCCAGTAAAGGGATGCAGCAGAAGCTATGCCTGTGTCAGCGAGCAATTCCGAACGGTCGGAGTGAATCCACAGAATCAAACAGTTGACGTCCACAGCCTCTGCACCTACAGTATATACAGTCTGGAAAGTTGAAGGCCAGGTTTAATCTGATCCTCCAGCCATCCTCAACACACAGGTGGTTTCAAGCTGCCTGAAAGAAGGCATTTACTCCCAAACTGCACAAATGACATCACCGCTGCAGTGCCGCGGCTGGAGCTGTCCCTTAAAGACAGCAGGTCCATTGGGGGGCTCAGTGTCACACCACACTCCTAACCCCCGGCTGAGCGACCATTCGCTAACCATCTGTCCTGCAGCACTCCCAGCTGAACCCCCCGGCAGAAGCAGCAGCAGTGATGTAATCAAAATTACAACCATTGTAAAGTTTCACTCTACCTGCAGTATGAGCTAAGACAGACATTCCAAAAAAAAAAAAAAGTGGCTACTGGGAAGAAATTGAGAGCAGAATTGTCACTCCTGTTGGAGATGTTCAGAAAGAACAATTGCTTACTTGCATTAAGTTTAAAATTCCTTTGGATAAAGGAACACTGAGATGCACAAGATGCAATACACTTCATAAACACAAGCATTTTACAAGTCCATGTTACAAGCCATAATGTCTAGTACATCAACATTCCACAATACAAAGCTTATCTTTATATTTAAAAATAGAATATAAACAAATAGTAATTCACATTAAGACAATTGCCACAGCAAAATTGCTCAGAGAAAGTGCTTTACCTACACAAAATACCCTAAAGTCTACCAAGCAAGCCCTGAAGTTCTCCAATTTAAAAGGGGTAGGGGTAGAAAAAAAGAAAGGGCAAGTGACATCCAAAATCTTGAGGGAAATGGAGAGCTCTGAGTGTGCCATGTGCCTCAGCTGATCCTCAGGTCAGCTTCATCTGGGGAGTCATTACCCCTAAATACGACACAGCATACCATTTTGAAAAAGTAACAGAATAATTGATTTACTTATAAATTGCTTTGTTGAAGCTATAACTTAAATTTGATGTTCAAGCTGTAAAATTATCTCACAGACTAAAAATTACCACAACAAGAGAAAACAGAAGTAATACAGATCTACTTATGTCACCCTACTGGTAGAACTGAACCTGTAAGAATGCCATTCTTGGAAGATAAGGAATTAAGACTGTCACAGGACTGAATAAACAGAGAGGGAAACACAGCAATAGAGTACTTCACAGTAAAATACCTCTTTATTAGGAATATATTTAAAATTAGCTTTTTATTTCAGGTAAGAAAAATAGCATTCTGACTTTTAGCCAGTGCTGATTCCGGTCATACGCAAGATTCTAACAGTTAGAAATGTTATTTGCAGCGTTGTTGCCCATTAAAGTTTCTCCTACGTGTCCATTCAGCCTTTTATTTTTTTACCTTGTTCTTAAGTATGTTGAAGAAATTCTTCCAACAAGTTTTGTATTGAGATCTTAATTAAGACCGAGAGCTTGACTTGATAGTGACCCAGCATCTATTATTAGCTCACGTACAGCTCTTATAAGCCTTCTTTTAAAGAACATGGTTCAATAACTGTATGTACAAAGACAATTAAGAGGGCAACTCTCCAGGAAGACTGTGGTAGAACAAATCCCACTCTTCTACTATACAGTTTAGTACTGTAAAGTAGCAGCAATTTCAAGAACTTCAGTTAATTTTATACCCCTTTATGAGAGAGCAGTGAAGAACAGAATATTGGGGTATTGCTATTACAATTCGAACAGTAAACTACTTTGTGTGTACACTTCTATACTCAGTACAAGTCTAGACTCTTTCTCTTGCTACGCTGTGACTTAACAGTTTAAAGTAATTAATTGGATCATGCTGTAAACAAAGATATAAAACCTTTGTGTAAGCTTCACTCGTTTAGGAGTGTGCATTAATACCTGCATCCAAAAAAAAAAAGCTGTTTAATTTTCCATAATGAGCATATAATTAGGCAGCAAATTTAAAAACAGATTTTTATCCACTTGAAAAAAAGACATCTATGCAATTCACAGAAGTTTCATACAGCATTTGTAACAGAGACGGTGTTTTTAGATACCTGCTGGCCATTTTCAATACAAGATATATCAGACAAGGAAAGTATTCTTCACATTCAGTCAAATGTGTTATTTTTGGTCTTGTAATTTCCTCCATCCTCTGTAGCTTATAATGAAGCTAAAAGACACCTGCTTTAAGTAGACTTCCATATGTAGATGTTTCTTAAATGCAGATGGGAACAATGGATGATGATACTACAACAACCTCCAAATACACTTAGAACAGCCAAGAGGTCACAAGTTTGTGGCTGTTTCAAGGGGTATTTTAGAAAAAGATAGAAACACCAAAAATAGGCTATTCAGGAAGCAATCTGATACTCAAATAAATAGAAAATTTGCATTTTAATGTCACATTGAATTTTAGTACATTTCAATCCAAGAAAAAAAAATAAACTGACAGACATAGTAATGAGTACAGGATTATATATATTACAATATGCCTTGTTATAATACATTTGTGGCTTTATGATTAAAAAAAAACCTCAAGGGCAGATGGAGTTTAAGCTCATTTAAGTAATTGTCAGGAACAAAGCATTAAATGCATTTCCAAAGTAAGTACTTTTATTTGATTTCAAAATCTTAAAACAGTGTTAGATCTTGGCCTTTTCTTTTTTTTTTTAAAGAAAAAAAAACAAAACAAAAAACTTTAGTTACCATGGAGTGAGCTAAGTACTCTGAAAAGTTTAAATGATATAGATAATGTTTTTCCCAATTTTACATACAACGAAAAGATAGATGATTTCAAAAACAGCACCTATGGCTAACTCCACGTTGACCTTTACCTAGAAATGCACATTACTGATCTCCACAAGGAATCCAGCAAATTTGGGAAGTCGTCCATTTCAAATGAAAACAAGAGAAAGGGATATCATATGCAAAAATATTTTTCGAACTGTTCTTAATGTGTAATTGAAAACTAAAGGCATGGTCTCTTCATTATAAAAAAATAAAGGTACAACAGAAACTCTAAAGGAAGATATTCAGCTATACTGAAGTTGCAACCCTCTGAGAAAAGAAAGAAAAAGGAAAAAAAGTCAATTAGCTAAGCTTTGTGCTCTAACCAAACTACTTACAGTGATTTCCAATGGCAAAAGCCCATGCTGACTGGGTGATTTGACAGTTCCAAATACTTTTTGCAATAATTTTTATTTGTATACAAGGACACTAAAATGATCCAGTCATGCAACGTTCACTTTAAGCATTCTGCATCTCTTTTCCAATCTTATAGCTAAGGATCTTGTTCCAGTCAATCTTGGTGCGGGTAACCGGCAATTGTCGACGTAAGGCCTTGAAAGTAGTGTCCGACATAGTCTGGTAATTCTCACTGATAGCAGTCTGTTAAACACCAAGTTACACAAAACACAGACACACGAAGAACAGAATTAGGATGTTATATAAAAAGTTAAATGACTGAGTAGTCTATTACCTCTTAAACAGGCTTAACAGAAACGTGCCAAATTAAAATGTATTTTTGAAGGAAAGCTGTTGGATCTAGATTGAAACTATGTGAAGAAAATTAGTGAGATGCATAATGCAATAAACCTGACCCTAGCCCCGGTGTTTCAGCAAACTGTTGTGCTTAAATCAGCAGCATGAATAAAGTGCTGATCAGAGTTAGCTCATACATCATAGATTTCTGACAGCAGAGTCTCCCACTGTTTTTTCTGTGGGGATGGTACAGTCAGTCCACAATGTCGTATGAGCCTGAATATAATGCCTACGATACATACTTAGTAAATTTTTATTAAAGAGCATTTTTTTAAAACTGACAGAACGCTGTGTCTGAAATTTACCTTATGTTCAAGGCCTAAACAAACATGAATCCACTGCTACAGAGGACATCTAGAACAGTTACACTTTAAAACGACAAACTGAAATGGATAATGCTTATTTATATTTAGCAAAGCTGTTAACAGAGTAGCCTTTGAGCAGAATCTGTACAGAAATTCCACTTAAGGAATGCACGAATACTGAAAGAGATGAGGATTGCTGATACTTGATCATGCTAGGGACTTTTCTGCTCTTGAAAAAATGACTTCTAAAGTAACGTTAAGTAGTTGAGTGCAACCACCAGAAGGTATGGAAATGGAGGATACGGTTAATAGCAACAGTTAATAGCAGCATGTAATCTATTTATATTTGTATGGAACTGCATTATCTTAACATCAAAAGCTTGCTAATTGTAGAATACTATCTTTGGTTAAGTACATGGTAATGTTATACGTGTGAGCAAGGATATAGTGCGTGTGTGTTTCCAACATACCTGATACTCATTTTCTGCGGCCTCTACGATTTTTATAAATTCCTTTGCTGTCTGGGCTTCATTCTAGAAAAAGAGCATTTGAATTAGGTCTCCTGTACAGCATGATCCTAAGACCAGCTGAATTATGTATTTTCCTTTAGTTATGAGAGATGTCAAGTAGATTCCATGAGAACACATGACCATTTAGTGGCTAAACCAAAACTGAGCAAAACATTCATCCAAAAGGCATATGTCACGTTATTACTTTTATATTATTATTATATTACAAAATAATAAAAACAGTCCAACTGCAACAACCATAAAGATTACCATGGAGCTCATTAAAATATTTTGATTAAAAATTCTATGGTATGATAAAAAGACTCATGGAACAGAACAGCATTTAGAAATATGACAATTCACAGACAAGTCTATAAAAACATGTGAAAATCTGGATATTAACATTATCAATGTTAAATTTCCAGTATAAATTCAGGAAAACAAAGTACACCAGCTAAGCCAGAAGTATGCAGAATACAACCAAAAAAAACAAAACAAATTTGTCCACCTCTAAACATTCTGAATCTGGTGACTATGCTGAAGCAAACACTACACTTTATATACCTGGTTTTCTATATCCCCAAGTACATCCTGCAAAAACAAGGGTGCAATACACCACGATGCCCAAATGTCATCACAACTGATTAACAGTTTCTTGTCTTTGGGCCTCATCCTTAAGTCTGCAAGTGTGTGTTTGTTTTAAAAATAAGAAGTGACCCATCAATCAATATGACAAATTAGCTGAAGTGCTTGAAAGAAGTCTCAAGAAGAAAGTGAGGGTTCATGAATTTCAAAACTTCCAACTTGGTGTTGGAGACATTCCTAAGGGTGCTTTTGCAGAAGCTGCTGAAAGACAGAAATGTTCTTGTCCACATGCTCCCTAGTTCCTACAAAAGCAAAAGACTGGAAGAAAGCTATGGCAGCTTCAATGACAACTGTTTCAAAGTTTCAATGAAACTGCAGCTAGCAGCTGTGAAAGTGCTCCTGGACACCACAGAAAGAGATGAAGGAGAAGGTAGAGGCCAAGTAGAACAAAAGAAAGAGTTTTGATTTTTCAGTGAACTGAGGCAATGATTTCAAAGGCTGTGCTAATGAAAGGGAAAATTCAGAGGTATGAGATCTTATTTGGCTAAGACAAATTATAGCTAAGAAAATAACCTTCACCAAAATTATTCACAGCTCTAGCAATAAGAGAACTCTTTAGTCATTTATTTCAGTTGTGCTCGTTGATGGTGCAAAATTGCTTCTCTGCCAAACAACGAAAGAGGAATTGTTGGGGCTCTTTTTAATCTACTATTCCTTCTGTGCAAAATAAGAACCTGTACAGCCTCTGCCCTCTATCAAGCTCAAAGCCAAGGCTAAAATTTGGTAACCAGCAGCACACTTGCTTTTGTTCTAGCAGGAGGTAGGAAAGTTATGTAAAAGATGTTTTTCTACTCATCAGCCTTCTGCGGCTTTACTTAATTGCAGAACAGGATTAAGTTTCTTCCCAGTAGAAAGTGAAGCAAAAGCTACTGAAAGAAGAACTTCTTCCACATAATCTTCCCTGAAGCAACTCTTAGTTGCATGACAGACTAAACAGATCCCTTCACTTAGGGGGTCAAAAGTAATTTTATATCTACAGCTCCAGAAACCTTATCAGTTGGCACCACACTCGCCCATTCTTTATGGTGCTATTGCAACTGAAAAGCCAACAAGCCTTGCTTTATATTAACAAACAATGTTCTTTATTGATGAATTGAGCTTTTGAGCCAAATTGGTCACTAGTAGTCATTATCATTAAAATACTTCTACTACTCCCTTTCACAATTGCCCTTTGCCAGTCTAACTGCACTGGCTTAAGTTTTATTGAAGAACATCCCAACAGAAAATCTTACTGTTTATAAACACAATCTCCAGTAGGAGAGAGGAGCATTATCTCAAAAGTAGCAGTAGTTCATGATGCAACATTGCCAATTCTTAAAGGATACAACTGGTACTATTCCCAGCCAATTTTTATTTCTACTGTCTACACCCCATTACTGTAATGATCCATTTGAAAAGAAGTTGAAAATAATTATACTTTAAATATAACGTGCATTATGCTTCTCAAGCCAAAGCATCTCTGAAAGGGCTTTTTGTATGGAAAAGCAAGAGGCTGACAGCACCAGTTACAGACAGGGAAGACACGAAGGGGAGACTATCCACTATGGCTTCTCAGCATTTGTTGACTATTTTTAGCATACTGGTCTTCTCCCAGCAAGCAAAGGAGGCAGTCTCCTAGAGACTGTACTAAAGTGGGTTATTATAACTCAAATCCCCTTCATATTCAAAAATTAATACTATAGGTCAGCTTAAATACAACAGAAGTGCAGAAAGACTGACAGCTAGCTAATTAAGGCTTTACAACCAAAGTTAATTTAGCTTATATAAGTCACATGCAAGCATTCATTACTTTTTTTTTTAAACAGTAACTACATATTAGGCAGGAGTAGTAAATAATACATACAAAATATTTATAAATTAGAACATTGATTCCCATTCGTGCAGAGGAGCAAACTCGCTTCCAAGCTTCTGAGGTTTTTTTTTTAGCTTGCTTCTATTTTTGAATTAGAAAGTCATTTCAATATACACGCTAAGATCTTTAACGTCCACTTACAGACACTGTTAGAGAATCTTGTATGTCTTTATGGCTCACCAGCTGAACATTACCATCTTCATAATAGTGAACCTACAGAAAATTTAAAAGATAATTTCGTATTAAATGTTACAGACCAACAACATACAGGAAAATCAAAGTACTGTAGTATTTATCATAATAACAAACCTATACAAATCAGACACACACATAGAATGTTACAGAGCAACAAAACCAAATAGAAAACCCAAATATTTTTGAGGGGAAATAGTAAAGAAGCTACTTCGGAAACATTTTTGTGTTGATGTGCCTTATGTAGTATTTCATGCGAAGAAGTTTAGAATTACAGAACCATAGAGTTGTTTAGATTGGAAAACACCTTTAAGATTGAGTCCAACCATAAACCTAACACCAGCAAGTCCACCACTAAACCAAGGCTTTGATTAACACCATAAAGACAACAGCATACTATATATGTGATCTTACTAGAAACTCTTGAAGTAGTGAAGATATATTTAAATGAGAATAGTTTTGGCCAGTCTTCAGGGTACTGTGAAGTTGTTTTTTTTTCCTTCACCCAAACTGTTTCCTAATGTGCAACATTAAGCTTCCCTTTCTGCATCTGCCTGGTTTTGATATTTTCCTCTCTTAGATATGGCTTGTATTTAAAAAAAATAGCTGGTATTTATCTAGACAAAGGAGCTATTTGGGACAAAGTTTGCCAAGGTTAGACAGCAAAGTGGAATGAAATCTATTTACTCGTGAAATGTTCTATCTAGAGAACAGCATCCTTGATGATTATTTTGCAGGAGGAGAAAAACAGTAAAACTCTACCCAAGCTAATTTTAGTACTTTCAAATTCAGTTGGGAAGGATCTCAAAACATTCAGTTTCTAATGAAACTGTTGGAAAACTTAAAAAATAGGAAGCAGATATAAAGTTACATGTAATCATTCAAAATAACGGACCAGAAGAATTATGCAGCTCATCGACATTTAAACAGGTATCTTTAAAGATTTTTTACAATTTTGATAAAGTAAACATAGCTAACATAGCTGATGTTATGAGGAGTTGAGGCACTTGTGTCTCACCCTATTAAGCATGATGACATTTTAATTGGGATATTGATGCACAATACTACAATTTTAATATGTATTGTGACAATGACGTGTGCAAGAGACCCTCAATTTTATAAACAACAATTGAGAAAAGATGATATAGGGTAAGACAGCTATACCTAAGCAAGAGACAGGTTTCCTCTATGAGAAAAACATTATTTCTTATGTTACATCTTACATTGTTATTTTGCTTATTGTCAAATAATTGTTTTTCAACAACAGGCATCATCCTAACTACAAAATAAGCTTCTTTTCAAATCAAAACTACTGGGTGAAACTTCTGCCAGACTTTTTTCAATCCAGTTCCTAAAAAATGGGAAGTGCTTACTCAGTGCAAAATTCTGAGACCTCCCAATGAAAAAGCAGAACCCAGAGAAGTATACATCTCCCCACTTTTCCATCACAATCCACTGTAGAGGCCAAAAACTACCCTGTGCTCTGAGGCCAACATCAGCACAAACATCTTATCTGAGTCCCATTCTTGGCAAAAACAGGCCTAAAAACTTAACAGGGATGAAGAGTCACATCTAATTCTGGGATGTGTTATATCTTATACAAAAGATGAGAAGTAACTGTTCTGTACTATACCTCACTGCTGACATCCTTCTAGAATGCTAGTTCTGGGTTCAGAAGACTACAAGAAGGATGGTGGTTATGAACAGAACCTCTTGGAAAGGTTAACTAAGGAGGGATGAGAATAACAAATTATCCAAGAGATAAAATTAGTAATCAGTACACTTATCAGTTGTTTTCCATGCACAGTTGGAGCATGTCAAGCACCACAGGGACTTAGTTTTAGTAAAAGACGCTGCTGTTGTAGTTTCACATGTAATTAAAAGAAAATTAAACAATGGAAGAGATTGAGAGTCTCCTATATTAGAATTTTTTTTTAAAAAGGAAGAAATTGTGCAAATGGCTTTAAAAATACTGAAGACACCTGAAGACGGCAGATGATGCTGGAATTTTCCCCAACATATTCAGAAAAGGTCTTATCACAAACAGGGCAATGGCTGTATTGCTGTCATAAAGATTCTGCAAATAACACTGAAATTTCAGTCTGCTGAAATTTCACTAGTTTGGCAGTACCACATACATTGAAGAAATTGTACACCATTTCTAAAAATTTGAAACAGAGTTCAAAATTCCTCGATGAAACAAGTAGTTCCTAGATAAGCAGAAGTAAAATTTTTCATCACTCCCCCAAATAATGTCTTGATTAGTTATGTAAAATAGTAATAAAATCAGCTAGTGCCCAAATTCAGATGCCATTTAAAACCTGAGTAAATTCCCTGTTCAGGCTATTTTCTAGACTACTGGCCTAACCTTTCTCTATGAGGTAGGCTGCTTGTTCTGGAAAAATCTCTTAAGACATTTGACCAAAAATGCGCATTGTGGAGAAAACGCCTGTTTTGCTGCAAGCTGTATTTAAGTGACTATTTACTTGGATTCCCTCAAAGTCTTGAGAAGCCTAGAAGCTATTTAGACTGCTTACCATAACTAGCTTGATCTGACAACATAAGAATGGCCATCCACATTTTGACTATCATTCCAGCTGTTACAGAATTTGCCCCAAAATGGGAAATCAAATTCAGATCTGGATTCATGTGGATCTGGACACATCTATCAAATCCTGAAATAACATCCTAAGTCTCAGGCAATGGCTAGAAAAACATTCCATTGCATCTTCCTGAAGTCAAGTCACTGAGCAGTAAGGAATTGCAAAACTCATGGGGACATAAAAAGAGCAGGAAAAGGGCCCTTGACTATGTCTCATTAAAAAATAATAAAGTACTATGCTGGAAACCAGACTGCACTAAGATTCTAGTCCCAGATCCCAGAATTGCTTTAATAAACTCCTGCAAAATATGCATACACATTCCAGGGAACTAACAACTCAGGAAGTTAATTCCCTCTTGCCTACCACATGACAGTCAGACTTCCTGTGGTCTCAAGGATTTCTGCATTCCTGCTTGGACAGTATCTCCTTTCTGAATGCCCTAGAGCCAACAAGAAGGGCAAATTCTGAATGAAGGAGACTTGGATTCAAAAATTTCAGATGGTGGAATGACTGAAACCAAAGGTTCCCACCTCTCTGAACAACAGGGTGGGTAACATGAGAAAAATCCTGCTATTATCTGTTAAAAAGAAAAAAAAAAATTCTACTTCAGAAAGAGCCTACCCTCAGCAAAGGCTTGTGCAACAGCAAATTCAAGAACCAAGAAACCAAAGAGATATATGACTAGCTGAGGTGAATAACCTTCTGAAGCCTTCTAAATCATTGAACACATATTTTGTGTTTGTAAGGATTAGGTAAATATGCAACTAAGTTGCTAACACTTAACTAAATGGGCATCTCTGCTTTGCTTATTGGGTCCCCAAATTCTTTTAGAATACCTAATACACTGGCCTGAGTCTCCCTTCATAATAACTGGAGACTTCACTTATCAGGACACAGTTTGAGATAAGCATACCTGAATTTTCAAGATGCCAGCCACTTGAGTGGTTGAAGGGGTGATTGTAAACTTCCATTCTGACCTCCAACGGCCATTCCTTTAAGAAAATAAAATAGAAATCAGATTTCACCCCACTGGTTAAGAAAAAAAACAACACTAAAAGCAACATACAACTAAAAGGAAAACAGAGAGTGAAATATGCTGTGCAACTACACATGCACAAAATCTTTCCCTAAAGATTCAGCCCCGTAATCAGTTGAGAAGAGTACGGTTTCCCAAAATATTTACTCTCAGTTTTGGAAGTAGACCAAGGAAATTTATGTGTAAAGATCTTTTAACAATAGGACTTAACTCCTGAAAATACCTAAAGCCTCCAATATTCTTTCCCTCCTTTATTATTAAGTATATAGTGTTAATATTCCGTTTCTGGGACCTGGATGACTTGCTGGATCAGCTGAAGTCACACTTCACATCAGGCTATGAAAAACTTGAATGGAATGAACATCAAAGTAGCAAGACTTTCCGCTATGGTGAACTATAACTAGGCCTTTCAACTCTTCATTTCTGTTCCAGGACAACTATTTCCTTCCAGTTTCCTTCCACAAATTCAATATCCTTGCCAAATTGCTTAAAGGGAGTTTCAAACATCTGGAAAACAGTACGGAGAGATTGTAGTTTCACCTGATTTCTTTCCTGCAGACTAGACATTTTCTTATTTATTTAGGAGGTTAGTGGATTAGAAAGTTAGTACATTAGAACTATATTAAGAATGTACTGTGGCTGTCTCAATTTTTCCTTTGCACTTAGAGAAGGAAAGAAAGTTGATACTCTGAATTCCAATCCTACTAATTCCAGTCCATTCAGCAAGGGGAGAAAAAGAGATAAAGACTTTAAGATTAATACCTACTAATGATCTATACTGGCACATCTTGGATACGAACATTAACTCAATTATAAAGCCATTAGTTATTATTTCAGCCGATATCCAAATATAGATTATCACTGAAAATTCAGACTAAGGCAATTCAGAAGCTTGGTTGTCATCTCTGAGAAAACTGAAAGGGTCACCCAACTCAGTGACACTAATATCACTGGTAGCCTTAAGACCGACACATTAGTTATAAGAAAGCTCATGTGCTGAACTACATTTTAGGTACAATATTAGTTTTTAGATGCATGGGATTCGATAACTAGCTAACAGATTTGTTTGCTTCTTAGTCACTTTACGGTCCTTGAAGTTAAGAGGACCACAGTGTATCCACTCTGGGATTTTTTTTTGTCCTTAAGATGCTATTCCAAGAAAAGAGTTCAAGTTCAGAAGTATCCTCCTGTAGGAAGCGCTCTAAGTTAGAAACACTGTGTCAGTACTTTATTTACCTCTGCTGACCTAAGATGTTTTTTGAAAGACTGACTGTTCTTCCTTTTCTTTCACATTCTTTAACAAACCTTTAACATTCTTTAACAAATCCTACTGTGTTGATAGTATTTCAGAAATTCATAGAAAATCATTACATGCCAAAAAAAAAGTGTTCTATCATCCAACAAACTCGCTTTCACAGTAGGCTGCCAGCCTTCCAAATGCTTAAAAAGCTGGGACAATAAATACTGGCTGCAGCTTGGGCTGGATATCCAGACATACAGCTGGATAACTGAGGAGCCTCATTACCTTTGAATCCATTCCTCCATTCCCAAATTCCCCAAACCAATAAACATTCATTAAAACTTGCTAAGAATGAGAATTAGAGTCTGACTATTCCCCTGCAAAACTCTTAAAAACATGTTCAATATTTACCCATATATGTCTGACCATTGCTTTATTGAAGAGAACTTTCAAGAAATATTTTCTCCATCTATAAAAGGTTGTGGCGTATCTGTTCATCTTCTTGATATAATATTAAAGTAACTAATTGGAATACCAAAATTTACTCATACTTCTGAACTATAAAGAAAAATCAGTACTAGAAGTAACTTGAAATAATACTGACGTAAAACATGCAGACTTAACTAGTCAAATTTAAGTCAACAGGAAAAATTATTTATTAACTGTGTAAATTCAATTAAAATCTATGGAACAGTATACTGGGCAAATCATTTAACTGATACAGGCACATGCTGAATTTACAATGCATGTATGTAATATTCACCTTCAGCACCAGAAAACAAAGATTTCTGCACTTTCATTCATTACCCATGGAATTAGTAAATATAATTTCACACAGATGCAAAATAACAAATAAAATAATAATGAAATACATTTTTTCAGGAAACTGCATATATTAGGTATCTTTAGGAGATACTTCCTTTACCCAACTCAAATACTGTGACATTTATCTCAGCTCCTGGAATTTCACTGACAGGACCTACCCAAACTTAATTCCAGACTGTCAAAAACATCTTTCAACCAAGTACAGAGGAAAAAATAAATAAAAATAAATAAAATAAATCAAGCTGCAGTTTAAGAATTTGTTTCATCCAAGATCACCTTTATCTACCTCACCCAAAAATTAAAGATTCAAGTCCTACAGTAAATTGATCTTTAGTTATTTCATTTCTCTGAGACATGAAAACTAGAAGGAGCTGGTTTTAGTCTGTCAGTCACAAAGGAAGCAACACAAGCAGAATCAACTGTATTACAGAACACAGGCACAGGTTTTGCTGCCAGTGTCATAAACTGGAAGAGTCATAAGGAATTTTACAAAGCTCCCAAAGCTCCGCAAAGGAGTTGCAGGAGTGCAGTCTGTCATTTTAGTTACCAAAAAGGAAGAGATTTCTACATAGTTTTGGCAGGAAAACTTGAGGTAGAGGAAGAAAAATAAAATCATATGCAAGATTTATATGCACCTTCTTCTCCAAACTAAGGATTATGAGTGTAATGGCACTAGTGCATTTATTCAGTTTTCTGTATTTTACTGTATTTGTATGCATACAGAAACTTACCAAAAATTTTTTGCTTGGAACTGATGGCTTTCTATGCATGCAATAATAGTCTGCTGTCCATCAATTGTTTTACCATATACCTTAATTAGAAATGAGAAAAAAATACATAAAGAACAGAGTTTAAGTTTCATTATCTGTCTTGCTCAAGCTGCGTAGATATCTAGTTCTATTATCCTTACATAAACTATAAAATTCAATTTTATAACCACTATGGTTCTTACATAATATTCAGAACCTGAAAAATTACAGTACATATTACAATGCAGAAAAATTTAATAGTAGAAAACATGAAGGTCAAGCATCTTAACTGAAATTTTATATACCGCAAACTCATTTTTCTGCAATTATAGGAATTTTAAGCCTATAGCAGTGACTGTTTAGATGATATTACCAGGTGGTTTCAGATACCAGCTATTCTACAACCAAATGATGATTTAAGCTTTTACAGACTAGCAAAAAGGTGATTAAAAGGGTGGGTTTCATCCTCTTTTCTGCTTTATCCCCCAAAATCAAATACTACTAAAAATTATCTCAATGAACATGTAATCTGGTTTCCTTTACAGAAGCTGGAACTTATCTGACTGCCTGGGAATCCAATTCAACTTGTTACCTCAGCAACTGATTTTTATTCTGCTTTGCCCCAGTTAGTTTTTCCATCAGGTTACTACAAAGCACGGGACAGCTATCATCAGATCAGTTTGCTGAACTTCACATAGTCCTAGGGCTTCTAACAGCAAATGGATACTATTTTAGTACAGACTGAGAGGTTTCATTTTAAGAAGCCATCAGAACGCACTGATGCTGGTGGTAAGAACATAGCACTTTGATATATGGGAGATGTGATTGAGAGAAAACAGGTTCCTTTACTGACACTAGTTTTGTCAATAAAGCCAAGCCAGACATTTGTTTCTTTTGGATTATTTTTTTTTTAAGTAACTGGCCAGGTAGCCAGGATCAACAGGATCAACCTGCAGTAGTCTATAGCAGGCACTAATGCTTTAAGAAATTGAAATAAAAATCCTTCAAAACTGAGAGGTAAGTCCTCGCTATGATCTGCAGTAACCACCCACTAGGAATCCAATAGCTGAAATATTAAACACTTCTGAAGCTTTCCCTCATTTCCCTGTGTGAACCCTTGACAGGACTAAATTCTGCCTATCTTCCTGGTTTACAAATATTAATTATTTTTAAGGTATCTATCTATAGCAGTACAGTGGTTATGTAATTTACTACTTACCGTGCAGACACCATTTGGGTAGTGTTCTTTCACATATGCTTTCATTGCTGTTTCAACTGAATTTCTCCAGGACTCTATGGCATTTTCAACTTCGTGGGGTCTAGGATCAGTAGCCTCCTTTCTTAAGTGATCAAATTTAAAAGAAATCTTGTTCTTGGGATCCAAAAATTTTCCATTTCCCAAATCACCATGTTCTGTTATCAAAACCTGTATCATAAAGTTTTAGTTAATAAATATTGAATAAAGAGCAAAAAAAATACCTTGCCAAATCTAATTATGTGCTACACTTAACTTATTCATATCCAAAGACTCACATTTTAAACAATATATGCATATAGCAAGAGAGGACAAGGCTAACACGACACATTGACTCAGAAAAAAAAATTATCCTAAATCTTACCCTCTTACTACAACAAATAACACAATATAGAAATTCACGGTTTCTAGTACTAAAGACAGAGCAAATTGTTTCTACAGCTCCAAATCAGGCCTGACTGAATTCAGGCCAACAATACAGACTGAAATTTCAAGCTCTTTAGATGCCCTAAATTATTATCTTATGGAACCAGTACTATTGGAGTTCCATAATCTCTATACTTTGGCAGGGAAGACGTGTTTCATTTTCTTACAAAGACAGGTTAAAATACCAGAACATCTATAACAGTTTAAGGAACACCACAAATATCTAATTGTACCCATACCTGTTCATCGTAACCGTCAATTTTTACTGGAGTAAACTGGTCCAAGTTGTACTGTGCAAATGCACTACAAGAGAAAGAAAACACCAGAATCCTGCATCAAGCACAATCTTTTTCCTTAGTAGCTGTAAGAGATTTAAATAATAGCTAATAATGTGGGTGATGATGCATCAAAAAATTACATCAATGATTCATTATCTAACAGGCCCAAATTCTTAGAATCACTTTGGTTCATTCAGTGCTCACACTACACTATTCCAACCACCATTAAACAATGATTTATGTTCAAAAGTAACCCGACACAAACACATAAGCTTCACAGTAACCCATAGAAACTGAAGGAACAGATAAAGTTTAAATTCCACAGGGATCCAACCTAAGTCAGACATCTCTGTTCTTACAGATTAAACTAATTTTGGCATAAAATACAGTAGGCATGACGTATTGATATAAAAATAGGGTCTAAGAAGCAGTATCTTACAGGTGTTCAGTGACTACAACATCTACCAAGAAACAGAAAACAAAATCCAAACAGATGGAGACTAGTTCCAAAATCCAGGTCATCCTTTTCCATAACAGTTGCTCTAATCATTAGGATGTAATACAGATCTCTCCTCTGCCAAGAATTTTATCTTGATCAAAGATGCACAACACACATAACAGGGTTTTTATTTGCCAAGCACACATCTTTTTAAACAAATCACTTACTGACAGTGAAAGTCTTACTGAAAAACATCTTGCTTTTATGCAACTGAGTATGTGGCATCTGGTACTTACTGGGCGGCTCCTTCCCTGAGAAGATTGTCATTATTAAGCAGCAACCGAACATCTGAAAGGAGATATTTACAACATAGAAGTACAGTTAACTCAGAAACTTGTTTCAGTCACATAACAGGTGTCAACAGACTGTACAAAACAAAAACCCCAAACCACCCATACAGATTACTAGGTAGGAAATGTATTGCTTCATATTTCACAATTTTGACTGAAGAAAATGAGAAGAGTAGTAAGGAAATGAATCCTTTCCAAGACAATCTGGTAAGCAGATAAGCCATATTCTGTGTGACAGCCCTAGGAATCCATCAAACTAGTTTTTAAAGAATTTCTGAATGAGGACAGCACAGGATTCAAATGAGTTCACTTTTAAGATGTAAAATAAGAAATCCCTCACACTGTACTGATGGTAGTGGTTACAGTATTTTAATGAGACTAATATGATATGTATTTCACTTTTATTTTTGCTCTCATTCCTTAGTGACACTTAGTAGTCAGAGCACAATATATCACAATACTGTTTCTTCTATCATCATACAAGGAACATATAAACATAGAATAAAGACAATACTTTTCTTAGAATGACTTCATATTTACTGTGCAGCAAATTCCTATTTATGTACTTGACTTATTGGCTTGTTATTTACTAGGCACTATTTTAATACCAATTTAATGCACTGATCATTAACTAACTGATCATTAGTCTCACTATAACATTCTAAACTCTTTAAGATTCCCAAGGTATCATGCAAGTGAAAAAAAAATCTGGAATGTATCTGAAGTATTTTTTCTTTAAAAAACCAACCTCAAAAAAAAAAACCCAAAACAAAAAACACAACAAAAAACTAACCCCAAACCAAAACACAAAACAAAACACTCCAGTTGAAAAACAAACAAACAAAAAAAACAAACAACAAACCCAAAAACTCAAAAAAGCCCACAACAAACCAAACTAACAGAATCACAATTTATAAAATTGGAATTTAACCCTTTCTCTCTCTTTTTTTAAGATGTCAGTCTGAATCTCATTGAACACTGGTCAGGCATTTATGATCAAATGTTTTGATAGGTTATATTTTACTCCATTATTAAGCAGGTAGTTGCAACTATGAACTAGCTTAACAATAAAGTTTATAGCAGCACTGCTATAAGAAATGGTATTAACCTTCAGGGAGGTGGGTTAATGAACTGCTCACCAACAGTTCATTTCACAAATGCAGTACAAGCTAAATTTAAATAATAATCAGTGAGTGACAGTTTAACTGAAGAACAAGGCACTTCTAAAAACCTCACATGCTTTAACAAATTTAAGCTCTCTCCAGGCTGACACAAACTAAAAGTTTAGTATACTAAACTTACTTAAATAACATCAGAGATATTTGTAAGCTACAGCTACAAAACATATGCCTTCTTATATGATACGTATGCCCACATATCTTGATGCCAAGACAAACATAAGTTTTAAAGAAAAACGTCTTGGGCAAAGTTCAGGGAACAACAGTTGAGAGAAGCTAATTTCAAGTTTCCTTTCAGTTTACAAATACACTCAGTAAAATCAGCATGCCCAGAATTTAAGGGTTAAAAATGTTTGGAGAAGATTAATATTCTTTCCACAACTGGCATTAAGCAGTAGTCCTTTGTATGCTCAAGGTTAAGTACTTGCAATGATATTCCTTCTTTAAAAAAAAGAAGGCAAACAAACAACCAAACCAAAACATTTTCATTTCAGCTAGTTTAATTTCTGTTGAAAAATGTACTTGCCTATCAAAGACTGGAAAAAAAAAAAGGTACCTGTGTGTTCTAAATGAAAACCCTAGGAACTGTTAATTCATGACTAATTAAAAACAGAAAGAAAGCTCATTCTCACATCACAAAGACAAGTGGTACTTTCCTCCTTTTTCATTTAAACTCCAAGCTGTCTTGTGACTGCAAAGCTTTTTATGCCAAGACACAAAACCAGCTCTTACAGCAATCGAGCTGCTAAAATATAAGCTATGTGAAATTCAGGACAGTAATTCAAAATCAGTATTTTGAGTATAGATGCCTTAAATGAAAGGACAGAACAATCAGATACTCACCATTGAACACCTCATTGAATTCCCCAGGAGGAGCATGGATTATGAATTTTGCTGCTATACGCACCTTAAATACAAAAACAATGATGTGGTTGTATATACTTGTATTCATTCCTATTCAAACCAACCATGCATTGTATGGCTTTAATACCCAGACATGGAATTGTACAACACCCACTGATTCATATACTTGTTCACATTATTTAAACTCCTCTATCTTTGTGATAAACACAGGATATAAAGCTCCACCTCTTCAAAGAGAATAGAGATTATATGTGATGGAAGCAGAGAAATTGAGTCTGTGGTGTTTTGTATTATTGGCAAAAGGAAAAAGACTAATAGAACAAATAAGATCAGTAATATATTCACAATGTATTTCAACTTTCAGTCCATGGATGCCCAGGAATCAACACACATTCCAAGAGAGCCAAAACCCATGAAGATACATTTTCTCTTCAAAGCATCTCCTCTCATTTTACTACACATCCTATGGTTCTAAACTTTCCAAAAGGCCCAGAGCTAGACAGTAATCAATAGCTTAAAAATGCTGGTGTAGACACTAAATCATGCAATTTCACCTGCATCTACCCATAAGGCCTCTTAGTACCACAGTATCAGCAGATAACATTTTAAAAAGCACCTTGAAAACTTCTTTAATGCAAGTCCTTGAGCAATTGCCTTCAGCCACACCTTCTTGCAGACAAAACACAGCATAAGCCAGTACTTCCACTAGAAGTAGGCACACCTGCCCTGCCTTTCTTCCTCCTTCTGCTTGCACAAGCACTTATACAACTGCACAGTGAGCAAAATTAGAAAACTTATTTTTCTATTTTTTCAGACCGGTTCCACAAAATATTTCACTGCACAGCTGCAGACACATCTGCTTGCAAAAGGAACATAAAAATGCCTTTTTTTTTTCCCCAGGGATGCGGAGAGGGACGTGAAGCAACCTTTCAACTATTACCTTACTTGCAGAATGTACTCAGCAGACTTGCTTTCATTCATTCTTTCTCCCCCCCGCCCCGGCCTTAAACAGTTAAGGGCACCCATTATAAAAATAAATAAATACATGTCAGTTTCCTAACTTAACCAGAAGTTCCTACCCTTCACACTTCACAGTTATCCCAGTTCAAGAGACATTCAAAGCTCTCTTGCATCCATGACATCACTCTTCAAACACAGGTTACTACCTGAACCATAGCTCCCCAGTTCTAACACCTCCAGTTATATTTCTATGGAAAAGAGTTGGGAGTTTCATTGTCTGCACTCTCTGGTCTTCTTGTTTGAAATTAAGATGTTCCAGAAGCACATACTCCATTAACAAGTAGCTAAAAGTAACCAAAGAATGCTTTACATTTAGACATTTAGATATACTGAAACAATAAAAGAACTATCTGAGCATGCTAGAGCTCTTGAACGGATTTGTACATAGCTTTTACAATCGAGGGTAGCAATACAGCCAGTGCTTGGGCCCCTGGTTCTTGACAAGGTCCAGAAAATGGTCTACAGGAGAGGTGGTTCAGGCTTAAGATAGGGCACTTAGTTGCCTCATTAGCAGTGTTCAAACTTCAATGAGATCCCAAATGACTAGCCCAGGCAGCTTTCTGCTCACTAGCAGTCAGCACACAGCCACTCAGAGCTGGCTAATGGAAATGAAAGGTTATCAGTCCTCAACTTTCTAAACCAAATGCTACATTTTGGATTGAAGACAGCCTTTCTCTGCTGCCTCACATACCTAAAACAGAACTGCTTTTTCCATATAAACATAAATTTGCATTATAGTGAGATAAATGCCATAGAGTTTACTCTTCTGGAGAGACACAGAGAGGCAAGAGCCTCTTCTTTCTTCTATGGCAGCTTATTAAAGCACTAGCCCAGATAAGAAAGCATGACTTGGATTGTCTCCTTTGACCCAATGGAATGTAAACTCATCTGCATTAGCCAGATTACGCCAAACAGTTTTCCAGAGTGAGGACATACTCCATACCTCTCCTGCTCAAGTCAGGGCACTCTGTGCACAGTGTACACAGCTTAATGCTCAATCCAAAGAAATCTGAAGGATATGAAACGTCACTAACCTACAGTGCTACTAAACCACTCATGAAGGAGAAGAGCAACACGGGCTCCAAGGCTCTATATTAACAAGACATTTTATCAAATGACCAATTAACAGATTCTGGAATCAGACTGTAATTTAGGCCTCATATTTAAGAGCAGGTATCTGACTACCAGCCTGATTCCCAAGCTCAAGATCAGATGAAAGGACACTGTATCTTGGTCGGGACATGAACAGTACAGCTTACCCTTGCCAAGGCACAGTTAGCTCTGGGCAAGCAGAGAAACAAGACTTAGAGACATTTTGAGTTCCAAAATAAATGATACTTCAGTTTTGGGCTGGGCAACAGCTAAATGAGCAAAATTAAGCAAAACTTGGGTGCCCAAACTGCACTCTGACCATGTGCTTTGAACTGGTAATATCTGTAAAGTGAGATATTAAGTCCATACTAATAATACCTCACTTTCAGCAGTTTTAGTAATGTAAAACTGATTTTTCTTCTTTTTTTCACTATCACTAAGAACCATTCTTATCAGTCAAATTAGCTATAGTATAAGTAATGTCCATTCAGAGGTATTCCATAGTAACAGATGTTTCCTCAGGACAGACCAAGCTAAACATTACTTTTAATGAACATTTTATTAGTAAATTCAGTTCCTCAAGGAGATTTTTTTCATGGTGATAATTCATCACAGATGAGACTTTTTATAGGACAGATAAACACAATCATGCAAATTTGCAATGAACATCTCATCAAGAAGTATAAAGCATATTCACGCTTACAGAAGCAAAAAACCTCATGTATCTTCAGAAGTTAACAGTCTGTCAGCCAAGACACTCTGCACTTTGCTAACCTGCCTTTGTGAAGCCCATTTAAAACCAATCCACTTTTCTTCAGCAGTTAAACCAAATTTACTTATCTGTGGAGATGAGTATCTGAAGGAGCCCTATTTCCCCAACTCATACATAGAAGCAGCCCGTACAAAAGAATTAAATCCAGTAGTCTCACTTAACACATAAGAACCAAAAAGCACTTGCAGCTACTTTATTGCCACTGAGTTTTTCCGGAGGTGCTCTAAAGGAGGTTTATTTTTTCCAAAGCCAGACTGATACTGAAGGATAAAGCAATACACCTTCATGAGCCACAATGAGATGCAGATCTCCCCCTTTAGGCAGTAAAAAGCCACAGGCTCTTCTATCACTTGAGGAAGGACAATTTAAACAAAGGGCAAGACCATACAAAATGTGGCATTTATGGGCAAATAAAGAAAAAAAGTTTAAAAATGCACATATAGCAAGAATCACATTACTTGTGATACAAAGCAATAGGCAAAAAAACTAAACTGCAGTATAACCCGACTCAGACAAGAAGCTATTTTTGCTGAAAACCATTTAACAAACACTTCAATTAGATGCACTGCAGTTGAAACCAATGCTGGTTACTCAACACATTGAGAATTTTAAAAATTGATTAGAACCGATTTGAACAAGTCAAAACAGAAACAACATATCATTTTAGAAGTCTAAATGACAGAACTTTTTCCATTCAAGAGAACTGCATTTTCACACACAGCATAAGAACCTTAAGCACGTGACAGCAAGTAACAAAAAATTAGGTTACAGTTGAGAGTTCCTCTAGAAAACTCAAAAGCCAAGACTGGGAAAACACCTGAAGTTTCTCTGTTTATTACTCTAGTTACTCCCAAAACACCACCTAAAGTTTAAGACAGCGTTTTATTGATGTAGTTTCCAAGATTAGATTTACAGTCACTGTTTTCAGTTAAATGTCTGAAGAGTGGCTTGCAAGAAACTATAAACTTCAGAGTTCACTGATCCAGAATCACCAATGATTCACAATGATCACCAATGGTTCACAAAGAATGCACAAAACCAATCTAAATGCATTTTCATGATATGTGACTTCATGCAGGTTTGAGCATTAACTTGGACAAATTGTACAGAGGCTGAGAGAAGGTTAAAAAAAAAATAAATAAAACAACCAAAAACCCCAAGCTTCTGAAACATTAAGAAGGGAAGCATACCCCACTGCAGGTCTTCTCTTTATCCAGTTTTCACACAGACATCATTTAGAGTCATCAATTTTCCCTTAAATGAAAGTCTGACATCAGTAGGGAAGAGCAAGCGAGATTTACTTTCTCAATTGAAACCAAATGCTACCCACCACATTAGTTACAAGCTTTTTGATTTTATAAACTATTTCAGTTAAGGTAAAAATTCAGACTCAGCAGCTTAGCAAAAGAGAAGAGGACACGTTTGTTGTATGTGATGAACATGGATATTAGGCATGATAATGCCTAATTCTTCATTCTGCTGGAGATTAAAACAATTAGTCTGTCAACAGATGCCTACACTCAGTTACTACAGTATTTGCAGTTTTCAGATTACACAAGCACAGAGGTAGTAGCATACAGAATGGCAGTTATGCTAGATCTGCCTTGTTTTCATGCTTTTGCTTTTATTTCACAATCTAATTTCTCTCAAGGCATGACATTCATCACATACATAAAGAAATCCTACTTCTCTACGTTTTCCAGACTGAGCCATTCTGAAGTTTGTTTTATTTTAAAGAAGTTATACGCAGTGACTTCAAATGCCCCCAAACCACTCTTCCTCTTCCTGGCACATCGGAACTGACACTGGTTGAAAAAGCCCGACCTTCTGCACTGTATGTGCCTATATATGGTCATGAATATGTGCTCGCAGAAGTGCAGGGGCTCTCACAACGCCACGCCACTGTCAGCTCCGCTAAGATATGCTCATTCCTGATAATCAGCTAGGGTACACCTAACAACAATAGAGACATTTAAACTGCAGTTAGCTTTTCTGCTCCGCCTCTCCCCCCCTTCCCTTTTTATTTTACCCTTTTTAACTTAACTGAAATACAGCTGTATTTGCCAAGCACCCTGACAGCTCCCTCCTTCAATCAACAGCCATGCTGGGCAGGAATAAGGTGCTGGTAAGCAAGATGCTGTGAAACCACATATTTTGCCCTTACTCTTTTCTACGCATCACTTATTTCAAGGTCAGCTGTGAACTCCTCGCAGCAGGGAGACCCACCCTTCCTCTACACTCATAACAGGTTAACATTTACTGCTCCAGAGCAATAAAAATTAAATAGTGACGCAGATATTAAAAGCCCTTTTTACCTAAGGCCCACATAAAAATGTGGGATGGGGAAGGTAACAGAAGACCACAATACATTTCCACTCAAAAACAACCTTGTTGCTAATCACAGGGAAAAAAAAATAAAATAAAGAGCTTCCAGTAGTTACTGTTATCAGTGATTATAGAAAGTGTTACAGCAGAAGCAAAGCATTATGTATCATGCATTTATATTCTGGATTCCTGAGAGCACCCTTGCTTCCTTATAAAATAAAACAAATCTCTCACTCACAGGAACATATGTTTGGCAAAAAGGTGGATGAGAACCCACACTGGGGAGAAGGGAGCTCTTTCGTTCTGCTCTAGGAACAGTAAAGAGTCCAGAGAGCCCTATTCCCACAGTCATGCCTTCTGCCACAGTTGTTGGTTCAGGAAGCCTTTCTGCAGGCAATGAAACAAATAGCTTTGTCTTGACCCACTGAACTGTATTTACAGGTAGCTACAGGGGTTTCTTATAATTAGCCCATAGTTACAGAAATATTAACACAGTTAAGCTGATTCAAACTAGGTACGTTCCAATTCTCTCAAGACCCGTAATTCACACTCACAGTAACATGTAAGTCATTCAGGAATTCTGCGTGTACTACCTGCAGTGACACTGAATAAAACTGGACAAGCCTTTTGTCGAGTTCAGAGTTTTATTCAAACGCCTGTTTTGAGTTCAGCTGACCTGTTATTTTTGAATACGTAGCTTTACTTCCTAATGAACAAAAAGTCTGCTCTGACACCTTCTTCTACTAGTGAAAATTAATTTTGCACTGACATATGTAGCACATCAAGGAACACAGTCTAAGGTCAACGCCTATAAATACTTAAAGGGTGGGTGTCAAGAGGATTGGGCCAGTCTTTTTTCAGTGGTGCCCAGAGACAGGACAAGAGGCAATGGGCACAAACTTGAACATAAGAAGTTCCATCTAAACATAAGTGTGGCAGAACACTGGTACAGTCTGCCCAGAGAGGTGGTGGAGTTTTCATCTCTGGAGACGTTCAGAACACACCTGGACATGTTCCTGTGCAACCTGCTCTAGGTGGACCTGCTTTGGCAGGGGGGTTGGACTAGATGATCTCCAGAGGTCCCTTGCAACCCTGTATCATTCTGTGATAAGGTTCAATCTCTTGCGAGGTACAGCACCTGACGATCTGTCAGCACTGAAAACATCAACATAGTTTTTGAGTTTGCAAACCCTTCAATTTTAAAAAAAAAGCACAAACGTAGCTGGCTTCTCCTTTGGATAGATAGGTAGATATTTCGTATTACCGGCTCCAACTGCACATTAAATTCTTAGATTATATACCTTCCAGGATGTTACACCAGCAATTACAATACATCTTTTAAAAAAAGAGCTAGGAGTGTTTCCTAATTGGAAATAATAATATTCCTAATTGGAATAAACTGACCTAATACCATGCTTCTGCTGCCACCAAAATGACTAATCTCCCTGCTCCTTCCCAAATAAACCCCATGATCCAGTTTTATAAACTCCTTTGTATCACTACTGTTCATCTATTTATGTGAGCACCCAGAGAAGCAAATTGATCTAGCTAAAGAATAGCTTTAGAAGGTGGCAAGAACATAGCAACCAATTAACTTATCAAGAGAGCTTTAAATAATCATTGCTTCTTGCTGCCAGCAGTTTAGTGAGGTAAATAAGCCTTCGAAAGGCTGGACAAGTACTGAGAACGTATATGTGAGAAAGGGGTTATACCATGTCAGCAGCAAACTGTCTTCTCAGCATCTCACGAAATGTCACCCATGCCAATGGGTAAAATTTCAAAAAGTGAAGCAGCATCCCAAAACATGGAGCATCTCACACAAACATAGAGCAAAGGCAGTGACTCTGTTAGAGAGGGAATTAACATAGAAAGCAGTGTTGCAACTTCAGCTTTCCTGCCAAGCTCAACTGAAAAATGCACTGTAGCACACTCAATTCACTTCTGCTTCTGAGGGAGCCGAGGAAGAAAACACTGCAAAAATGTGGTTCTGTGGCACAGGAAAGGAGGGGCACATTCCATGCCTATGGCTTTGACTGAACAGACATTTCCTTCATAGTAATGCCTGAAGCTGCATTGCTTCTGTAGAATGTGTGTTTCCCTCAATTATTTTTAATGTACAAATAGTTAAGAGTATGTAATAGTACCAACACTTAATAGTGGTGCAAATCTTACACAGCATAAGGTATTCTAGATGCATTCTTTCTACCTGAAGAACTGACTTGGATAATGAAATTTATTTTTAGAAAAATAACCATTTTGAAAGGTGCTGACTGTTTCACTGTGGGGCGTTTTAGCAGTAGAGTATCTAAATATTACAGAAGTCTCCATCTTAAAATTGTTTTACGCACCACATCATATTAAGATGAAGGATTCAAAAAAATAAAAATAAATATACCCAAACCAGGACTTCTGAAAGTCATTGTATAAGGTACAGATAGCAAAGAGGAATATGAAAGCAATGTGTGTTACTTGGACAATACAATAGTGGAAGAAAATTAGAGAAGATAAATCTCCTCCATGTCATTTTGCAGCAACTTTTATTACTGCTGACTGTATCTAATTGAACACCTTTTTATGCCATGCACTTCCCATATTTAAATTCAGAAACATATTAAAAGAACTGTACTGGTCTCAAATTAGTGAAACAAGTATGTTTTGTTAGTAGATGTTAAAGGATCAAGACCATCCCAAAACTTTGGCTTCTGCTATCACCACCAACTACTAAAAGCTCTGAACTGAAAAAATTTGCTTGTAATTATAATACAGAAAGTAGAATATATTATGTTATTTTTCCCCACATCTGTATTTCTCTGAAAGCCTATGTCTTCTTAGTAGTTGGCTGGAAAACAAATAGCCGAGAAAACCACACACATGCAAAAGTGATTCTAAAATTACTGATAGCGGTACATGTCTCAAATTTGTCATACAGAACATTCTTCCTGCAGCATCTTTACTGCAAGTTTTTATCTTCAATACAGCAGTCCTTTTTCAGCTATGTACATGAAACCTCATAATATGAGCAACCAAGGGGGGGAAAAAAAAAAAAGTGTTAAGAACATCTCAGTTTCACAGCTTAGACAAGAGCGGCTTTCAGTAACTTCCAATGGACCCTCTGAGAAAAAAAAAGCAAATAAAAAAAGAAGAAAAAAACAAAAAGGAAAAAAGGATGAATAGGAGGTGTGTCAAAGTAGTATTGAGTTGCAGTCTCAGGAGAGTATCCATCAGGTGCTTTAAAATATTAGTATCTCAAACTGTATCATTCTTTGGTACTTCCTATCTCATTGTAGGGTCAAGCCCCAACATATGTAATCAACTCAAGAAACAAAATATTGTTTGGGGAAACATGCTAGAGGCTAGCACTCTCTTTGCTAAACAGAAATCTCATTCGATTTGACAAAGGTCTAATGCAGTCATTGGTCTGATGTAAATTTACGAGTAAATCTTACCCACAAAACCTTTAGAAGCTAAGCAATTGCATACTTTGCTCACAGATCAGACAGACAACAGATAATAAGCACTAAAAAAAAAATCTCAGGATTTCCTTGCAAAAGTCATTCATTGAAAACTGAAAAAGTAGTAAAATTTTACATTTAGTGAAAAGCAAAAGCATTAAATTATGTGAGAAGTAAAAGTTGTAAGAAAAGGCTAAGTCTTCACAAAGAAACTGATGGCAGCATTTCCCACGAACAGAATCAAGACGTTCTGTCAGCCCCACAAGTGCTCCCCAGTTGCAGCAATGAGAGCTCTCTTTCTCAGCAGTCTTTATGGATCTGTATCTACTATAACCTAAAAAGCACTTGGTTCATATTTGCAAAGCATTCTTCTAACACAAAGCCTACATTTTTCAAGTGATCCTTCCTACTACTCCACGATCATTATTTATAGATACTCCAAGGACATCAAGCCTGGTTTCAACAGCAGCAGGGAGGGAAAAGGAACAGTATCAGAGCTCGCTCTATGAAAAATGCCTTTATTAAAACGTCATAGAATAAGGTCCCACCTTAACTGTATGCCTCCCAATTTCAGTGTCCTAAAATTCCCTCTCAAAGTTACCTATTAGTTTGAAAGCTTTAATGCCTTCTTTCAAGTTAAGAAAGTATTCAAAATATTTTACACTTCAGAAGCTTTTTACTCAAAGATTAAAAAAATGTCATCTCCATATGCTGAAAATTCTGTGTTGGTTTCCACACAAGTGGTTCTAACTCCTTTATATCCTGCTTTCAGAAACTGGAAGTGAGTATCATACAGTGCTGCCTGAGAAAAAGACACTGTTTGGGTAAATAATGTGGCTAAAATCCTTATCCTATTCCTCTTTGAGTGCCAAATTCAAAATCAACCAAAGGTGGTATTTCACAGCAGGACACAGTAGGTTGATGACTGTGCTGGTGGGCAACAGAATCCTATCTGTTATATCAAAAATTATTGTCTCTGGTATTATTACTGGATTTGCCAATAATTTGTTCTGTAACACTTCTCTATTTTTGGATCAATCAGTTTCTCTTATCTACTTAAAACTATGAGGTTTCCTGGGTTGCATGCTTCTCCTGCAACAGTTCTGTGAGCACAAAGGTAGCAAGAACGGGGTTTTTAACGGTCTTGAGGTGCCACTGCATTATAAATACCCCACAACAGGGTAAAAGTCATAATCGACAAGAAGTACCTAACTTCTTCAAACTGCTACTAACAAAAGAATATATGAACTGCAGTTTTACAAATCGCTGATCTTGTATTTAGAGTAACAGGTATTAATCTTCAAGCTTCAGATAATTGTTTGTAGCCTGTCAAAAATGCATATAATTTGCTTTGCATAATAACTTTCTATGGAGGTCCACAGTGAAAAGACAACCAGCTTTAGACACAAGTTGCAACAATTAAATATTAGGAAAAGTTTCTGACCATGGGTGTAGTCAAACATTGCAACACATCTCCCAGAGAGCCTGCGCAGTCTCCATTCTTGGAGATACAAAACTCAAAATGCAAGTCCCTAAGCAAGCTGATCTAAGCTGGCCTGCTTTGACCAAGCAGCATTTAAGTCACCTCCAGAAGTTTCTTCCAGCCTGTATGATTTTATAAATATAGTTACTATTTGCAGTCATACGTTATTATGGTAGGACATACATACAGTATATGGTAATTTTTTCAGACAGTGTTGAACACTTCTGTAATTTCTCAAAGCGATTAAAATTTCTTTTTTTTTTTTTTTTTCTCTTTTTAAAAATTAATTCCCAACTCAAGACCACACACTATGCCATCTCAGGATGTACACAAAAATCTTAATCTTGGAAGGACCGCTATATTCAGAATTACATGTCAGTGTGAGAAGAACTCCCAACTTCCTCATTCTTATTAAAGGATTTCCTCAAAATGTTATCAAAGTGTAACCATTGAGTTTAACCTCACCTTTGTAAAAACAATTCCTTTCACACAATTTCTCTTACATTCACTTTTGGAAAAATGTTAATTTTCACAGCTTTGATAATGTAGTAAATTAAACAGAAGACATGCTTAAATGGTAACTGAGTTATTTGACATTTAAGTATGAAAGGTTGAAAAACCTTTCATCAGAACCTGCTACAGCATTTCCAGTTCTATTCAGAACTTAAATATAAACAAGAACCTGAGAGCTCACAAGGTTCTCCCCTAAGACATGTTAGCAAAGTTGCACTTTTAAATACAAACCAAAATGTGTACTAATGAACTACAAAAAAAGAACATTAATGTAATCTGAAAAACTCTACTTTAAGTTTACCTGATAGATTACAGTGAAATTATAGCCAGAAAAGGCTATTCAAATCCTGCTTCTAATCCAACACATTCTGCTCCTAATCATCTGTGGTCTTCAAGTCCCATTCAGGGCAATTCTAAAAGTCAGAATTCGATATTCTTCCAAAATGAATGATTTAGAGAACATGTATGCTTTAATATACATAAAGATTTTTTAAAAATAAGGTGGGCTTTTTTGTAAAAAAATTCTGCTAATGCTTCCAGAGTAGTTTCAGGAAAAGGTTTTTTATATTTGCATTAAGGAAACACCTGAACCTCCCACATTGGTGTGCTTGTCCCTGCAAGTCTGATCTGCTGTCAATGTGTTACATTTTAAATACAAAGTTACACAAGAGAATGCATTTTACCGGCATAGACGTTTCATCTCAAAGCACTAAGAAACAATTTATCCTTAATCTGCCAAACACACTGCGGTTTTGTTGGTATACGACACCCACCTTTATTAGATTTGTAGGTTTTAACAGCTTATTTAAGTTGTTACAAAGTTACCCAATGCAGCAGGCAATATCTGAAAGCGATGCTGGCTCGTTTTCACAAATGGGACCACTTCCTCATGAGAAGAGGAGTTTTGCTGTAATTACCTCAAGTTGACCTACTGTTAAACCCCATCTTCCTGAAAAAGTAGAACTACTGAGACATAACCTTACTGAAAGAGGTATGGTTCCTTTTTAAAAATAATTGTTTGACAATTCCCACATTTATAAGCCCAGCATTTTCAGGAATGCAAGAGCTAATTTTCCATTAAAACCAAATCAATGCATTATTCTTTCCTACAAGGATTCTCCTCTTTCCTCCCTAAAGATATCCAGATTTTCTCAGGCTTTATCCTGGTATCAACACAGCTATTTAACTCCTGTGCTTTGTAGAGAACAGGGTTCACATTAAAAAAAAAAAAATCTACAGTAAACACACCCCTTTGAGTCACCAAAAATGGACTGCAGAGCACTGGTTTTATGATTTAAATACTTTTAGTCTTGTTTTGCATTTATGCTGTTGGTTGTTAATGAATATTTACATTAGTAAGTGCAACTTTTACAGTAAAATCAGTACCTTCCATTAATCATTGCCTATATCCATGTAGATAAATTGTAGCTTTTATATTCACACTAATATCCTCATTAAAACATTTTTAGATATGCTTCTTAGTTCGGCATAGCCACAGGTAGGAAAACAACTTCTACAGAAACTGGAATAAAATTAAACTGCAAAAAAAAAGGTTACTAGATTTTAACAAACCGACTTCAAATATGCTGGATAAATTAATACGTTTTGCATTCAAAACTTGGTAAGTGAGGATACATTACCCATAGGAAGGGCACAGAAGTGAGGACTTCCCATTGCTATCTCCCTTAAGAGTTCAGGGCTTCAAGATTTACACCTCTCACACCTCATTATTATTTATAGACTGAAGCAAACAAACTTAGTTATTCCACCTATCTCCTGAACTTTCAGTGACCTATGTGAATAAAGCAACTACAAAACACTGTGCATCACAAAAGCTGCTTTGAGCACTGGAAAATCCCTGGTACTAGATGCTAAAGCCAGTAACTTTCACTGGCAATGGCCCAACTTCAGATCCTCAGATGTACACAAACCTTACACACTGTATTTACTACAAATAATTCTCAGATAATTTTTTTTAAAAGCTTTTTCAACTTTACCATCACACTGCTAAAATGTGAATCTAAGAAGCAAGACTGGGTTCAAAACCTGTTACGCCATCTTGCATATTGAAATAAAGTTCTTTCTGGCAACTGGCTCTTCTCCTTCCTTGGTTTTAGAGCTTTTTTACCTGAACTGTAACTCTCTGTTTTGCCACTGTTCCAATTCATGCCTTTTCTGTATTCTCAGTTACACTAAACACTGCAAGTTTTAAATTTGAATTACATTAGAGTGACATACAACCATCTTAAACTGACTACTAGATAGAACAGGAAGGTATAGTGGCTACAAATAGAATTGCTTACTGCCTTTGCATCACTTAAATTTTCCGACTATACACAAAGACGTGAACTTTCAGAACTTGTCATATCACTACACCACTTGATCTCCTATTTACTTATGCTTTTACAGCACTATTAGCAGCCTGGTACAAAAAAAGTTCTCTTATTTTGTTCACCTTCTTCCCTCCTTGAATTCCATCAGTTTGATCAGTGTTCTAGTTATGCCTCTATTAAAATTACCTACAAAACTTCACCACCATCGTCATCTGCATCAACCTTTAATATTATCATCGGAAAAAAAGTATATAAAGGAGCAATGTGATTTTTTTTCCTCCATGAAATGAGTATTTGTCTGCCTGCCTCTACTCTTACATTTATTTATAGTCTCAACTGGATGGGTGAGAAGGGTGTCCTTTTCAAATGCTACCCAGCTCATTTTTTTTTAGCTCAGTAAAACTGAATGTTTGAAATACATTTAACTCATGCTCATTTTACAAATAAAATGTTATCAGAATTAAAATCTTAAGGTATCACAAGATCTGTATGGATATTTGCCTGCTTTTCCAAGAGTTTGCAGTGTTGCCTATCTTTGCTTTGTTAGCCAATAAAATATACTGTATAAGTGGAAAAATCCACTTATACAGGGCAATCAATTTTATATGGGAGAAGATAAAGGAACCAATTCAAATTTACAATGGAAGAGTGCTGATTCTACTCACTTACACCAAGGCAGGAAGAGTCTGCACCCATTTGGGGAGAAAAGAAAACTGGAATTAAAGGACAGAAGAAAGTTTAGAACTTAACTCCATCAGTCACAAAGCCCAGGCAGTGCTTCTCAGATCATACAGATGCAAGATAAGACTGTCATTGTATCTTTTATTATTTGACAGGACAAGAGGCAATTGACACAACAGCCTCAGACAGGAGGTGTTTTCTGAGCACAAGGAAACACTTTGTTACTTCAAGGGTAACCAAGCACTGGCACAGGTTGCCTAGGGAGGTTGCAGAGTCTCCACCCTCGGAGATTTCCACAAACCATCTGCAGATAGCCCTGGGCAGCCTGCTCTAAATGACCCTGCTTCAGCAGGGGGGTTGCACAAAATGACCTCCAGAGAACCCTTCCAACCTCAATCATTTGGTGATGCCAAGATAGCTTGTAGTATTTTCAAACATACCCTCTAGGAACAACATACTGGATTAGAGTTACTTGTATTTTCTGTAAGGGGCTAAAAGACTCATGGATTACCACATATACTTCTTGATGACGTTACTACTTGTACCAACAGAGAGGTGGCATTTGGATGTAAATTAAATAAAGGAGGGCACAACCTTAAAGCCTCTTGGGAAAAAGATAGTGAGATCATGGCGCTATGCATCTCTTGGCATATCAGTGCCTCTCTAGTTCTGAAAGGTGGTTCTGCTAACCTCAACTCTCAAAATTCTGCCCTATTGTAATTGTTTAGACATTTCAGACATCCTCTTAACTTCAAAGAAGTTTGAAATTGATGTCTCCCACATTTAAGTGATCTCACAGCTTCCACAGTCACAAAAACCTATGTTTTCGAAGTCAAAAATGAATAATACTGTGTATTACACAGAGACAAGAGCAGTGCACCAGCACCATGTACACAAAACACCACACCCTAGCTCTGAAACAGGCAGCTGCCATGAAGCTGGATCCACCAGAGGAAGACAAGGAGCACTAGTAGCTGAAGTCTTTCAAGACACCCCCCTCATTGTGAGATTTTTCTGGAAAAATCTGTCTTAAACCCAGAAAGTTTCCAACTGCCATAAAAAGAAATCACACGCTCATATCCTTAACACAGACCCTCTGCTCCTTGACTTTACGCTTCCCCAATCACTGCCTCCTAATAGGAAGTAAAACAGCCTTCCTCATCCCCCACCCTCCCTCCTCCTCTCCCAAATCTCTCGTATCCTCTCTCCTCCTGGAGAGGGGCCTGTGGAGGTGAAGGGGGAGGCGATGGCCTAGGCCGGCCCTGCTCTGGGGCCGGGGCGGCGGCACAGAGCCCCTCAGCAGGGAGGGCAGAGCCGGTGCCCCGGCGCAGCCGGCCGGCACGGGCAAGGCGCCTCGGAAACGGGAAGTGGAGGTGGGGGAAGGGGAGGGAG